>CM042258.1:24907841-25507841 GCA_023566225.1 Romanogobio albipinnatus | reverse complement strand
GCCCACTGTTGTGATTGGCTGACATCTTTGCATTTGAAATGAGCGCATGGTGCCTCCGCTGTAGGCGAGATGCAGTAGTGGGGGTCGGTGGTGTTGAAGGCCGACTGGTCAGTGCAGCCCGAGCTTCGGCGTGCGTTAGGTTTATCTCTAAAGATGTGGCTCTGCCGATGTTGAGCAGAAACTCATGACTGTATGCACATTTTAGAACAGATAGACGCGAGTGATCTACACTGGAGTGTGTGTGTGTGTGTGTGTGTGTGTGTGTGAACACGAGGACGTACAAAAACACTGACTCACAAGATAGAAAACACGAAAACACAGTTCGAAGCCGCAGCATGTGCACGAATAATAAAGTTCTATGTGAACTTGAATAATTAGCTACACATCAGAAATCACTGATCACAGATCAGAAGGAACTGAAAAAAGACTTCTGTTTCATTTGTACATCCAAACACTGAGAAACTGCCTGCATTCACTCGTTCACAAGCCATGATCTCTCGAGGACAAATAAATATGGCGCTCGCATGGGCGTGCCAAATTCTCTGGGCGGAGGAAAGGGAGGAAACTGTTCCTGTTATGACGTCATAACAGGAAAATACAAGATCAGCTCGTCTGAGATGTCAAGGCAGAGAAAGACAGCCAGAACTCGGTTTACACCAATCAAAATTTCTAGCCACTTGGGGACAATATTCAGGCTAGGGGAACTCATATTAATGTTGAAAAACCTCATAAAATGAAAATTTCATGCCATTTAAACTTGATCTTTAAAGGGCAGCCTTTCAGGCAGAAGGCAAAGATGAGTTGGAAGTCTTCCATGCTCCAAGCTCAGGACAATAGTACAATAGTGCTCACTGAAAAATAACATTCTTTGTGTCTGGCAAGGGGCCTGGTGGTGCTCTCATAAAGTGCCACAGCAGCAACTGTAATGGGAAGTGTCCGTCGTCTAAGTGTTTATGCTGTACATCAGTGTTGTGAGATGGATGCAGGTGTTGAGAGGCAGTGTTTTCCTGTGCAGGCCTTCCCTTTGGCTGCACCATGTGCTTTTATTATCTGTTGTCATCTGCCACTCTCATAAATGGTCCTCGAAGGTCATATACAGTAAGCTTGTCTGGTCCCTTTACAGATGTGCAGATGTATACATACAGACATACATACATACATACATACATAAATACATACATTCTTATTATATCAGTGTTGAATCAACAGTTATCAACAGTTGCTTAATTAACTGCTGCTTAATATTTTAGTTGAATCCTTTTTTCCCCTGGATTTCTTTCTTCTCTTCAGGATTACTTTTTTTCAGGACAGCATTTTTATTGTTTTATTTTTAATGTTTTATTTATTGTCTTTACAGCCACTGTTGATCAATTTAATACATCTTTACTGAAACAACATTTTTAAAATGTGCTCCAAGTGATTTTATTAGCTTGATTTTAAATTCATGTGGTGATATTTACATAAGAAAAAAAGAATGCATGACCATGTGAACAGAATGTTTTTACACTATTAATGTAAACATTAATTCATTGTTGCTTTGTGAACAAAAGTATCTGCTAAAACACATCTGAATGAAATGAAATTCTGAAAGTGTAATTGTCTTTTGGCATAGATTAGTTTATCACAACAGACTATATTATGTTTCATAACTTATTGTATATTGTACAGTAAGTACAATGTATTAATTGTATTGGTGCCTGTTTTTTTTTTCTTTTTCAAATCTTATGTGCTAAATTTTACACTAATACAGTACCACATAATTTATGAACGATGAAACATTCACAATTAATTATTGCTGAACTTGATCTCCTTTCTTTACAGACATCAGTTTTTACTCCATCATATGGATCAGTGACCAATGTGCGAGTGAACAGCACTTTAACAGCACATCAAGTTCTTAACTTGCTTCTTAATAAGTTTCGGGTAAGTTTCCCCTAATTTAGGTGAATATGATGATCTTTACTACTACTTGTTACTTCTCTGTTCTGTACTTCTGTACAGGTTGAGAGTAAGGCAGATGAGTTTGCCCTCTACCTAGTCCATGCATCAGGGGGTAAGGCTTGTCATTCTTAAGTTTACAGTGTTTAGTTTCCGCAAGCATCAACAGAATCTGCAGATCATATGATTTTTTCCCCCTATCTTCTGTCCCCAGAGAGAACAAAACTGAAGGATACAGAATACCCTTTGGTATCTCGCCTGCTGCATGGCCCATGTGAAAAAATCGCCAGAATATTTATTATGGAAAAGGACCTTGGTGAAGAGATTACATATGATGTGAGTATTTTTGTACATTTCAAAGTTCACAATAGGTCATTCGGAACGTGATTCCCCTGGCAAACTTACATTCTATTGTTCAAATATAGATACAGTAAACAATAATGTCACTTCCAGATATCAAGTCTAATTTTAGGTTCCTACCAGTGATGCGCGGGTTGATCCAAAATGAGCGGGTGCCTGCGGTCACCCGAGTCATCCAAAAATATTTGTAATGATATTCGGGTCGCGGTCGGTCGGGTCGTCAATAAATCCTTATTTACCTTTTGAATGTTGAGCGCTATTAACTTTTGAATAAATGCTGACGCGGGACAAAATCTTGCAATACATGGCCCCGGTCATCCTCTCCTTAATACAGTGCAGTCGCCCTGTCCCATGTGCAGATAAACACCCCCAAAGCATGATACTACCACCCCTATGCTTCACAGTAGGGATGATGTTCTTTGGATGGTACTCATCATTCTTCTTCCTCCAAACACGTTTAGTGGAATTATGACCAAAAAGTTCTATTTTGGTCTCATCTGACCACATGACTTTCTCCCATGACTCCTCTGGATCATCCAAATGGTCATTGGCAAACTTAAGACGGGCCTTGACATGTGCTGGTTTAAGCAGGGGAACCTTCCGTGCCATGCATGATTTCAAACCATGACGTCTTAGTGTATTACCAACAGTAACCTTGGAAACGGTGGTCCCAGCTCTTTTCAGGTCATTGACCAGCTCCTCCTGTGTAGTTCTGGGCTGATTTCTCACCTTTCTTAGGATCATTGAAACCCCACGAGGTGGGATCTTGCATGGAGCCCCAGTCCGAGGGAGATTGACAGTCATGTTTAGCTTTCTTCCATTTTCTAATGATTGCTCCAACAGTGGACCTTTTAACACCAAGCTGCTTGGCAATTTCCCCGTAGCCCTTTCCAGCCTTGTGGAGGTGTACAATTTTGTCTCTAGTGTCTTTGGACAGCTCTTTGGTCTTGGCCATGTTAGTAGTTGGATTCTTACTGATTGTATGGGGTGGTCTTTATGCAGCTAACGACCTCAAACAGGTGCATCTATTTTAATAAATGGAGTGGAGGTGGACATTTTAAAGGCAGACTAACAGGTCTTTGAGGGTCAGAATTCTAGCTGATAGTCAGGTGTTCAAATACTTATTTGCAGCTGTATCATCAGTTTGAGCTCCTAAGGGCTTTCACACTTTTCCAAAAGTGGGCCTTCTCTCAGTTGACCTGCTGATGAATTCTTCAAGCAGGGTCGAAACATAAACATCGCGTTCATCAATAATATGCATCTAGACAGCTGAAATGGAAAATGATGGGCCGTCTCAAGAACTGCCTGCTCTCACCGCTGCACCTTTGAGCGCACCACGTCAGGGCCTGAAACATTTTCTCAATGGCCCAATGACGCTACGATGAGCATTTACTACTTTTAAAAAATGCGGGTCAGGAAGCGGGTCGGGTAAAATATTTTCTTCTTTATCTTTGCGGTCCGAGTTGCGGGCGGGTTAGTTGAAAACGTCGGTCGGGTGCGGGTTGTTTATACATTGACCCGCGCATCACTGGTTCCTACCAAGTGGAATAACAATAGTACAAATATTTCTATTGCATATTTATACACTACCGTTCAAAGGTTTTTAGGTTAATAGGATTTACTTTTAAGAGATTAATACATTTATACGGCAAATACATTTATAATGTTATAAAAGATTTGTATATCAAATAAATGCTGTTCTTCTAAACTTTTTATTCATCAACGAATCCTAAAATGTATCAATCAGTACAACATTGATAATATTAAATGGTTTTTTTTTAGCATATTAGAATGATTTCTGAAGGACCATGTGACACTGAAGCCTGGAGTAATGATGCTGAAAATTCAGCTTTGTCATCTCAGAATAAAGGACATTTTAAAATATATTAAAAGAGAAAACAGCTATTTTAAACTGTAATAATATTTTACATTATTACTGTTTTTAATGTATTTTTGATCAAATAAATGCAGACTTGCTGAGCAGAAGAAACTGCATAAAATAAATCTTACCAAACTTTTGAACAGTAGTGTATGTGCAAGTTCTCTGTGCTATTTTGGTTCATATTCAGAGCATTCATTGCTTATATTTCAGTGGTTAATGCATTAATGCATTGTCTTTCAGGTTGCACAGTATATTAAGTTTGAAAAGCCTGTTTTGGACAGTTTCATCAAGAAATTGAAAGAGGAGGAGGAGAGAGAGATTCTAAAACTGACAAGAAAGTAAGCAAGCACAAACTTCATTGTTCTCTTAACAACACAACAATATATTCATTTTTTTGTACTTTTTTTTTTTTTTTTACAGATACAGCGCACTGAAGTCAATGATATTACAGAAATTGGATGGCATCTCTGAAAATGTGCTGATGGTTTAGAACAGAGGCATCTTCTCTATTGTAGAGTCAGGTAGCCACAGATAGTTTTAGGTTTTTAATTTTTACTGAAGACATCAGCGCAATTACTAGTACAGTATATGAAAAGTATAATCTACTGGTATCTAGTAATTAACAACTGTAAGTAATTTTACCCACAATTCTCAGGCATTACAAATTTTACCTAGAATGTTATTTTATGATGTACTTATGCTCCATGATTTTAAAAGACAAACTATTGTCATTTTATGTTACATAACATATACCGTAGCCTGACATGGTTGTACAGTAATAATGTTACCTTTTATACATTTTAAAATAAAACTAATATATGAGGAATTGTTCACTTGGTTTCATGTATCATCTTTGTTTTGTTAACATACAGTGTCATGTTAGTTTTGTACTCATCTATAGAATATCTATAACTATATATATATCTATAATATTCATAACACATAAAATAAAATCCAGCAGACATAGGACAATATTAAATGTCAGTTTGCCATTTCATTATCTCAAATCATTGTTTTATTGCTTGAGAAAAAATGTTGTGCTGTTTCCCTCATGTTCACAATGAGTGTTTCTTATTGTTCTTTGAGTGACCCTTGCACTGAGCCAGTTCCCACAAGCTGTAAAGGCTCATGTTATTGAGACTAACAAATGAAGTCAGTGCCTTGGCTAGAGTGCCCATGTTACACAGTAGGAGGCATCCTGGGAACAAGGAATATTACATTACTTAAGGTAGTTCCCATTTCCTCAAAGTGAAAAATAAACTCTGCATTTGTGTACACTTGTAGAGTCAGTCATCTATGCCACAAAACATTTTATTAAATTACATCTTGGCTATGATTTGTAAATAATTTGAAATGTATATGTATTGGTTTGTATTGACAACAGGAATGTAATTAATTCTATTTTTGTATTCATTATTTTTGAGAACAGTTTAGGAATATTTCTGGCTTATATAATAGTAGCTATAACCTGTCAAGCCCACTTGATATTTGTTGTACATTGAATGTTAATGCACCTTAACTCCTTTTTTAGAGAGTGAAAATGCATGTGAATGTGTGTGAGTTTCAGACAATTTGTCAAAAATAATTTACCCTAATAGAAAGTCAGTATAAATGGCAGCACCCTATAAAAGGTCAAAGGTCAGATGTAGAAAACTAATTTTGGACAATTATTTTAGTCTTAAATATATGTCAAATATAAAGCCATTTATTTCTATAAGTGATTTCACAATTAGTCGCATAGGGGTAACTTCTTTACTTTTGTACTTTGTACTACAATCTGAGGAAACCAACGAATTTAGCCTCAATCAGCTTCCTAGATTCCTAGGTCGTGAAGCAATATATAGTATACATTAATGTGACCGACTCCCTGATCAGTTCCCTGACTACTGAACTAGGGAGCTGATTGAGATGCACCCAGTCTCACCCATACGATCTGTTGCCAACATTTCACCTACGACAAACGTTTAAAGGTGTAAAAATAAGATTATACTGCCTCCTTCTGGTAGAAATGGTAAAAAAAAGAGAGAAGAAGGTAGAAATAAGATTGTACTCTAGTGGGACAAAAGCACATTCTCCAAAGATTTTGTTTTTATAAAAAATATATATTTCAGTGTAAGACCTTAATTGACATTCAAAGTGCTAAATACATAAATAAAAACGTGAGCCAAAAATCATAATATAATAATCAATATTATGGCTATTAATACCGGTATAACAATGTCGTATTTTTCAACTTTTTATCTAATAATAAGCATGTTTTTTTTCTTATGTGGCGAAAATATTCTTTCATAATAGAGTTTCTTTTGTATCGTTACAAAAACTGCACTCACCATTAATGTCAAAGAGCAGGAGCGTTTACTTGGGTATTTACCCTCTGAACATTCGTGAAATTAATAAATTAATACGCTCAATAAATATGCATATTGTACAATTCACCGGCAATACTTTTTAAGGAAACATATATGGACAACATTAAAAATAATAAAATATGAAATTAACAATGTATATTTTTTATTTACCAATAAAAAAATGGTATCAAGTGTTCAACGGAAACGAATCACTTCCGGTTTCGCGGACTTCATTTTTGTTCTGTGCAAAAAGGCGTCGTTAAAGTGGATTTGTTTAACTTGTTTGTAATAAAGTATCTGAGAGGAACCACATTTCCATGGAATGATTCTGAGACAAGCGTCTAGGACTCGAAGTGACGTTTTCGTGGGTCAAGTGCAGTTCACGTGAGTGGGGGAGGGGCGCTGAGCGAAAGACCAGAGAGTTCAGCGCTTCATGAAGGTGTCGTGCACAAACAGATTCAATGGCACTACATTCAGCTCGTGATTCTCAAATATTTGTAATTGGATGCGGCATCTCGGGAATTGGTGCTGCTCAGAAATTACTAAAACACGGGTTTCATAATGTTCACATCATAGAAGCGACTGCAAGAAGTGGTGGGAGAATACGAACGGGAAGACTAGGTATGTACAGTAATGCTTTTAAATATGAGAAAGTTATCTGTCTGCAATCACTGTTGAAGACATTTTGCTTTTGTAAATTGTTTTATTTTTAATGTGTCCTCCTATAAGATGACTCGCTTATATGCCGTGTCTCTTATAATTTCTTGGCACAGGTACAGGAAACTGGGTTAGCATATTTTATTTATTAAACTTAGAATCTAATAATGTATAATTATACCGATATTTAGTCTTCAGTATTCTGCAATTATGTATTTTTCAACTAACAACATATATGGAGCCACTGGATTCGTGGGCGGAGCTTGACGGTGTACAAGTTTTTTTTTTTTTTTTTTTAAGTATTTGTTCTTTTAAATGTATGCATATGCAAATAGGGCACGTTGACTTAAAGGTCCCGTTCTTCGTGATCCCATTGTTCAAACTTTAGTTAGTGTGTAATGTTGCTGTTAGAGCAATAACTAATAATAATAATAATAAATAATACCTGTAAAATTATAAAGCTCAAAGTTCAATGCCAAGCGAGATATTTTATTTAACAGAAGTTCCCTTTCAAAGCCTACAGCGAACGGCCGGCTTCGACTACATCCTGGTACTTCCTTCATTAATGACGTCGATAGAACAGTAGAACAGACTAACCTCCGCCCACAAGAATACGAAAAAAGGGGGCGTGGTCTTGTTGCTGTCTTGTTGCTGTCCCACGTGGAGAAGAGGACGGTCGCGTGGAGAAAAGGAACTGTAGCTTGAGTGTGTTTGTCGCCATGTCATCGAGACGCTGTTATTTTCATCCCGGAGTCAAATCACCTTTGTTTGGCTTTCCCAGGGACGCTGTAGAGATCAGCGCGCATATATCTCCCGTTAAAAGGCGTGACCTTTCCACGTGCGCTAAGCTGCTGTCGAATCACAACACAGGAACCGTGCCACGTTCGCTAAGCTGCGGTCAAATCACAACACGGGAACCGCTGGCACAATCAGAACTCGTTCCGTATTTCTGAAGGAGGGACTTCATAGAATAAAGGAACTCATCAGCCCGTTTTTAGGACAGTGAAAACAGCGGTATACAGATAAGTACATTGTGTTAAAAATACTGTTTTTTTTTACACGCGAAACATGAACACATGTTATATTGCACACTGTAAACACAATCAAAGCTTCAAAAAAACACGAAGAACGGGACCTTTAAAGTCTAGTTTTTCATATAGCTGTTGGGTTAATAAGTAAACCCCAATAATAAAAAACACACTGGAATAGATTAAGGCAAGGGTCAACTAGGCAAGTACATTTGGTTGAATCCTGTAAATAATAAATGTCAATTTGGGGCAAGTTGTTACACGTGTTGTAAATGTTACAAATTGATACAATTTATTAAGCACAATATTTCTTGGCCACAAAATAAAAATATAAAAATTGTTACCTTTAATAGTATTGCTGTTTCATGTGTTGTTTTAAATTATACTTGTATTTTCCTGAAAAGATGGGCAGGTTTCATTGTGACAACTTTTTCTATACAGCGTGACAACATTGTTATTGAAGCACAAGAGTTAGTTTAACTTTTAAAGGTGTTTTCAATGTTCAGTAGATTTGTGTTTTTGTTGCCAAGACTTGAATAAGTCTGAGAAAATATCTCCATAGATGCATGTCATATTTATTTTTATCACATTTATTTATTTATTTTTTTGTTTGTTTGTTCAAGGTGATAACATTGTAGAGATTGGCGCCAACTGGATCCATGGCCCATCAAAGCAAAACCCAGTGTTTCGTTTGGCATGCGACTACCAGCTCCTTGACAAAGAGTCAATGTCTGAAGAAAACCAGGCCATTGACATTGGTGGTCATCCATTGTTTGTTCCCAACTGGTTTACCAGCTCAGGTCGGAAACTGGGGCCTGAGACGATGGGGCCAGCGGTGGAGTTTTTCATGAACTTACTGGAAAGGAGCCAGCAGTTCCATGACAGTGGTGGAGAACCTCTGCCGAGTGTTGGAGAGTTTGTCAAGGCAGAGGCTGAACGGCTGGCCCCAGAGGAGTGGAAGGAGGACCAGGCTAACACTGCGATAAGAATGGCCATGATAAACACACTACTCAAGCTGGAGTGCTGTGTCAGCGGAACACACACAATGGATGATGTTGGCTTGGGAGCCTTTGGCATGTACAAGACTCTTCCAGGACTGGACTGCACTTTCCCAGGGTGAGTGATCAGAGTCTGTATATCTCAGTTATCCAATTTCAACAATGCTTTCTTAAATGTTTTCTAAATGTGTTCATGCAATCTTTTCCCCACTAGAGGTTATGAAGGTTTAATTGATCACATGATGAAGGAACTTCCCAATGACATAGTCTTGTACAACAAGCCAGTGAAGTGCATTCATTGGAACTACACCAAGAATGGACCAAACTCTAAAGAAATATTACCCATTATGATTGAATGTGTTAATGGAGAGACATATGCAGCAGACCATGTTATTGTCACTGTCCCACTGGGTACGTATAGTACATTCAGCATGACTTGTTGACTTAGGGTGTGTTCACACTAGACATGCTTGGTTCGAACCCTGGTGTGATTGCTATATTAGTGCGGTTCATTTGAATAAGTGTGAACGCTGCCATCCCTGGTGCGCACCACACAAGCGGACCCAGACCGCAGAAAAGGGAATATGAAATATGAACACAACACGGACCAAAGATGGGATATTGCATACCTGAGCATACCAGTTTTTTCCTCATTATAGTCGTGATGTTGCCTATCACGGTTCGGTACAGGCAATCAAAACCACGTCTCCTTGCAGCCGATCTTTGGGACCCACTTTATATGAGCTGGCCTTAACTACTATGTACTAACATGCATACAATGCACATATTGTGTACATACATGTTTTACATTGTACTTACATTTTAAAAATTACCTGCATGTAATTACATCCGTTGTTACATTTATAATTACACTTAACCCTACCCTTAAACTTACCCATACCACCACACCTGTCCATAACTTTTACTGTATCCCACCTCAATATCAGCAAAAGTGTTTTGCAATACAATATGAACACAATAAGTACATTTTACTTTTTTATGCAAGTACTTATGTAAGACCACCTAATATAAAGTGGGACCGATCTTTGTTTGTGTGTAACAGAGGGATTCCAGCCGCTGTTTTGACTCCTTAACACATTTTATAAGCTATTCACGAGTTGCAGGCTCCATCATTTACCATCATATGTATGCAGTATGCACATAAAGCATGCGCATTTAGCCCAGCACAGAGGACTGTTTTGGATGTTATACAAGTTCCAGCACAAAACATGTCATAAAATGTTTTTTTGTTGTTGTATCTTTAGGTTCGGTATTAAAAACAACCAGGACTAAATGTATATTTTCTTTTTTTGGGTCAGACCAAAAGAACTAAGAGAACTGAACTCATTTGTATCAATATGTGTTCTGTAATTGTAAATGGCATAATCTATTCAATTTATGCTTTTGAACGTAAATCACAAAAAGTACTGCCCTCATTTTTGTGTGATTTACAAAGCCAGATGATTGCTTAGGTTTTCTCTTATTTTCATTATGTTGCTTGAAAATATAGCTTTGATATAGGACAATATATATAATTGCCATTATATTGTAAAGATTTATTATTTATATTTGATCATTTTTATTATATGAATGAAAATAAATAACTTTCATAATGTAGCTAGCTTTATAATTTTCTGCAGGGCCTATAACTCATGTGCTGTTCCATTACAGGTTACCTGAAGAAGCACCAGAACACTTTTCTGAGCCCTTCTCTTCCACTGCACAAAATGCACTCCATCCAGAGAATGGGCTTTGGGACCAACAACAAGATCTTTCTTGAGTTTGAGCAGCCGTTCTGGGATGAAGACTGTGAGTTGATCTACCTCGTATGGGAGGACGAGACCCATCTTGCTGAAGTTGTTTCAGATGTAAAGATGTCCTGGATTAGAAAGTTGATTGGGTTCACTGTGCTGAAGCCCACAGACAGGTAAAACTATATCATCGATCTGACTGCATTGACACCATTGCATGAGAGCTGAACTGAGCTGGACGATGACATCACGGTTTTCTCCAGAGCTGCTGTATAGATAAATGGCCTAAATTAATAACTAATGATTTTTACATCCGAAATTAATCAACACTGAATTTACTTAAGATGGACAATGACACTACTTTCTCCTAGAGCTGCTGTACAGCCGAAACAATTTTATTTTACAATTTTAACACATTTATTTTCCTGTTATCACTGTAAAGCTGCTTTGAAACAATCTGTATTGTAAAAAGCGCTGTATAAATGAAGGTGACTTGACTTAGAATTTGCTTCAATACTGCCATTTAAACCATTATGAATATGATTTTCTTTTGTGCAGATATGGACACGTGCTCTGTGGATGGATTGCAGGGCGGGAATCTGAGTACATGGAAACTCTGTCTGAATTTGAAGTGCTGCACTGTGTCACACAGATCATTCGCTTATTTACAGGTAAACTCAGTTTTACAGCTTGATAGGACATCTTTTGATGGGGTCCAAAAGTCTGAGACCACATGCAAAATGTAATACTTTTAAATACAGGGAGTGCAGAATTATTAGGCAAGTTGTATTTTTGATGGTTCATTTTACAACATTAATAATTAAACAACAACCATGTTCTCAATGAACACAAAAAACTCATTAATATCAAAGCTGAATATTTTTGGAAGTAGTTTTTAGTTTTAGCTATTTTAGGGGGATATCTGTGTGTGCAGGTGACTATTACTGTGCATAATTATTAGGCAACTTAACAAAAAACAAATTTATACCCATTTCAATTATTTATTTTTACCATTGAAACCAATATAACATCTCAACATTCACAAATATACATTTCTGACATTCAAAAACCAAACAAAAACAAATCAGTGACCAATATAGCCACCTTTCTTTGCAAGGACACTCAAAAGCCTGCCATCCATGGATTCTGTCAGTGTTTTGATCTGTTCACCATCAACATTGCGTGCAGCAGCAACCACAGCCTCCCAGACACTGTTCAGAGAGGTGTACTGTTTTCCCTCCTTGTAAATCGCACATTTGATGATGGACCACAGGTTCTCAATGGGGTTCAGATCAGGTGAACAAGGAGGCCATATCATTAGATTTTCTTCTTTTATACCCTTTCTTGCCAGCCACGCTGTGGAGTAATTGGACGCGTGTGATGGAGCATTGTCCTGCATGAAAATCATGTTTTTCTTGAAGGATGCAGACTTCTTCCTGTACCACTGCTTGAAGAAGGTGTCTTCCAGAAACTGGCAGTAGGACTGGGAGTTGAGCTTGACTCCATCCTCAACCCGAAAAGGCCCCACAAGCTCATCTTTGATGATACCAGCCCAAACCAGTACTCCACCTCCACCTTGCTGGCGTCTGAGTCGGACTGGAGCTCTCTGCCCTTTACCAATCCAGCCACGGGCCCATCCATCTGGCCCATCAAGACTCACTCTCATTTCATCAGTCCATAAAACCTTAGAAAAATCAGTCTTGAGATATTTCTTGGCCCAGTCTTGACGTTTCAGCTTGTGTGTCTTGTTCAGTGGTGGTCGACTTTCTGCCTTTCTTACCGTGGCCATGTCTCTGAGTATTGCACACTTTGTGCTTTTGGGCACTCCAGTGATGTTGCAGCTCTGAAATATGGCCAAACTGGTGGCAAGTGGTATCTTGGCAGCTGCATGCTTGACTTTTCTCAGTTCACGGGCAGTTATTTTGCGCCTTGGTTTTTCCACACGCTTCTTGCGACCCTGTTGACTATTTTGAATGAAACGCTTGATTGTTCGATGATCACGCTTCAGAAGCTTGGCTATTTTAAGACTGCTGCATCCCTCTGCAATATATCTCACTATTTTTGACTTTTCTGAGCCTGTCAAGTCCTTCTTTTGACCCATTTTGCCAAAGGAAAGGAAGTTGCCTAATAATTATGCACACCTGATATAGGGTGTTGATGTCATTAGACCACACCCCTTCTCATTACAGAGATGCACATCTCCTAATATGCTTAATTGGTAGTAGGCTTTCCAGCCTATACAGCTTGGAGTAAGACAACATGCATAACGAGGATGATGTGGTCAAAATACTAATTTGCCTAATAATTCTGCACTCCCTGTAGCTTGTCATGTTTTTTTGTGTTTTTTTTACACTTTTCAGGAAATCCAACTATTACACCAAGGAAGCTTTTAAGATCTCAGTGGTTCCATGAGCCCTATTCCTGTGGATCTTACAGCTATGTGGCCAAAGGTTGCTCAGGATATGACATAGATAACCTTGCTGAACCCTTGCCGCTGAAAGGATCAAATTCTAAGGTTTGTCAATGTTTAATTGAGCAGCCATACTTCAGTTATATGCTGGAAGCATTTTTTCCTTTACTCTTAAACTTGCTTTAAATTACTTAATTGATAATGTCTTATAAAATTAACAACACTTTTTTTGTTTTGTTTTTGCAGCCTTTGCAGGTGTTATTTGCAGGTGAAGCCACACATAGGTCTTTCTTCTCTACAGTGCATGGAGCGCTGCTAAGTGGCTGGAGAGAAGCGGAGCGTCTTATATCTCACTACACTCCTGCCTCTGGGTCATTCTCATCTAAACTGTGAAAACTGTTCTCAAGTTCTGAATAGCTGGAAGAATTGACACAAGTCATTTTCATTAAATATGAAGGGTTTTGTCCCTTATAAGAGGAATAGAAATCTAAATGTAATCACTGAATTACATCATGAATGTACTGCATGACACGTTCAAACCAATTTCAACAAATGATATATCAAAATTACAAATATTTCTTACTGAATGCCTGTACTTTGCACAAGAATTTTTAATTAAATCTGAATTTTTTTTCTATAATACATTTTTTGTGTTTGTTTGTGTGTGTGTGTGTGTGTGTGTGTGTGTGTTTTAAAGTTAAAATGTTTTATAAACAAAACAAACTAAGCTTTTCTGGTTAAATTTCTCATAGAAATGGTATACTAATGTAAGAACATTCAAAATGTTCATATCATCTGGATTATTTCTGGGTTTATATTTTTTAAAACAATAATCTCAGAAAATGTTTGATTATTCTGATTGCATGATGCTATTTGTAACATACTGTAAGGTATTGAAGGAAGGACACTTCTCAACTAGTAGGCCTATTCAGTTAAAATATTTGGACATTACAAATATTACCATGTATTCGGATATTTGTATTCGCATGAAGGCAAAGTAGAATCAAATAAATAGTAGCAGTGGCTGTGGAACTCGATATTTGGCAGTTTGTAGGCTATATGAACAGGGGAGGGTTGAAATCCAGTAAACTACAGGCTTTGGAATGTGCTGAATTCATAATGCCCACAATTTTTTAGTTGAACGTTAAAATTTACACCAAATATTCTTTTAAAACTGGTCTTGAATATAGGCGCAAGATATATGAATCCATTCTTATTTACATGGAATGTATGGTGTGTTCTCATTCCTGCGCTGTAGGTGGCGGTATGCACACATGTAGTTGCTTCTCAACTCGTTATAAAGCCACCGAAGAAGAAGATCTAGCGATGGAATATGGCTTATCTTTCAGCAAGACAACAATAAAAGTAACTTTCCTGAATGCCAATTACTGGTGAGTGGACTGTCATACGCATGCAACATGTCCTTTTTATTCGTTACCTAAACCAAACATAACTAAACAAAACAAAACAGGAAACGGTCTGTATATTTGCGGTGATGTTACCAAATGTTTATTTACTACGAGTGCATTTTCTGGTTGTTTTAGTTGATAAATGTAGTATGAAATTCCATGGTGATGTTAAGATTGCATTGTCATTCTTATCAACAAGTAATCTTCATATAAAAAACGGCCAATACATCGTTGAACAGAATACTAATATCTGCCTTTTTTGTTATAGTTTTCGTTCAGCCATTGGAAGAATTGATGTCCAGTCTCAACAACTACAGCTGAATGAGAGCTTTTAATCTGTGCGTCAAGAGTTAAAGGCTTTGTTAAAATGGAGCAAGGTTTGCCATCTGCAAAAGCTGTCTCACAGCACTTAATGAGTGGATGCTTAAAAAGTGAAAATGAACTGCAAACAGACTTCATTCAATCAGAAATACAAGTTAAAGTGGAACCTGATCAAGATGACTTTTTATCGAACGATGGGAATGAACTAGAAACGTTTCCTTGTTCTCCTGGGCATGTTAAGGAGGAGATTTTGGACCTTGGTGTGCAAATCTTGCCAGATGGCCTAATGCCTCCAGTTGAGATGGAAGAAGAGCTTGAAATCGCAACAAACTCAGACACTTCTCCTGATCAACCAAACAGAAAAACTGGTTCATCAAGCAAAAATAAAAAACATACAGACAAGCAGAGAACGACAGGAAAAAGAAAAGCACCTAATGCATCAAGCCATACAATAAGATGTCCGACAAAGCAGAGTAAGACGACAGAACAAATTATATCAACTAAAATGAATTCTGATGTGTCAAGTGAAGAAATCAAATGTTTAATAATGCAGGGAAATGCCACACAACATCCAGAGAAATCAGGTAAAGCCAGAAGATCCAATAAACCGCACAAAGAAGAGCGATTTATTTGCGAAACATGTGGGAAAGAATTCCAGCGGTCAGATCTTCTCACGGATCACGTGAAAATTCACAGGCGACAGAAGCTGTATGCTTGTGATCAGTGCGAAATGAAGTTTGCCAAGCCCTCTTATTTGAAAATACATTTGCGTAGACATGCCGGTGACAGGCCTTTTCCATGTGACCAGTGTGAGAAGAGGTTTTTTGACATCTATGACTTAAGGGTGCACCAGAGAGATCACACTGGAGAGAGACCTTTTATGTGCTCTGAGTGTGGGAAAGGTTTTAAACGCATTTACATACTTAACAAACATAAACGGACCCACTCAAAGGAGAAACCTTTCCAGTGCTCTGTGTGTGGTAAAGCATATAAATATGGGTACAGTTACAGGTTGCATATGAAAGACCATCTTGACTAGGGTCCATGATGTGTATCGGCATATTTGTTAACAACGAAAGGGTCTACATTTTAATTCCTTCCTTAAAGGAAGATTATTTCCCTATGTAAAGCGTCAAATGTGCGTTAATATTTTTGGGATTTGAGCAGGATTTTTGTATGTTGTTTTTTTTTTTTATGGTGGTTTAAATCATTTTTCACTCTTGAATAATGTATTTATTATAGCCCTTACTATTGCTTATTACATGTTTTTTTTTTTTTTTTTATGTTTAAAAAGCAAGTTTCTGCTTATAGACCGAAGTCTCATTTCTCTTTCTGACAATGTGTTTGAAGAAATGTTTCAGCTTATTCAAATGTGGCATAGCGATATCACAAATCAGTGTAGATTTAACTCCTAAATTGTCTGATGTAAAGTATCAACACTGTGAAAACAAACCTTGCTTGAGTAAAGTATTGATAGAATGGTAATGGTTTGGAAATAAATGTAATTTCGCTTTGATGACCCATGTTCTGTATTTGTATGTACACTCAAAAGTTTGGGCCAGTGATTTTTAGTTTTTTGAAAGAAGCTTCTTATTTGATAAAAAAAACAAACAAAACTGTAATTTTGTGATTTATATTAATCCATTTTTTTCTTCTAATTTTAAAATGTAATTTATTTCTGTGACGGCAAAGTTGAATTTTCAGCATCATTACTCGAGTCTTCCGTGTCACACGATCCTTCAGAAATCATTCTGATTACTATCAATGTTGAAAACACTTGTTCTGCTTAATATTTATGGGTGATATTTTGTTTTCAGAATTATTTGATGAATAGAAAGTTCAAATGAACAGCATTAATTTAAACTTGAAATCTTTTGTAACATTATAAATGTCTTCACTGTCACTTTTGATCAATTTAATGTGTGCTTAATAAAAGTATTCATTTAACAACAACAAAAAATCTTACTGACCCCAAACTTTTGAGCAGTAGAGTAGAAATTATTTTTTTTCTTCTCATTTACTGACCAACATTTTATTTTAAACCTGTATGACGACTTCTGTGAAACACAAAATAAGACATTTTGTCCATACAATGAAAGTCAGTTTTGATCCCCACTGGCTTTCAGTGTATGAAGAAACGCATACAGACAAGCAGATCATTTTTCAAAATGTTATGTTGAGTTCCGCAGAAGAAAGTAATACAGGTTTGAAACGACGACTTCATGTTGGGCTGAGCTATTTTAACTTTTCTCCACCAGAGGGAGGCCAATGCTGCACATTCTGACCTCCCCTTTTGTTTTGCTGAGTAAGCAAAGGCCCAATATGCAGCCAGTTTCAATAGAACTGATGTTGACTACACAAAAAGTATATATATATAAAAAAATGAAGTATGAAGTAATATATATAGCGTATTGGATCAGTTGGGTTTAAGCTAGATAAGAGGAAAGAGAAAGTTCTCTGTATGTGTGTGTTTAAGGTAATGTAAGTTATGCTCTGTTTGTGCTAAAAGCTTAATGCACATCAATAAGTACCATACATACAAATGTTGAACTTGCTTGTAAATTTAATGATGCCAATATAACTTTGTGCTTCTTGTGTTTATATTTTTACAGTTTTATCCATAGTGCACCGAAATGCTGAGGTTACAGCTTCACTAGGAGAAGAATATGAATCCATTGCTGCCCCTGATTTAGAATCGGAGGTCTCTGATAGTGATGGCCCAGAATGCAGCAGTGTCCCAGATGTGACAAAGGGTCAGAAAACTGTCCTCTCAGACTTTGAGTTCTCATCTGAGGAATCCTGTGAAGAGGAGAGTGAAGATCAATTGAGTCGATGGAGCAAAGGAGACTCTTATTGGAGCAAATATCCTCCTCAAAGTGACACTAGGACCTTCTCACAGAGCTGTCAAGGGCCTGAACTAGGGTCTTTACTGGTGACGCCTAAAGATGCCTGGGAACTTTTCATAAGTGAAAACATCATTGATGAAATCCTGCAATGCACCAACTTGGGCGGACTGAGAACGGCGTCAGCAAACGGCAAAGTGTGGCAAAAGGTTACTAAAGAAGAGCTAAATGCCTTTATTGGTCTAAGCCTTCTCATCGGTTTGGAGAGAAATGGTGATGTCCCAGTACGGGAACTGTTTTTGGATCCCTTACAGAACCCACTTTATAGAGCTACCATGTCTGTTGGAAGATATCAAGACCTTCACGGATGCCTGCAATTTGATAACAAGAAAACCAGAGTGCTAAGAGAGGCCTCAGACCACATGGCAGCCTTCCGAAATGTGTGGGACCTGTTCCTGATCAACTGTAGGAAAAGGTTCGTCCCCAAGGATTGTGTCACTGTGGGTGAGCAGCTCGTGCCATTCCAAGGGAAATGCAAGTTTCTGCAACACTTGCCAAGCCTCCACACCAACTATGGCATAAAAATCTTTTGGATGTGCGATGCCGAGGTCCCCTACGCCATTGATGCCGTCATCTACACAGGCAGACAGTCAGGAGAGGAGACTAAAAAGAACCTTGCAGAGAACACAGTTCTGAGGTTATCCAGTGGACTTCAGCAAAAAGGTATTTTTTTGTGAATTGCAAACAATTCACATTTGAAGTTATTACTTATTTATTTTTTCGATGCAAGTCATATGCAGTATACAGTATAGCTCAGTAAATGGTTCGTTTCAATGACGCATTACATTGATCAAAAGTGACAGAAATTATATTTATGTCCCAAAAAATTATATTTTAAATAAATACTGTTCTATTTTAAGGGTTATTTATTCATGAATCTGGTCGTGTTGTATGTTGTTTATGCATGCATGAGAACTCGGTAGCAAGACACTTTCTTTTTACTCTATAAAGACTCACATTTACAACTCACGTAAAATGAGATTTGTTCTGCCATTGCACTTAAGATTCAGTTGCAGGGAAAACAGGAAGTAGCCATTCATCAGGTGGTTTTAGCCAAAGCCACTAGCACTATATTTACCCTTTGAGACACTTTGAATTAACTGCCTTCCTCAAAAGCACATAGTTCATACTAGTTTACCTCTTGTAGGGATCAAATCGGTATCCTTTTAGTACAAGCCCTGAGCGTCGAACAGTGTGGCAGATCATCATTGTTTATGCGAAACCTATGTAACCAAACTGTTGCTTTTTTATGTGTTTGTTTCTCATGATAGGCCTCAACATTACAATGGACAGCTACTTCACCAGTATCCCTCTGGCAGAGAATCTTTTTGAGAAAAACTTGACTATGGTTGGGACCCTTAACCTTAAGAATCCACATGTGCCACCGATTATGAAGCCATCCAAGTTACGAGCACTGCATACCTCTGAGTTTGGTTTTTGTGGCAATGTGTCCATGGTGAGCTACGTACCAAAAAGAAAAAAGGCAGAGATTCTTTTAAGTACGTTGCATACCAGCAAAGCACTGAATGAAAACACAAGTGCTAAAAACAAGCCAGAGATCTTCCAGTACTACAATCGCACCAAAGGAGGAGTCAACAATGTTCTGCAAATGGCCAACAATTACGCCTGCAAACGCCGTTCAAAGAGATGGCCCATGCTGCTGTGGTATAACATGTTGAATATTGCCATTGTAAACTCCTACTCCATTTTCAATGCTCAGCAGCCTAGCTTCACGGGAGGTGGTCGTAACACCCAGAGGATGTTCATAAAGGAGCTGGTGAAAGAGCTTGTAGAGCCTCAGATTCATAGGCGCAGAGAAGAAAGCCATGGATTATCCAAGAACACTCTTGAAGCCATGGGGAGGTGTGGGGTACCCACATCACTGTCAGCTGTCACTTCTGAAATCCAAGAAAAGAGCTGTCGGAACAGAAGAAGAAAGAGATGTTATTACTGTCGATCTGCAAAAGACAGAAAAGTGAGCAGCTACTGTTGTGAATGCAGTAAGCCTGTCTGCAGAGAACACAGTCACATAGTTGTGATTTGCTACCAGTGCATGCGTTAGCAGCTTCGATAGGTCTGTTCTCTATTGATAAGGGCTGTATTTTTGACAAGTTACTTTTCTAAAAGATTTTTTAAGTAATAGTGTTTAAAAGATTCAGTGCTCTGTAAATTTGGGTTAAATTAATTAATCTTTAATTGCACAATGTAAATCTGTCTTTTATAATGTTGAATTCATTGATATTTTATCATGTTATGGATTAAACACGATTGAACATTTTGAATGATCAAAATGTAATTATTTACCAAACATTTATACTGTTTGACGAATGCTATGCATGCCATCTCATCGAAACCCATATACATTCTGGGGGGTAATGTTACCTGAGCGTTTTAGATCTGTTAGGTGAATGAAGTGTTCTATCTAAAGTGTCTGCAAAAGGACAAGTCGAGTATTTTAACAACGCCACAAGGTGGAGCACCAGTCAGTTAGCCATTGTAGGCCAAGATACCTCAGGTGAGTTAATCAAATGTTGAAATAATCAGTTTGTTGTGTGAGAAGCCTTTAGATTATTTTAAAAGCCCTCTGGTCCAACAAACTCTACATGTTCTGGATTTATTTCTTTGTTTCTTTACTATTATACTTCTGTGCTTTAATGTGGTTGATTACATTTTAAACAAATGTTACACTGATGTTTGATTTATCTTTTTTCAGGCGTTTTTTAGGCACATTTTCTCTGGGGGTCTGTTTGTGGGTCGTCATCATCACTTTAGAATCTCACCCCTGTTGTTAAATAAACAAAACCATTTGCGTACATCAACCTATTGGCTTCCTTAAGGTGTTTGGTTTCACATATACCACTAACCTGTTCCATGTGAACTGGTAAATTGTTTAGTGGAGGGGGATTTTCTAAAGCGTTTCTTGTAGTAGGCCTATTCTTTCCCCTCTTTTGGTATGGGAGTAAAACATTGCTTATGAAATATGCCTGCTTTAACAAAACTGTAGGAATTGCATATATTTACAAATCTTTTCGTTTAAAAACATTTTTAGATTATACAAAACTGCGAACTAAGCATTTTTTTGTAAGAAGCTGCGTTTTTAAATACGTTCCGTGATAAATATGAATATTCTGTTCTAATTAGCAAGTAGCCAGTAATCAACAGGTTGTTGCTGTATACAAGCTCATATGTTAAACAGGGGTATGTTGATTGGCTGTTTAAGAATATGACGCGCGCAGACGCCATATGAATATTCAATGAGTTCCTTGCTGTTACAGTGCAAATAAAGCGAGATAACGGGCCGTGGACAGCGGACTAAAACTTTTTATTCTGACATGTCAGAGCAATGACTTTTGTGTAAATATAAACCTGGGACACGGATCCCAGCGAAGGAATAGGGTCTGAGCTGGAAGAAGAGAGAGAAGCGCTGATTTTTTTGGGTGTGGAAAACCGGACGCCGCATTCACAGTAGACTCTGAACAAGTTTGCCTTTTCCAAAAGCAACAGTGGAAGAGTAAAAGTTACAGTAACAACATGAGCTTGTTGTCTGCTATAGACACCAGTACCTCAGTGTACCAGCCTGCACAGCTTCTTAACTGGGTTTACCTTTCTTTACAAGACACGCATCAGACGAGCGCCTTCGATGCCTTCCGACCCGAGCCCAACTCTTCCCACCCGGACCTGAACTACAGCAAAACTCCTGCCAATGACCTGAGCTCCTCTCTCAACTCCAACTATCTCAACAACTTCTTTCAGCTGCAGAGAAATGAGGTAACTCGTTTAATGTCCTCCTACATTTCATGTTTGGAAATAAGTTAATGGAGAAGTTTCCTGTCGACTGGAATAAGATGTAAAGCGCAGTTGACTATGCATGTCTAATATAGCGCGCGACCAGTCTTGGTTACATTTGTAATACACTGTTGCTTTGGGCGACTTACATAATCTTTTAATTTTTTTTTCTTTCTTTTTTTTTGCCATGGGAAACATGGGTAACAATTATAATGTATACTTTATTCTCGTGTGATATAGGCTACATTTAATTATTTATTTTGCAGTTATGCAATAGCCTACAATGCGAAAAGAGTAGCCCTTGAATATTTAAAAGCACACTAAAACCGTGCCAGCTTGCAGCTTTGCACACTTACTTTATTGTTTTGTAACAGCACGTGGACAGCCAAATGAGGCAGCCATCCATGAAAGTATCTTAGTTTCATCATAAGACTACTTGCATTTAATTTGTTGCTTAAATTGAACAAGTACGCCAAGAAATCAGTATTGGTTTGATTATTGCTTACTGATCTCTATAGGCCTAAAAATGTGGGCTGCCATAATTGAGCTATGGATAATGAAAGATGTTGCTCGGTTGTGATGTTGCTATAGTTGCTGAAGACATGACACTCGATCAGCATTATTTATAACACTTATGGGAAGTTGTAAATATAAACAGTGATCCTCTCTGAATGACTAGATTTGATTGTATTATCAAAAAGGAGATAATGCTAGATTATGAGAAGAACATTTTAAGGACAATTATGAACTAGATGGTGTTGAAGTGTTTACATGTATTAATTAAAAATATTTCAAGATTCAACTGAGATGAATGTACTTTTGGGAAACATTTTTTAGATAGAACAAAAGAAAATCTGGAATATGGGTGTGGTTTTCAACTATCATTAAAATTAGGATTGCTTTTCAGATTAAATATAATAGTTATGACATTCTGAGCGCTCCAGGAACCATAAGTCAGTTGAATATTTTGTACTCTTCAAGTTATTTTTCTAAATGAGAGAATTACTTCCAGAAGCCTAAAGATGCGAACACATTTTCTTTTTAATGATGTAATGACAGTGTTGTGGCTGAGACCGAGGTTAAGTGTTGATGTTTAGTGGAAAGTTGGAGGAAGGGCAAAACTTTCAATCGTAATCAGAGTTAATAAAAACAGTTCTTTCTCTCCCTTCCCCCTCTTTCTTTTTCTCTCCCTTTCTTTTTTTCCTCTCATTTGTTTTTCTCACTTGTGGTGGGTTAAGATGCTTTCAAAATCCCTTTATTACACAAATTACACAAATGAGGCCAAAATCAATCTGTATAGGATGGAACTAAAATCTCGATTTTTGCATTATTTCTGTTTGCATAACTCTTCGGAGAAAGTGTTTACTAATAGTGTGTATGTGTGTGTGAGAGAGAGAGAGAGAGAGAGAGAGAGAGAGAGAGAGAGAGAGAGAGAGAGAGAGAGAGAGAGAGAGAGAGAGAGAGAGAGAGAGAGAGAGAGAGAGAGAGAGAGAGAGAGATGAATGGCAGTAGTACAGGCTAGGAGTGACCCCCTTGACTGTCTTTCCAGTTATGTGAAGGGGTGAGGAAAGATGTCCTCCACTGGTGTAAATGTGTGTGAGGGCCATATCCCTCAGGAGAGACATAGTCAAATTCCTTTCTGACAGCTACAATCAGTATTGTGGTTGCATTATTGTATAAAAGTTGCTAATAAATCTATGAATCATTAAGACGTAACCGCTGACCATCGTAATTGTTGTATTTGCATGACGTTTAAAATTAGTAGTTGACATTTAAAGCATGGATGTGCAGTTCAGTTTTATATTTACAGAGAACTCCATACATTTAATTTGCCTTTTCAGAATTCCTTGATGTTTTTTTGTCTGTCGGTCATAACAGCGGGATGCTTATTTGTCATGACACAGCTTTTTATAGGCCGATTTATTTTAAACATAAACACGTCTAAATATTTCTTTAAAATGATTGCCACATGTACAGCTACAAAAGAAAGATCTAATAAAGATCTAATATTTGTTGTATCCAGAGTTGCTCTACCTGATGAAAAGAGACTTGTCTGAGAGAGATGTGCAGAAACTGTTTATTGTCCTGGCTTGCTGGGAACTAGATGACAGTTATCTGGTAATGTTTCAGGGCTGTCCAACACAAGACTTCAACAATAACATTACCTTCCAAACCATAACCAGAGGAAGACATCACTCAAACAACATCTTCCCATCCAAACATTTGTTTCTGTAGCCTGTGTTTGACTATCTGCTGTACTCTCTGTGGTTATAGCAATCTGATTGGCAAATCTTAGACTAATGTACTGATCACTAACTTTCGTGGATTATGCCGCCTCGATTCAGGAACTTATTTTGAGTTAGGAATCTCATTGATTAGTTAATATGCCTAATAGAGTTCCACGTCGCTGAGGACATTGTTTTTGATTATAAAATCACATTTTATTTGCATATAGGATGGATTTAATTGAGAGCAGCATATTATGAGAATACAAAAATTCCGTAATTAACTCACCCTCGTGTTGTTCCAAACATGTAAGACTTTCGTTCATCTTCAGAATACAGAAAAGAAGACCTTTTTAATGAAATCTGAGAGCTTTCTTTCCGTCCATTGACAGTCTACGCATGCAACTACCACTTTCAAGCCCCAAAAAGGTAGTAAAGACATCGTAAAAGTAATCCATGTTACTCCAGTTGTTTAACCTAAATTTTATGAAGCAACGCGAGTGCTTTGTTTGTTCTAAAACACAATTTACCACTTTATTTACCAAATATTATTTCCAATGTGCATTCACGTCAGCACCATGACGTACGTTATAGTTGCGTGGACACATTTTTACAAATATTTTGTAAATAATCCATTACTAATAAAAAAATTTTGTACAAACAAAGCACTCGTGTCACTTCATTAAATTGAGGTTAAACCACTGGAGACACATGGATTAATTTAATGATGTCTTTACTACCTTTCTTGGGCTTGAAAGTGGTAATTACAGGCTGTCAATGGAGGGACAGAAAGCTCATTTTTGGGTAAACTAACCCTTTAAATATATTGTTTCTTTCATTTTTTGCTTTTATTGTTCACATTTGGATTAACTAATTTTTGGATTGTGGATTCCCTGTTATGTTCTACAGGCCCTGAATAATGGTTTATACAAAAGCGTGTCCCCATACGGCTCTCTAAACAACATAGTGGATGGGCTGAACTCTCTAACGGACCACTTCTCTGACCTCTCCCTGTCCTCTGAGCCACGCAAGCCCAGCAAGAGACCTCCACCAAACTACCTGTGCCATCTCTGCTTCAACAAGGGACACTATATCAAAGACTGCCCTCAGGTAAGCAGCCACAGAGACATGTTGCCTCATTGGCCTACTTGTCAAACAGGCATCTCTCTGTCTTTTTAGTCATGTGTATCAAGTTAACTCAGAGAGCTACTGTGCTAAGCATTGAGAGGTAACACAAGGCCGCTGAGCAATGCTTTTTTCAAATATGATTTTCTTTCTCTCATGTATAACATTGACATCATACGATAATAACAAAAACATTCAAATATAGGATTATCACACATAAAATGTGTTCAGCGAGAAATAATGCGTGAAATCATTTTTAGACCATTTTCTTAGCCCTCTGTGTTTTGCAGGTGATATTAGCCATTGCGGTTCTTGGAAATGTAACTAAAAGCTTCATAAAGCAGTGGTTATGTATTGATGGATGAGAATATGTTTACAAGGCAACACATTTAAACAAATGTTCAAGTTGATGTGGTATGAATGGACTCAGTGAGGCAAGAAATGCAAAAGTTGGAGATGCCAGAGTGAGAATGTTTTGCCCTCGAGATAAACAGGTGACAAGTTTATGAGTTAAATGTGCTTAAATCCACAGTTTTACTAGGAAATGCATAGGAAATCTTGAGAAACCACTCCCTGACCTTTAATTGTCTTGTTTCGACTATTGCAAGAGCATTCTTAGAGCGATGTTTACCCTCAGGACAAGGCAAAATATATCCTTTAAAAAAATATTTTAGACACAAATGAGTATTTTTAATAGAGCACCGTTTGAAGGCATATCAGAGAGCTGGATGAGTTTTTTCCTTTTCTTATCTTTCCTTTTCTTCATTCCAACACTTTATTGATTTCATGAATAAAAAATTGTGTTAAACTTGCAAACGTTCCAGAAACAAAGATAAAATACAAGTGTTTGTGAAGGAGACAGTCATCTTTAATTTCAAGCCGTTAGAGTTTTATAGTCTTTGGACACAGAGACAGGGTGAGGTTCTTGTTCAGGCCCAGACTCAAGTCAGAGCTGCATGGAATGGTAATGCAGACCAGATGTGGGATTAAAGTGGCAAAACTCCCTTTATGAAAGATGATGAGGGTTCCCTGCAGACTGCTAAAAGTCCTATCATGATAAAATATCTCCACCTCTTTGAGCACGGCTTTGGTAATTTACAGACTTTTCCTTTGACGTTGTCAACATTGTGCACTGAAATACACTGATGTTTGTTTTTATAAGGGTGTTTGCTGTCCCTGACTGGTGATGGAAAATATTGCTCATGTGCTATTAGGTTTATAACAGATTGAATCGTAGTTGTATCAGTGTTATGACGTAATTGTGGATTAATTTACGAAAACATAGCAGTCATGGTCATGTTATGTTGACTGTGATATTATTGTTATTGCCAATAAATTAGCTATTGCGCTGTTCTCTAAAGGGAATTTCAAACGTCTGATGCTAAGTACCCCCAAATATGAGGATTGTGCATTAACTGTGCAAAACTGTGCATTATATATAATGCACTTTATACATGAAATACAAATGTTTTCTTGCATAAAAGACCTATTTATAATGTGTGTAAAACATTAAGACGTTTATTACCTACATGAGTCAATAAGTGGCTTTATATTGTTACTGTACTGAAGCCAAAGCAAATTGCTCAAATATTATATGGAAAATTTTGACATTTTATTATCCACTATTAGGGTAATGCTAATATTAGAATATTTTCAATTAAATTAAACTATATTTATATAGTGTGCTGTTCCAGAGCAGATTTACAGTTAACTTTGATAGATAAAATATGAAATCCTTTTTTTCTTCTCACATTTTCTACAACCTGGCTTTTAAAGTCTAAAAATCCTTGGTCTAAAGCAATCTACGCAATGGTTAAGTGTTTAACTAAGTTGGTATAACCCTCTCATGCTAAACAGCCTAGGAAAACAAATACTAAAAGAACAAATGTTAAGTTTTATTAGGACAAAACACTGCAGGCTATAAAACTTGCCTGAGACCGGTCTGTAAATCACTGTCAGAACTGTCATGTTTTAAATTTCAGGTGCTTGTGTGGATGTCAGTGGAAACACAAGAAATGTCCAGTCCCAGGATAGTGTCCACACCTACTGATTTCAACACTGATGTATTTTACCTCCCCCTGGGGTCTCACTTTCTGTGATTTACTTTGCATTTGTGTCAAATGGCGCATCCACGTATTTACCCGTCCAGTTGCAATTATTCACCCTCGATTCACATCAGAAAGGACAGTTGGAAAATGACGAACATGCTGAGTTTGATCTTCTCTCAGAGGAAATTAATTCCAGGGTAAGCTGGTCCTCACTAAGGGTTTGTCCTGTCCAGAGGACTACATACTCCCTGCCAACACAAACACTGAGGATTTGACTTCACAGGGCACAGCGGGACCTGTGATCTAAAGCCAGCGCTGAGAATCACATTCTCATACGTTCTCCCAGTGCACCGTCTCCATTCGTTTCCCAGCAGATGAGCTACAGTGGGCCAAGCTTCCCAGTCAGAGCAGGGGCAGAGTATCAAAACACAGCCATTCTGACCAGATAGGAATTGGGGAATGTTATGGCTCGGTTGGAGCAGAGCGTGGGGGCAGGAAGCGTGTTGGTTATGTCTTTTGGTGTGTGCGGTTCAGACTCGCATGTGTCACCTAGGGGAAGTGGTTCTGGCCCTAGCGGAGCTCCGCAGGGAGTGCTAGTTGGAAAAGAACACCATTGAGCAGGCAGCTGTTTGACCAGCTCTGCTCTACCCGGGGGCAGCTAGTGTGAGTTATGTAAACAAGTTCCACTAAACGGGAACCGTTTTGCTCTGTCATTCATTACCCAGAATTCCCGAGACCTCAAAAAACTGTGGCCCAGTTCTTGTTTATATTATGCCAGGCGAATATCTGATTGTTTCAGTAGATGAGGGTCAATCTACCCTGCATACAGAGGTGCAGTGGGATTTCCTCATGGAAAATGTGTGCGCTGGAATGCAGCTTTGCAAAAGCGTAAGAGTCCCTGCATGTAAGCGCAGCTTGTGAGTCATGTCCTCTGCAATGCATCCCTATTGCCAATGCCCTTTTTTGTGTCACAGTCTCATAGTGACACTGGATGTCATTCACAGTAAGTGTTCTGACTCCCACCCTCAACCGATCAATGTGAGTCTTGTTAGGAAATCGCCGAAACATGGTACAGGGTGCAGAAAAGAATGCCTTTTGTTGTATGAGAAATTACTACGGGGTCACAATCATGTTTCTGTCTCCTACATTTTCCCTGCTTGATGTGTTGTGTTAGTGGCGCTGTGCAACACATGGGATGCTGGATGTTTTGTGTTTTGTTGCTCAAACCATGCTAGAAACGTAGAAAAAAGTATTTTAAATGTAATCATTTGTCAAACCATATTGATTTTCAGCCAGGGTTTTAGTTGCTCAAAAAAATGCAAATATTAAAACATTTGGGGCCAGATTGACTTAACAGCTTGCATCAGCGCAGACCCTCTTTTGGCGTTAAAAAACTGCTGTCAGGATTTACTAATGACACTCAGTGAAAAATATGCGCCAAAGTTATTTTTGTGGCTGAACTTTTTGCAAATGCATTTGTAGGAGTTTCCCTTTCAGACACAAAATTCATGGAAGGAGAGTATTTAAAAGAATAATGCAAGGTGATTTACAAAGGTTTGCGCTGGTCAATTTACTGGTGTTTGCGCCATTATTTACCGCCCCAAAAAGCACGTCTTAAACCAGACGCTAACTGGTAGATTGTGTTGGTCATTATAGAAATGATCCAGCTGCGTCTGTGTTCTTTAATTTGTGTAACGTCAGTAGATCACAAGCAAAACTTTTCACTCCCATCTGTGCTTTTTTGGAATTGCGCTGGATGCGCTCTGACGCTAATTTGCCCTGTTTAGTAGATCTGGCCCTCAATATATTAAATGCCCTTATGAAAACCCAAACTGCTGAAATAACAAAAAGTACACTAATATTGTAAATTATTTGTTTTAATTGTTATAATTGTCCTTTTTAAGTGCCTTGTAAAGTAAGTGTAATCACAATGTGACTTACACATTCCGACTAGCATGCGTTTGTTGTAATATGTTTTGATGTTATACATTTGATGTAATATAATATTTTGTTTATATTGTGTGTGTGTATGTGATTAATCTCATACGTATATGGTGCGAGTGTTTGGGTTAGTAGCAAAGTGCTTCACTATACCAGTGTTCATTCACTGATCAGCTTCAGCTTACGCAGCCATATCAGGACAATTATTATTGACTATTATTAGATTATTTGAAGCAATTAAATTTTTGCTAGATTTTTCGGGTTCTTTTTGGTGTTGTTTTTTTCGTTGTATTTTGTCGTCATTATCTTTTATAAATTAAAAAATGTTGTCCGTAATTTTGTTCACAATATTAACACTGCATACTGTTTTTGTATGAATTTCAGTGAGAAACCAGATACAGTAGAGTAGACTCAGCTGGGATCTGTTGTCTTCATATCCTTGTGATGGGAAAATTGTAAATTCTTTTATGGTAATCAAAAACGCATGAATGCCATTGATTTCATACAGCGCTCTCATTATTCTTTTGACATAATACATCTCTTGTTCAAATCGTAATCATGGCACTGGAATGTGTGTGTATATATATATAGCCTGTTTTGTCTTCCTCCAGTGTCCTGATGTTCTGTTTTTGAGCAGATATTTACAGTTGAAGCCAGTTTACTATTGAATTGAATTGTAATTCTGGAGGTCAGTATACACTCTAAAAACAAAAGGTTCTATATGGCACCAAAAATTGTTCTTGACTCGTAATCATAGGGGAACATTTTTAAGTGCTATATAGCACCAATTTTGGTGCTTCAGTGGTTCTTCAGTGGTTCTTCAGAGGTTCTTCACCGGTTCTTTGACTAAGGTGCTATATAGCACCGCTAACTAAGGTGCTATATAGCACCGCTACCATATACAGAACATGTTAAGATATGGTGCTATATAGCACCAAAAGTGGTTCCCCTATGATTACGACGAAGAACCATTTTTGGTGCCATATAGAACCTTTTTTTTTAGAGTGTAGTTACAATATAGTTCTTTTTATTATATTAATTGTTCCAGTTATTTTTTTAAATGAATCAGGAAATTTGCTGTTTGTGATGCAACTTTCATTCACGTCTTTTTTGTTTTTAACATATGTTGCCCTTATTTTGCATGGTTTAGTTCCTCCAGGTGTTTTGGGCCACTTAAGTCTATTGATTAAAGTGGCAGATTCAACACTTTGGGGGCTATTTTGAACAAATGGTGCCCCATCATCATCAGCATGAGTGAAATCTACCTTAGCACTTCACAGTTTGACAACTCCATTACTACCAAAGCGAACACCTTTTTGAACTTGCATGTTTTATTTCACAGAGCAGTTTGTCTGCCGTTGGTCAGAGCGATAAAGCTTTTATGACTTGTTGTTGCTGTTATCATTATGTAAGATAGTGAAATTGTAAACATTAGCCTGGGGTTGTGTAATTTCGTTTGACAAGAAACCTTTGTTTGAGACTTCCATTACAACTGCTCCCGCCTGTGAAAGGAAAACACTCTGATGTAAGAGGCAATCACTGAGCTCTTAGGAGACAGTCACCTTCTCCTCAGTCTCTTGCTGAGATAATTACATAAACATGGTTCTAATAGGGAGCCAAAATGACAATGCATTTCCTGCTTCTTGATAGAAACAAATAAATAGCTGTAACTGCACACATAAGCAAGTTCATTTTCAATCAGAAACTATGTCAGGGCCAAGTAATGAAGTGTGAAATATGTGTTGTTAAAAATGCTTTGTAATATATATATATATATATATTAGTGCATACTTGGTCATTTGATAGTTCTGTTGCTCTGAGAGTGCTAGAAAACATTTAATGATTGTTTCAAAAGCCACATATTCATTGATGTGATATAAATCACAAGACTCTTGGGCAGATATGTCCTCTGCAGACTCGTCTAAGTGTGCCTTTTGTTGTACACTATATATATTATCTTTATCTGTTTCCAGGATAAATTTCAGGCAGTTGTTTAAATCAAGAGAGAATTATGGTCTGAGTTAGAGTGGATTCCCTTCTGAACAAAAACATGCTGTCAAACTTTGCTGGAAATGTTGTATTATGAAGGGGAAATGCGTTAAAAATATTTGTCTTTATAATCAGTGTTTTCAGTTTTGAAATCCAACTTAAACTGACTGTCAGTATTTAGATTTATTGAAACCATTAACTTTACACTTGTAACAGTTTTAGTTTGAATTTAGTGTCTTTTCATATAAAAATGCACAGTTGAAAAACAGTTATAGTGTGTGTCCTAATAGAGTGTGAATTGTCTACATGTGTTATTTATATTTTGTGTTTGCATCAGACAGGGATCATATGTTTCTGCTGAAAAAAAGAAAGTTTAGTTGTATGGCATTGACTGAGTTTACTGTCATTATTATAAATAAACACAGCTCCAAAGTTGTTCTACAGAAATGGATGTTATTGTACACAAAATGCAGTTGTGTAAATTAATTTGAGTGTGATGTTTCTTCATAACTCTGTTTGCATTCATGTTTGTTCAGACCAGCTGCTCAGTGTTTCTCACAGCCTGTCAATCCACTGTCCTGGGAAACAACCAGTCTGATGTTGCAATGCAAAGTTAGTGCTCACATTCATTCATGGTCCAAAACGTGTTTTTATGTACAACATAATTATGTACAATCGTAAAAGCCATTTTGAACTGCAATGATTCATCTAATTTGATACAAACTATGGTCCCACTTTATATTAGGTGGCCTTAATTACTATGTACTTACATAAAAAATAAGTACAATGTTATTGTGTTCATATGGTATTGCAAAACACTTTTGCTGATATTGAGGTGGAATACGAGTAAAGTTAGGGACTGGTGTGGTGGTATGGGTAAGTTTAAGGGTAGGGTTTGGTGTAAGGGAAGTGTCAACAGTGAAATTATAAACTACAGAACTACAGAAATAAATTACAGATCTAATTACATACAGGTATTTTTAAAAATGTAAGTACAATGTAAAAACTTGTATGTACACAATAAGTACACTTAAGACTTGGAAGTAAATGCCCACTGTTATGATTGGATAAGCTTTGCATATTATAATGAGCTTCTGCTCCCCTGTGAGTACACGAGGAATTGTTTTGAAAGCGTGTGGGAAAACGGCAACCGGAATGATTCGCCCACAGGGCTTGCAAAATGTCTTTATCAAACAAACACAATGATTTATCTCTCATCCACCCGCAATTAATTGGAATGTTATTTTTAATTACTTGGCCCGCCGATCGGTGGATATAACTGCGAACCATGCATCACTAACACACACACACACATGCACAAGCCTCACTGCAGAGTCAGACAAATCAGCATGATCAAAACTTCCGCGATTGTATTTTTCCTTCAAAAATCAAGTCAAGAGTGTGAACAGCGCACATCAAGAAAGGAATGTTATTTCACTATTTAAGATTCACCGGTCTGCCGACAGGCTTACGTTTTGGTAGCTTGTCTGGAAAACATAGAGCCGGGACGTTGGGTTTTGCGAGCCCTGGCCCATGCATGTCCGAGTCTGATCACGAATCGCAGCACAAAGAACCAACAACACCTCAAATAAAGGATTCTCCAGCCTGTGACAGCGTGGTAAGTTATGTTCAGTTAGACACGTACACAATCAATAGATATCAAACGATCTGTAACAATGCAATACTATCACATATAAAAAAAATTATTTACTCACATAAGTGTGTTGTTTCATTCGTTCATGTAATCTCATCCTGTCTGCAAATTCAGTCTCTTGTTTACAAACAAATCCGTGGTGAAATGAAGGAACAAATGTGCAATGTCTTCCCCACGTGAGCTGGATTTTCATTAAAAATAAAGTTGCAATGCAACCATGCATTCATAATATTCTTTATTGCTCGGTAGCGCAATCCGTTTAGCTCTACGAAGCACTGACATCACAGCCTGGCACATTCTGAGATTGAGCGTTTGTTGGGCCTGGTGTCAATAAAAGCTTTTCTTTGACTAACAAGGACGTTTTCAGCTCCGAAACTTACAGGATATTCTTATATTACAATTAACTTTTATATATCAAAGGCTGAGTGAAAAGTTGATTTCTCAATTTATGACCCCTTTAAATAATTCTGGGAAAATGTCTCACATTTTCCACAATTAAGAAGAACAACTGTTTTCAACATTGCTGATACTTAATGTTTCTTGAGCATCAAATCAGCATATCAGAAATCAGAATGATTTCTGAAGGATCATGTGATACTGATCCTAATGATGCTGAAAATTCAGCTTTGCCATCACAGGAATAAATTATATTTCAAAATATATTCACATAGAAAATAGTTATATTACAATATTATTGTTGTTTTTTTGTGTGAATTTTTTATGTAATGCATAAAGTGCATCTTTGCTGAGTATGAGACTCATAAGAAGTGCAATAGACTGTGATTGGATGTGGAACAGAGTGCCTCTTTTTTATATCTTAATAAAGCAGCAGTTTCACTGCTGGTACGATTAGAGAAATCCTTGTCAGGAATTGGAAACAGTCAGCTGATGAAGGCCAGCACCAGAGAGAGAGCACTTCCTCAAAACGGAAATCAAAGTTAAAAAGAATATGAAAAGCGGGTTTCCTGCCAGCTGCTTTGTGTTCTGTGCACAGAGAATAGCACTCTTCCTCTGACTTTTGCTGATACGACAGCAAATGCGCCTCCCTCTTTCTGGCCTGTAGATGTCCCTTTGCATGAGACTTCTATGTCAACAATCAGAGGCGGATAATGATAACATCTCTTCAAGTGATAGTTGTGATCTGTTGTCATATTTAGAAATGAGAAAACCACAAATGTGACTGATGTTCTGCCTCAGAGTTGTTCTGTTTTTGTTTTGTTTTGTTTTTTTAAACAGAAGACGTGGACAAATTAAAGGGCACAGTGGCGTCAGTCTTAAAAAGACCCTCGAAATAATCACAGCGATTCCTGCTTTGTGCAGATGGGGTATATTGCTTGGATAAAGAGACTAAGACATGCAGCCTTTCACTGATGTGGACTACAGTTTTGAGTGTAATTATTTAATAAATCCATCCGTAATTATCTTTTCATTAACTTTTATTTGTCCAGAATCCTTCATAAAGATTTCAATAATTTCTCTGTGAGAGGTTGTGGTCATGTCTGGTCTTGTGAGCTCAAAAGTTAATGAAAGAAAACAAATATAAGCAGTGGATGTCAGCACTAATATTATTTAATCTGCTGGTAAAACAAAAGGGACATGACAAACTTTGATTTGTGGGCTTTTAATTATGATATAGATTTTCTGCAGTTTTTAGTTCATCTGAGTTGTATTTGGTTCTCTGTGCTCTTTCTTTCTGGCACCAGTCTGATTTCTTAAAGGCGTAGTTCACCCAAAAATTAAATTTGAAAATGTACTCACCCTGATGTCATTCCAAACCGGTATAACTGTATTTATTCTGGGGAACATAAAAGAAGATAGTTTTAATAATATTTTGCACATGCAATGGAAGTCATTGGTAACCAAAACTGTTTTAACCCTTTTAAACCGAGTGTGTCGTCACCGACGCATCCAGCCAAGCTGTATTTATGTTACAGGAACTCTTCAACCACTTACACTATCAAAATATTTCAAAATGCTTCTAAGAGTAGACAACATGCACTTTTTGGCAATATATGGCTTATTATGGCAAGTCTATGCTTTCCATCAGCAAATGACAGCTGCTTTTGAGGAGAAGAGGAAGGAAGGATTTGAACGGAGAGATACAGAGCGTGGCAGATTAGAGTGTTTTGGATTGAAAAAAATAATAAAAGAAAACATGGCGAATGAAGGAGTACACAGCAGACTTGCATATATGCATTATAGTTCATTTTCAACTTTGAAGTGATTTTTTTCAGATTTTTTCTAAATAAAAACCATGAATGTATTAGATTTTTTTTGTCTATTTATTTAAATGCAATTTACAAACTCGCCACACAGTAATGGTCAATAACTGTAATTTATTAAAAGCCAAAGAAAGCACATTGGGTCTCATTCACTAATAATTGCATGGATTCTTTCGTATTTGTACACACAGGAGAACTTCTCATGAAAAATCTCTGCCTGATTCACAAAATGTTTGTACGCACATGAATTTGTTCTTAAACTCGTTCTGACATTAATGAATATGGAGTATTCTAAATGAGCGGCCACATGCACAAGGGTTAGTCATTTGCATAAAACACACCCAAACCATCTCATAAGGGCTTTCTGCACACGCTTTCCTTACAGCCTTTTGTCACACTCGTCAAACTTGCCGCTGTTCGCAGACGCACTCTCGCCCGGATCCTCAAGCAATGCCAAGTGTGCCATTCTCACCAGTTCTCACAATAAACACCTTTTATAAAGACCCAGATTACAGACCTTGCATTAGCCAGCTGTACATATGCGTATATCTGGGTTATTCAGAGAAACCTTGCAGCTGAAGCTTATAACGCAGCTTTTCTTGTATATGATCGAATGTATTTAAGATGAAATTAAATTGTATTATTTATAATTTTATATATGGATTATATATACAATTAATGCAATATACTTCAATGTAATTTGTCATGTTAGGATGAAATATAACTTCTTAACACCATTATAAAGCCATACAAAGTTCTTTTTGTGTACGAGTGGTTTCAGTTGTTCCTATATTTTTTTGGTAAATTTATAAAAAAAAAAATATTACAAAATCTTTGGTGAATTGTTATTTGTTCTTAAAATCGTTCGTACGCACATTTCACACACAATTTTGTGCGTACGCATGCTTAGCAAATGAGACCCAGTGTTTTAAAATTACAATCAAAATATGTGGAAACGAACTATTTTAGCTTCAGGTTCTATAAGGGTTAACTGCATTCTTCAAAATATCATCTTTTGTGTTCTGCAGAAGAAAATAAGTCCTTTTGGGTGAACTATCCCTTTAACTTGATGCGAGAATTTAGGATTTCTCCAGTGGTTAGTCACAGGAAGTCACCTTCTGAATTATTGTTCAAAGTCGCTCTTGTGTGGCACCAACTTTTAAACCACAGACAAAGACACCATAAACCTGCACAAGGTCAATGGGATTGTTACCAAGAGGTTGTTTGTTGTTACAAGACTATGTACGACCTACTAGTTCCTTTGATTACATTGTACCAACCTAATAACTTCAGCGAAATGGCCATTTGTTTGCCCTTATCTAACATGGCAACACATCCTGCCCAGTTTAGGAGAACAGCTAATGTACAACCATGAGCTCATCTCGTTTCATAAACAGATAACCCTGACTGATCCATCCCTCTCACCAGAGTCACTAGATTCCAGACTGAATGCCATCGCTCATATTTTTTGACCTCAGGATGTGAAAGGGTCGATGGCTCTCTCTCTTCTGTTCCAAATGAATATTACTGAGGCCTAACTGACAGCTTTCATACTGAGGAGCAGGGCACACGAGCACAGTAGATGGTGTCAGAGGAATAACACAGCAAGCTTTGTGTTCAGGTCTGAATCGGGACCGTCAGGAAGGGCCTAGTGCTGGGAATGGCCGATGTTAATTAAGGGTCCCATTGTTTGTTTTTAGGATCCCCAGACGAAGGGGTCAGGAAGTCAGCTCGTATTGTTCACCCAGTGGGATGCTGACTACAGCACATGTGGGGACCACAGATCTTTTTTTCCTTTTTAATCACAGTACAGGCAATCTCCTGTTGGACAGATCTTCTACTAGCAAAATAGTCTGTTTGTTATTATGGAGGATCAGGGAAGACAGCTGTGTTTGAGATGGGAATATTTAGGCACTTTGCGATTCGATCTGAGTTTACTAACTCTAAATATAAAATTTATTTGTGCATTTCTTGTACTTTTTAAAATAATAACAAATAAGTATTTGTTTTAAAACAAATAATAAATCAGAATAATTGTCTGTTTTTATTATTAACTAACAAAAAATAACTTTAAAGGGGTGGTAAACCACGATTTCACTTTTCTAACTTTAGCTAGTGTGTAATGTTGCTGTTTGAGCATAAACGACATCTGCAAAGTTACAACGTTCAACGTTTAAAGCAAAGGGAGATATTTGCTTTTAAAGAAATCAATTTCTAAGGACTACAGCAAACGGCCGCTAGGGACTACTACACATTCCTCCAGGGTTGCTGACATCACCAGCCCCAATATTTACATAAACCCCTCCTCCGAGAATATGAAATAAGGGGGGACGAGGCCATTTTGACACCATTGTTTCTAATACTGCCCAAAGCACAGTCTACCGGTAGCGGTAAGGGGCGTGACGTTTCCAACAAACGTGCACTAGGCGGTTAGCGAATCACAACACACTGGGCCAGCTAACCAATCTGAGCCCATTGCATATTTTTGAGGGACTGGCTTCATACAACCCGGAAACCATCAGACCGTTTTTACAAGGAGGGAGAGAGCAGTGTAGAATAAAGGTAAAATATATGAAAAATAATGACATTTTTTAAAAACGAAGCATGAACACGTTACAGTGTACCCCACAAACACAATCAAGCCTTCGAAAGAGTGTGTTTTACCACCCCTTTAAAACATACAAGCACATATAAAGTAATTAATGGGAACAAAGAAACACATTACAAGCAATAAACAAACAGTGTCTGTATATAATTGAAGCCTATTACTTGGAAAGATATCATTCTGCAGCCTGACATTTCATTGGACAGAATTTAAGTCCTCATCTTTAGAGCCAAGCCAAATAATCCTCACTTGAAAATGTTGTTTTATTACCCCTTCTTTTTCCTCTTCTTCACAACACATTTCTTGGAGGTTTGTACATTTTATTTGTTTATTTTGATTAAAGTTTTAAAATCTCCCATTAGCTTACATTAGACTGATGGTCATAATGATGTCATTGTAATGTTTGCTTTCTGAATTAGGATTGGTCTTCTTTCTTGCATTTTTTTGCCTACAAAATTCTGAGTGGACTTTTCTTCCTTCTGTCTATTTATTCAGCTGTAGGTGCAAAGATGGTGCAAAGACATTGCCAAGATGGTGTCCTGTTATATGCTAATTCCTATAGTCGACAGACCACAGGATGCATGCTTAGAGTCATGACAATGGCAACATTTTAATACAGCATTTAATTAAAAAAATGTTTGAGGGGTGATGAGGATATCATAATCATTGGTCATTCTAGTGGCTGACCATTTTTGAGGCTAATGAAATGGATATGAATAGATATGTGGTAGAACCATATATGTTTTAATATATGCAAGAAATTACTTCTTGATGTTGTAAAAATGAGTTAAACCCATTCTGTGGTGGACTGGCTCTTGAGCCCGGTACAAAAGAAGCTCTTGTAGCGAGCTGGAAGGCCTTTGTTGAGTCACTGTGGCGGCTGGAAGGGCTCAGGGAAGTAGTGGGGGTGTGAGGGAGAGAATGACTAAGGGGGGGGGGGGGGGGGGAGGGCAGTATGGGAATGTTTTTACAGTCTGACCTGTGATCTTCCTTCTATTCTGCTCCAGTCCTTCTCTGACACACTTTATCTGTCTGGATCCTGGTCCTCCAATGGCCCCAAAAAATATTTGGACACTTCACATATACATGTATTTGCATTGTCTGAAAAAATATCACACCAAATGTTTGTTAATGCGATGAACTATATCTATGGTTGCTCTTCTGGGACCCCTTACAAAAAAGGAAGTTTATTCAAGTGTGCTATAGTCTTTTAAACTGAGTACTTCTTTTTAAACTAAAAATAAGTCTACTTTTTATGTACTTCTCAGAAATATACTTAAAATTACAATTAAGTATACTTGATTTATACTGACACAAAGTCTAATTATATTTGGCTTATGCTTGTACTTTTGATGAAGATATTAAAAATATAATGAATTATAATTATACTTGGCTTGTAGTTGTGTTTACTCTTTTGATTGAGTAGCATATTAAATATTTTTTTTCTCACATAGTTTTACATACTGTCTTATAAAATTAAACTGTTTGAAAATATTGATTTATAAAGAGAACTGATCCTAATTCTGATTATCTGAATGTTTGTGGTAGTGTAGGCTACATAGAAATGTACTTCAAATATACTTAAAGTACAGTTAAATGTATGTTATATAAGTAAAAATAATACTTGTAGAAACAGTATTATACTTAAAGTGCAAAATAATGTATGAATAGTAAACTATAAGTATGATGTTAAGTTCTCTTAAAGAAAACTTACAAGTATACTTGCAGTAATAACTAGTAGTTTACTGAGAGTACACTTCAAAGTGCACTTTCATAAACTAAAAAATGTGCTACAAGTATTGTTACAACTATAAACTATCTATATGCCTATACTTTTCACTTGTAGTATATTTTTAGTACAAACGAAAAATGTAGATGTGTGTTTATTACAAAGTGTATTAAAGTTTGTTACATTTAAAGGTCCCGTTCTTCGTGTTTTTTTGAAGCTTTGATTGTGTTTACAGTGTGCAATATAACATGTGTTCATGTTTCGCGTGTAAAAAAAAACAGTATTTTTCACACAATTTACTTATCTGTATACCGCTGTTTTCACTGTCCTAAAAACGGGCTGATGAGTTCCTTGTTCTATGAAGTCCCTCCTTCAGAAATACATAACAAGTTCTGATTGTGTCAGCGGTTCCTGTGTTGTGATTTGACAGCAGCTTAGCGAACGTGGCACGGTTCCTGTGTTGTGATTCGACAGCAGCTTAGCGAACGTGGCACGGTTCCTGTGTTGTGATTCGACAGCAGCTTAGCGCACGTAACTTGCACGGAAAGGTCACGCCTCTTAACGGGAGATATATGCGCTCAATGATCTCTACAGCGTCCCTGTGAAAGCCAAACAAAGGTGATTTGACTCCGGGATGAAAATAACAGCGTCTCGACGACATGGCGACAAACACACTCAAACGCAACACTTCCTTTTCTCTACGCGACCGTCCTCTTCTCCACGTGGGACAGCAACAAGACCACGCCCCCTTTTTCGTGTATTCTTGTGGGCGGAGGTTAGTCTGTTCTACTGTTCTACTGACGTCATTTATGAAGGAAGTACCAGGATGTAGTCCAAGCCGGCCGTTCGCTGTAGGCTTTGAAAGGGAACTTCTGTTAAATAAAATATCTCGCTTGGCATTGAACTTTGAGCTTTATAATTTTACAGGTATTATTTATGCTCTAACAGCAACATTACACACTAACTAAAGTTTGAACAATGGGATCACGAAGAACGGGACCTTTTAAAGTATACTTTTATAGGTACCACTTTAGTTTAGGGTCAAATTCTCACTTACTAGTTGCTTATTAGCATGCATATTACTAGGATATTGGCTGTTTATTAGTACTTGTAAAGCACATATTAATGCCTTATTCTGAGAGACCATATTCTACATCTCTTAATCCTACCAATACCTAAAACTACTTTACTAACTATTAATAAACAGCAATTTGGAGTTTATTGAAGCAAAAGTCATAGTTAATAGTTAGTTGATAGTGAGAACTGGACCCCAAACTAAAGTGTGAACCTTTTGTACACTAAAAAGTGAGCCAATTTAGTTCCAAGTAGTATTGAAATAGTACACTAGTATACTACTAGTACATTGATATTAGTATACTTACTACATAAAGTATACTTACAAATATACTTGAACTTTACTTAATAAAATGAACTTGTAAGGGACACCTGTGTGAACTTGACTTCACACATCCACTAAAAATCACTGCAACACTAGCCGATTAAAATTCATTGTAACAATTAATCTTCTCTAGAGTAATTTCTTTGCAGATGTCATTTGGTTTGATATTTGATGTAATGCAGTGCAAGTAATACATTTCTAAACGTCTAAAAGAGTCCAAATACAGTACTTTTACTGTACATCTTTCCAGAGATGATATATAGTTTTCATGCTTGTGTGTGTTTGTGTGTGCTTGAGAGAGAGAGAGAGAGAGAGAGATAAAGATAGCCTTCCCCTTCTCTTTCTATCTGAGAGAAGACAGTGAAACAGGCTAAAATGTAAACAGATAGAGCTTATCTCTGTGGCGGGAGACATAACAGACAGCCCTCTCCTCTGGACACGGCCGAGAGCAGCTCAGCCAAGGGATGACATGCGTTTACATGGATATTTACTACACAATAAATCCCTTGCCGTTATCGTAGCCTAGTCAGATAAACAGATAGCATGATGATACACCAACAAACCACACCGTAAAATGGCTCACACATGCACAATCACATCCTAAGTACTCGAAAACAAACGTGCTTTCCAGCTGAAGAGAAAATGTGTCTTGTATGAAAAAAACAGTGGTGCAATATGTCCTCTTCACTATGTCAACCATCTGCTCTGAAATAAGATGGAAACATTTAGATACATTACCTCGGTCTTTTTACACACAAGCCAATCAACCTGCTCATGTCATTCATTGCCACGGTAACTTAATCCCATTTTGCAGCTGTACAAGTCCTTAGGGTTAGCCAGGCTGGCACAGAGATCTTTGGGAATGGGTTTTTTTTGACCGATGCAGATACTAAGGATTTTTTGCATGTGAACATTGTGAGAAACATTGTAGGGACATTTTTAAGACACAATCACTATTGGGAATAGGGCTGTTGAGGGTCTCGTGTCATTGGCTGTGGAAGCAGATTTAGTTTGTGTAAAACTGTTGCTATGACACAATCTGATACGGTCGACAATTCCCATCTCGCCGTTTTCAAGGACCACACGCTGTATCAAGATGATGAATTTACATGTGGCGAGAGAGACAGAGAGAGGACTTAGAACCAGATCAGAATCGATTAATAGAAACGTCAGCATTATCTGTGAGAGATATTTTGCTAATGCCAACGAGTGTTAATGTGAACCCATAGCATTTTTCCAGTGAAACCGAATACATAGAAAACATTTATCTACACATCGTGCCAAGAGAAAGCCTCCTCCTGAGAAACCGAAGGACACAATGTGCTCATTCATAAATAAGACCCCCACCCGTACACTTTTCAAGTACAACACCAAATTGAACCTGTTAGCCCAGATTCAGTTTTATTAATAACATAGTTAAAATAATGTTTTGAAAGATATTAAAGGATAATAATCCAGGCGAAGAGATTTCAGATACGATTCATATTAGTTTGTTAAGATAAGTAAACATGCTCTGGTTTGTTTTAGGGGATGGAGGGCTTACTGTACCTGTATTACAGCCATTCGGTTTCAGCTTGAGAATGATGTTTTTGAAATGTATTCTGCTAGGACACTGTTTTCAGAACTGTGTGTAGAATATAGCAATCGCTATCCTTATTGGGAAATTGTTATCAGATATTTCATTAGTTGTTTGGCAGGGTGACCAACACCATTTCCTCTGGCTAAACCGCCTTAATTCTGTGTGGAGAGTATTTCATCACAATAGACTTGGCAAAAAAAGTACAGCAAAGTTTGGCGAGATGTCTTTTTTTACTGCACATCATCAACATCAAGAGCAGTTCCCATAACCTCAGGTTCATAAAATGTCACTCATAATTTGATTACACTCTTGACTGACAAGCCTCTGCAATAAGGAAGCGCTTCATTTATAACACTATATCACTAGTGGTAGCACACAGCCAACAACGCATATACTGTATTTTCCTGTAAAACTAGGAAGAAATGATCTGGAATGAAGCTCGCGATCCTTGAGAAGAGACTAAACAGCTCTTACTGTGCAGGCCCTCTCAGAACAGTCTGTTTATATCTCTCTTGATCTCTTCTCGATTACCAATAGCAGGTCGGTTTGAAGCAGCAATATGTGAGAAATGATGCTGTTGTAGGTGCAGCCAACATTAATGTTTTCTAGATAAATTGGATTATTTACATCTTGTCCAGTTTCCAGGAAATAGCAGATATATTGTTTTGACCTAGACTGTTTCTGTGTTCATTAATTGGATTGTTAATCTTATTTAAGACAATGCAAATATTTCTGCAGCAGATGAATTATAGATGCAGAAAAGATAAAAGAGCAAAATTGCCTTTTGTAAATATTGATGATTCTTCTAAAATATTCATATTATGCTTATTGCCAGCTTATTTTATCTATAACCTACAGTTAAAAAACGTTTATTCAGTAAGGCACTAAGTTGATCAAAAGTGACAGTAAAGTTTTTTACATTATTATAAAAAAATATATATTAATTTTTTTTTTTTTTTTTTTTTTTTTAAGATCATGTGATACGGAAGACTAGAGTAATAGCTGCTGAAAACTCAGCTTTGCCATCACAGGAATAAATTACAATTTAAAATATAATGGATTAATTAAAGGGATAGTTCACCCAAAAATGAAAATTACCCCATAATTTACTCACCCTCAAGCCATCCTAGGTGTATATGACATTCTGGGTTTGTGTAAGAAAAAAACATGCTATAAAGTAAAATATCTAGCTTCCGGAAGACCGCCTTCCATATTCAACTTAAAAAGAAAGTGTAACACCTCTCGCATTTCAAAATACTTAAGCTACGTCCAACTCCATCATTGTGCAGTTACGCTTTTTCCATACATTGAATATGGAAGGTGGTCTGCCGGTAGCTAAATATTTTACTTTATAATGTGTTAAATAAAAACAGATCTTTTTGTTTTTTTCCTGTATTTTTGATCATATAAATGCAGCCTAGGGCCCCGATCACACAGAACGCATTTTTCAGGTTCGAAAATGCGAGACGCGCTGCATTTTTTTTATGTTGCTAAGAAACCCCCGAATCAGCTGTCCTGTCAGTCTCATCAAGGTAACGATCACCACTCCTAGGCCCGCCTCTCCATTCATTCGACTGGACAATAGAAAAAAACGCGATGACGTCAGGCGCTTTTCCGCTCAGAGTTGATTTTTTTTTTCAACTTCATGCGCTCAGAGCGCTCCTTCTAAAACACGATGCGTAGCAGCAGGTCAAAACGCGAGGCGCCCGGGGCGCATAAGCAGCGCGCATAACGCTCTCTGCCAACAGAAATCTATAAAAAAAATGGCGCCTCTCGCTGCAAAAAAACGCGCTCTGTGTGATCGCCCCGATCACAGGTCAGCATAAGAGACATTTTTCAGAAACATTTTAAAAATTGGAACGACTAACTTTTTCTAGTGTAGTAGATACATTACAAGCTAATTTGGCTATTGCTATATTATAAGGAGGATACTAGTGTAGAGCTTGACAATAAACGGCCCTGAATGTTAAATCAGTCATGTCTAGTTTGAAAGCAACAGAGATTAGTGGCCTCACTGACACTCCTAATTAGAGGAGGAATGCCAAAACTGCCTGTCCAACAGGCACAGCGAGCCATCGTGCCTGACAGTGCGAGAGAGAAGGCCTTCATTAAAGCCCACATTTGTTCTGACTAAATTTAAATGGGAAATTCAGTGTTATTTCAAGATTAGGCTCCCTTGGGTTCTGGATTCAGGGTTTGATCTACAGAACAGGCCCACTTTGTTTACCCACATGATGGCTAACGCTTGTGTTTGATAAGCCCTCTTGAAAAATATCAGTGGTTTGCCAGCTATTTGCCTGTCACCAGTTGTAATAGAGTGCTGAGATGATTGCATAACACTGGTTTGTAGATATGTCTATAACTTCAGCTTTGCCATCACACTATTTGAACTTGAAATAGTATTTTCTTATTTAATCCTCCTTTATAGCTTTTAAACATTTACTTAATCTCGATCAGCAACAAGTTAGATGCCGTAACAGCTCATTTCTACTGATTCAGCGATGGTATTGGCTGGATAACGGAAGTGTCTGTGCATTCGGGGTTTTATTAAATTGTAGTTATTTCATTGTTGGCTATATTTATGGTGTTCTCCTTTTTGTAAGAAGTTATAACTTTGAAAAAGGCTGCTTGTCTGCCGAAACGTCAAAAATAATAAAAATACAAAGTTCTCTTGGTCCCACTTTATATTAGGTGGCCTTAATTACTATGTACTTACATCACAATATAAGTACAACGTACTTATTGTGTTCATATTGTATTGCAAAACACTTTTGTGTTAATAAGTGCATTGTATCAAATGATTAATTGAAATGTTAGTGCATAGTAGTTAGGGACACCTAATATAAATTGGGTCCTCTCTTCTTTAACTTGCACTTAAAAAGGTGTGCATTTGCTTTAACTATTGCTCAGTTATTTCATTATAGTCTGTGGCAGTAATTTTGTGGCAGGGAACTTGAAAAAAAAATGACCACATGTATTTAGTTATTTTTCAGGACTAAGTATTCATGAGCGAAGAAGTCAGATTTCCTACTTCCCAGAAATCCTACTTCCCTGCGCCAGCCGAGAATCTATTGTTAAGATGAATGGATATTTATAATGGATAGCTTTTTCCAGGTATTATAGACCTCCTCGTGTTTGACACAGAATTGTCAATACTACATTTCCACCTTGAATAATGTGTCTGTCTGAGTAATGTTGTAGGAGTGCAAAGATTTTTTCCTGCATCATGACCGTTCGATCGTGCTTGTTGACCCATTATTGTCGTAATTCATGTTGCTATGTTACATAGCACTTCATGACATGCATGTGCGATTTTTGGCTGGCCAGGTCTCTTGGAAATCCTCTTTGTTTTCTTTCTGAAACTGGGGCAGGGATGAACATAGCAAACACTGTGGTATGTTAATAACTAGTTCATTTATTTGTGTGACTGAATGCAATTTTATTGCCTATAAATAAGAGTGCTGGTTATTATTTATTGAGTGTTGTGTTATTCAGCCTCAAGTGAAGGCTGTGATATTGAACTGTTTTTGCTATAAAATCCTTTTGTTTTGAGTTTATACTATCATTAGCTACTTTTTGTTCATGACTGGAAAGCTATTTGGAAATGTTGCACAAGTCTTTTCTGAGGATGTTGCCTCATGAAGTCTTTTCAGAAACCCTGGATAGTCCATTAACTTACTCCGGCGGGTGTCACGTTCAGAGGCTGACTGATCCTCATTAACCTCTGGATGTCTGGTAAAACACCTACTTAATGAGTCATTGTAGCAAAACAGCTTTTATGGCCACCGCATATTATTTGTAATGATTATTTAAACCATATTTATATGTAAATTATATAGTTCAGACTATAAATTCTTACCGAATTCAACTGCATTTAAGCTATATTAATACGCAAATTTGCTATGGTGCTTCTAAGTGTTGTAGTACTTGTCGATATTCGTTCATGCTGCATTCGTACTCGGTCTTGTCTCAGGATAAAGCCCTATTCGGATGGGATTAGTTTTACATGAAGTGGAGTAAAGTAATTATTACCAGAGCTTCTCAGTGATTTTAGTCCCACACGAATGTGCCAACTCATTAATCATTACGGACAATGTCAGTAAAGATTACGGCGACTTTAACCTTCTGTAAAAAGGTCCAGAAAAATGACCTCGGGTAATGCTAATCCCGTGCGAATAGACCATGTAAATATGTACGTAAATATTCCATAATTCCCAGTTTAAAAGTCGTTTTCCACGGTTTTTCAAGTGTGAAGGTGCTTGAAGAAGCATTGCGTTCTAGGCGGTGGGAAAAGCCTGTGGCAAACCTCAAGTGTTTACTGCATACCATTCAGATCAAATAGAAGGTCGAAAGCACTTGTTAGAGGCACAAAACTTCTTTTAGCTTTAGCTCTAGCCTATTACCAACAGAATCCAATCAGAATGTAATTAATTTAATTAAGTTTAATTTTACTGAAATTTTTTTATCTTGTGTGAATTGGCCATTAATATTACAGACGTCCTGTGATAAAATGACATTACTCCATCTAGCTTTGTAAAAACGAATCCCATCTGAATAGGGATAATGAGGACTTGGGATTTTATCTCAAGACCAGACAAGACGACAACTGCGGGGATATCATTGCCGGTGCATTGTCATATTTATATTTAAGCATCATTAATGTGATTGAATGTGAAACTTTCTGCTTCAAATGAATCAATATTTATTTATTTATGATTTGATTTGTTTTGTTACTGTTGTGCCGTGTCAGAAAATGAATTGTGTCAAAAATGTCACCAAAATGAATACAAATGCCCCAAAAAATTCAAGATATGATTGCAAAATCGTATTTGTGTGAGATCTTGTTTTTTTGATATTATAACTTATGATATAATTAAGCAATATCACAAGAGCTAGAGAGCTGTTTTACGAATATGAGCACAACTGCAAATGTGAAATTAATTTTATAAAAATGTTTAATAACAAGAAGTAAATATTAAGTGACTTACATTATGCAGTTGTAATTGTACACATTCAAATGCTGTGCCACCTCTGCAGTGTAAAGATGAATTTTGTTGTTAGTGATTTCATTTGATTATCAACAGCTCAAAGTCTTATTATTCTAATTGCATTTATTGAATAAATATAAAAAGAAGGAAAAGCTGGCACACCACAGCTCCGAATATTGAAAAACATTTATTTCACGTTCTCAGAGCCCAGTGACTCTTCATCAGACAAAGAACACATGCATTGATGAGCCCTTATATAGGCACCATTTATCCTTTTTTTGCCCTTTAGATGTGCACACGTTGTGTTGAATTTTTGTATTGAAAGACATTCCACAGGCAGTAAATGTAGATATTTTGGGTGAATTTGAGGAGTGCTGGTCTGGTCTTGGTCTTCTCTTTGTCTCACTGTCAACACACTCTGGTATTGGTCTCAACTTGGTCTGCAGGTGGTCTTGACTACAACACAAGTGCTTGGCAACCATACAGAGTTTAAGTTATGAATTATATTACATGGGTATTTTATTTAATTACATTTTATATTGGTGTCCTCGCTTTTGTGTCTCAGCTGCCTTAATAAATAAAACACAAGTTGTGTGTTACAGTCATTTTTACTGCAGTTAAAGGGATTTAGGCAAGAAATAAGTGGAGAACAGCCATTAGAGCGATAGAATCACTGTATTGCATGGCTCATTAAATGCTTTATTAAACATACAATAAATGATTGAAAATGATAAACACAATTTTTTATCACCCAATATAAAATGTTTAGAAAGAGATTGAACAGTGGTCTTTTCTTTTTTTAAATCACCAGTGCAAAATATTTGAATGCAGTGATTGTGTATGGCTAGCTTTTATATTTAGCACTGTAGAAGATAAGAATGTTTATCTCAGCAGTCATTGCTCAGAAGGAGCAGCTGCTAGTGGACAAATTCAGGGCCCAAGCAATGCCTGTCTTTGTGCAACTAGAAACTCCTATACATCTATATATAATTTTTGTACATAAGCATATATAATATTTGTCAGGCTAGATCTGTACATCTTTCACTGACCGAAATCCAGTGGTACTTAACTTACTGGAGTTTATAAATACATCTGTATAAATAAATAGGTGTATGTTCTGCAGCTCGATTTAGCATAAAGAGACTCTCTCACACAGCTTAGTGTTTAGAGGCCAAGTATGAGGGTTGCTCTGCATCCTCTGTTTCTTTCACACTAGTCAGTATATATGGGTTTGGTCTGGCTATATTCGTCTGGAATCTATGAAATGCCAACTCCCACCGCCAGCAATCTCAACATGTTCAAGCAAGTTAGCAGACTGTACTTTATACCCCTAATGCAGGGGTGTCAAGCTCATTTTAGGTCACAGGCCAGATTGGACTAAGCGTCACTTTATGTAGTGTAGTGTAGTGTAGTGTTTTTTTTTAAATTTGTTAAACCTTGCTGAACCCATGTCAGCGCTTGCACAATACATGCTCACACTTCCAAGATTAATTAATCAGTGGTACAACACAATGTGGAATTTGTTCATTTCAAAATCAAGAGGCCTTTAGATAACATAATATTGTACATACACTTCATAATTAAGGAATATGAATGGAACCACAACGTTGAACGTGAAAGTCGAACGTAACCGACTGAAAGGGTACGTTTTGTTTGCGTACGTAACTCGTTCCCCGAAGGAGGGAACGGAGACGTTATGTCGACGTCACTAGTATTGGGATCCTAATACGTCGGTGACGTTGATGTAATGTCGAACGTGACCGACTGGAAAGGAACCACTTATTCTCTTTGCTAGATATCTTTAGCTGTAATAATTCACCTGAAACTGAATTTTAACAGAATTGAAGGCCTAGAAATGAATAACAGTGGTGTACTTCAGTAAGAGTACAGACAGATACCCTAATAAAATATTACTCCAGGAAAAATACTTGTTTTCGATTTTACTTGAGTAAAAGTACAAAGTACTTGATTTTGAGTGTTAAAAGTAGATCATGAGATGAGACCATGTTTTTATTTATTCTAAGCTGAAATCGAATCAGTCAGATTTACAAATGAATGGTTCAGTGTGATTTGTGAACCAATTCAGCAGGTTCATTGGAAAGAATCAGCTTGCTCACCTATTGGACTGTTATCGCATCTCAGAGGAAGTGGCGATTTCTTCAGTATGAAATAAGTATGTTTTATGGAATGTAGCAGAGTAAAAAGTTTGATATTATGCTTTGGAATATAGTGAAGTAAAAGTTTCCCAAAATAAAATACACTGATAAAGTATAGATACTTTAAAAATGTACTTAAGGACAGTAATTAAGTAAAAAATTATTTGTTACTGTCCACCACTGATAACTAATAATGAGTTATAAACCTGTCTAATAATTATTTAATGGGCATTTGGATACAATTGAGAAAATCGTGTGAATTACTCAAGCAAACTATGGTAAATTGAATTGTGTTGCTCTGTCACTTACATCCAATTTCAGGTGAAAAGTAGGGGATGTAGAGTGCTGCAAAGGGTCTGTTGCTGTAATACAACTGAACAAGTTCATCCATCTTGCTGTAAAACGTAAAATATTATGAATCTGTCATACAAATATAATAAATGTTTGGGAATGTTTTCAGCATAATTTAATTTTTAAAATTAGATTACACTTCTCCACGGGCTGTATATTCGGACCGCGGGCCATATGTTTGACACCCCTGCCCGAAAGGATTCTGTAAACCCATATATTTCAGAGCAAGTGTTAGATTGCTATTCACTTTGGCCAAATGTCTGTTGTTTAGTGTAATCTATACCATATGTTTCTGTTGTAGAAATTTGAGGTCAAGGGACACTTAGCGCTATGATTCCATAACTGAACGTTTGGCAGAGGAATTGTCGTGTTTGTGTGAACAGTGTGAATCGTGTATGACTCATTTAAAAACGAACTGAACAATAGGAATTTTAATCAAAAGATTTGCATCTAATTATCAGAGTAAACAGAGCAGTGAGGAGAATGTCCCGTCCCACAGGAATGGCCAAGTTTGATTTGTGTGCGTTTGGGCATCTATCAGCGAATCAATCTCTTCTGTGCCCTGGCCAAACTAAACACAGATTAGTAGAAAGTTGAGTTTTCTTCCCCTCTTCTTCGATGTGGGGTAATTGAGCACGTTGTATCTGGTGGGACTGGTGTTCCTGTGCTGTGTGTAAGTACAGTCCCATGGGAGCCGGGTGAGAGGCTCCAGCACCGGGGCCTCCATTGTTTATACTGATGGATTCCAGATGCTGGCAGAGGGAGCAGCCAAACTCCAGGGGCCTACGCCAAAAAACCAGGAAGCAGTCCAGCGCTATCTGGAATACTTGGAAAACATTGCTTAGCTTTGTAATAACCTAGAAATAAGTGAAAGGGCCAAAATCTGCTCTGAATTTTCTGATTATTACTGATTATTAGTGACCACTGGACATGTGTTGGTTTCACAATTCAAAATAGTTGCTTCAAGGAATGTGTAAGGTCCGGGGGTATTTGCCTCAAAGAATAGTGTTTGGATTTCAGTATTGCTTTAGGTCTGATGTTGCATTTTGGTGACATGATAATGTTTTACGGTTCCAATTAGTTAAAGTTGCAATAAAATGGAAGTAGCGATAGATCTTTTCTTCTTTATTATAACACATGATCGAAAAAATTAAGTGAGATTTAAATGCAAGTGCGAGTTGATTGAGAGAAAGGGTCAGGGTTTAAGCGGACTGTCTGAACAATTTTGAGGTAAAAAAAACATGCACAGATGAATCATTCAGTAAGATGTGGAGAATAGGTGGATTTTCATTTCATGTCTACTTTAATGTTACTGCATAGGTATCATGAACAAAAAATACACTTTTTTCTAGATTAATGTTAATGTATAAGTATAAACATGTTAAAATGTATCAGTAAATTAATTTTAAACAATATAACAATGAATATTGTTCATTGTTCATGCACTATTTTGAACAAATTCAACCTTATTGTAAAGTGTTACCAGTGACATCATCGTGGTGTGAACGTGTTAATGGCTAGTTCTTGGTGGTTATCAGCTTCCTTCCCTCTCTCATTATGAACACAGATCCAGTATCAGCTACTCTAGACTCTCCAACACTAATCATCAATAAAAAACGTCAAGGCTGACCCCAGGTCAGCAACTAAAGCTATAAAGTGTCAACTTCAACTTTTCTTGCTTTCTAATTTCTCCCCAAATTCAGTGACTCTACGTGATTGGATTGTTTTTCCTAACACTGAGGCATTGTGAGCTGACAGATTTATCATTTAACAGCACACCTGTTCCCTCTTGTCAGTCTCTGCGATGCTGTTCTTGCATTTCGGGCATAAAAAGAGACAGCTGCACCCACAAGAAAAGGACTCAGAGAGACCCAAGAAAACACTAGCTTCATTTAGCCGCCCTAGTGAGGATTAATAAATAACACCAGCGTGCACCTGACTGGAATGCTGCTCAAGTCCGGCCGTTTGCAGAGCACTCCGGAAATCGCGCACAGACACAGCTGATGAGCTCGACACTATCATTCTTGTGTGTGGGTCTCTGGGAAAGGCCATCTGCAGGCTCTGTCTTGGCCTTGGCTGAATCTCCTCATCCAGGCCAGACAGAGCTCCACTTGATCCATTCTCACATTGTGATGCTAATGGCTTGGAGCTCTGTAACACGTGTTGGTACATTTATGTCTGTTTACATGTGCGAAGCACTGGGATGACACCTATTTATATGCATAGGCTTTTAAGTCACACTTTTAAAAATGGCTAAATAGCATCTGCATATAAAAATAAAATGATGCTAGTCCACTTAAGCCATTACATATTTTTAACCATCTGGTGTTATGGTGATTTTTAGTGAATGTATAAAGGCAGTTCAAGTTCACACAGGTGGACTCGTAGAAAAACCACAGGTGTAGTTCACATTAACTAACTATAGACATGGTCCACAAACTTTCAAAATACTTGCCTTAATTTTATATCATATTCTCCAGTTTCACAGATGAGGTTTAAACCTACTCCCAGAATAAAGTGCATGTTTGAGCTGTTTTAACTGAAAGCAACTTGCACTGTCATATCTTTGACCATGTCAGTGCTATTGTTTTGTCTCAAGATGCACACCAGTAATGTTTTTTTTTTCTTCTAAGGCACCTTAATAAAAGCTAATTAAGTGTCCTAATTGAAATAATCCTAACCCTGGCTTAATATAAGCCCTATCTGTGAAACCAGATCTATTAATCTATTATCATTTCTAATATAAAAAATGCATATGTGATTTTCTTTTTATTTAAAAACATTTTAATGTCAATTAAAATATTTAAAATAAATGTAATTGGATGTCTGTTTTGTTAACAAGTGCAAAGGCATTTGTGCATTTATAAGTGCGTATTAAGTGTCCCAAATGATTAAACCTTTTTTTGTGTGTATGTGTATGTATATAGGAAAATACAGTTAGTTTAGTCCCTGTTTACTTTAATCAGATTTTTCTGTGATATTTGCAAGAAAGAAGCAGAATTGTAACGTTCGTGTGTTCATGGAAGGCCAGCTATCCAAGACTTTGCGGGTTTCATGATTAGCCAAAAACATTTTGCACAACCTTTTTGTACCACATTTGTGAAAGCTAAAAAAAAATGTGTTTGGATTTTTGTAGTCTCCTGTTGAGTCTCTGCCACAAGAGTTGACATGCATTTCCTTGCAAAACCAAACTTCAGCAGCCTGGGCCAAAGAAGTGGGTTTTTTCAATTACCTCCAAGAATTCTCTTAAACTGTATAGCCACCCTTCCAAAAATTCTGCAAACAGAAAAATAACATATAAACCAGTTTAAAATGTGGTAAAAAGTTTGATTAAATCAGTTGTGGCCACTGTAAATCCTCCATTCTTTCTCGAATATATGGTAAAACTTTGTTTCATTTGTTTTTTTTCTAGCATGCACTAACCCCCATAAAGGAACTATTTTGCCAATGATTTGACATAAAATTATTTAGAGAATATCTATCTATCTATCTATCTATCTATCTATCTATCTATCTATCTATCTATCTATCTATCTATCTATCTATCTATCTATCTATCTATCTATCTATCTATCTATCTATCTATCTATCTATCTATCTATCTATCTATCTATCTATCTATCTATCTATCTATCTATCTATCTATCTATCTATCTATCTATCTATCTATATATATATATATATATATATTAGGGCTGTCAAAAGATTAATCACGATTAATCACATCCAAAATAAAAGTTTGTGTTTACATAATATATGTGTGTTAACTGTGTATAATTATTATTTATATATAAAAACACACACAAGCATGTATATATTTAAGAAAAATTTATTATATTTATATATAATATAAATTATATAAATGTATACAGTATATACATGCAAATATTTCTTAAATATATACATGAATATTTATATAAACATAATAATTATACAGAGTACACACAAATATATTATGTAAACACAAACTATTATTTTGGATGTGATTAATCGTGATTAATCTTTTGACAGCCCTAATATATATATATATATATATATATATATATATATATATATATATATATATATATATATATATATATATATATATATATATATATATATATATATATTGATAGGATAGCATCTTGCAGTTGATGGAGATTTGTGGGATGCACATCCAGGGCACGAAGCTCCTGTTCCACCACATCCCAAAGATGCTCTATTGGGTTGAGATCTGGTGAATGTGGGGACCATTTTAGTACAGTGAACTCATTGTCATGTTCAAGAAACCAATTTGAAATGATTCGAGCTTTGTGACATGGTGCATTATCCTGCTGGAAGTAGCCATCAGAGGATGGGTACATGGTAGTCATTAAGATGGACATGGTCAGAAACAATGCTCAGGTAGGCCGTGGCATTTAAACGATGCACAATTGGCACTAAGGGGCCTAAAGTGTGCCAAGAAAACATCCCCCATGTTCTGGATGGGGATGATGATGAATCCATGTTCTCATTCTGTTTATGCCAAATTCTGACTCTACCATCTGAATGTCTCAACAGACATCAAGACTCATCAGACCAGGCAACATTTTTCCAGTCTTAAACTGTCCAGTGTTGGTGAGCTTGTGCAAATTGTAGCCTCTTTGTCCTATTTGTAGTGGAGATGAGTGGTACCCTGTGGAGTCTTCTGCTGTTGTAGCCCATCCGCCTCAAGGTTGAGCGTGTTGTGGCTTCACAAATGCTTTGCTGCATACCTCGGTTGTAACGAGTGGTTATTTCAGTCAAAGTTACTCTTCTATCAGCTTGAATCAGTCGGCCCATTCTCCTCTGACCTGTAGCATCAACAAGGCATTTTAATGATATTGATTGCACTGTTGGTGGCACTATAGTGTAGAATATAATTTTGTAGGAGCAAGCAGATCCAGCTGACAAAAATATGTTCTAAGAACATTTTGCTAACATTCCCATTAAGTTATGAAAATGTTATTTCTGAATGTTCTCTGAACGCTCAAAACATTCAGTTTTTAAAAATGTTTTAAAGACATTTTTTTTTATTTCTTTTTTTTTATTGCAAGAAAAACGAAAATTACAAAAGACAATATAACATAAAAGTAACAAACACTAGGGGGAAGGTTTAAACAAGACCTACAAAAAGACATTGAAAAGTTTGCAAACTTTTAACATTTTAACTGCTTTTTGCTTGATAGAAAATTGGATTGATTCAATATAATGCTCCATTTCTTTCTTGAATTATATAAAACAGGGTTTTTTACATGAAAATTTACATTTGTGAACATGGAATTTTGCCATTAAAAGAATAAAATGTATTATATAGACCTGAGTGCGCTTGTCTTTATAGTTCTCCGAAAGCCCAAATAATAAATGTCTAGAGTTAGTCTAGAGATACCCTCAGCCTTTGTAATTAAAATTCTGCCCCTTAAAAAATATCTCTCATTAGCCATTGATTTAATTTCTTTTTAGTTTTTTCAACAATATGATTAAAATTTAGTAAACATCTTGTGTGCTGATCTTTAGTAATGATTATTCCCAAATACTGAACCTAATTTTTTTATGTAATGCTGTAGTAAGATGAAACGGAACATTCCTTGATGGCCATAAGATCACATTTAGCCAAATTTAGATATACACCAGATGCCTTTGAAAATTCACTGATTAATTCAATAGCCACAGAAATTAAATTTTCATTTTGTATGAAGAGGGTTGTGTCATCGGCTAACTGGGTTATTTTTACCTCTCTATCAACAATAGTGATTCCTTTCATTGGACTTGATTTGATATGAGAAGAAAGAAGCTGACTCACTAATAAAAAGAGGTATGGAGAGACAGGACACCCCTGCCTAATTCCTCTAGTAATATTGAATCTAGGGGAAGTTCCATTTAATAACTTAATAGAACAGTTGCCATTTTTATAGAGTGTTTTAATTGCTGCAGAAAAATAAAACCCAAAATCAAATTTCTTAAGTGTGTCAAAGATGAACTGATGCTCTACCGAATCGAATGCTTTATAAAAGTCTAAAAACAGTATGAACCCATTATCCCTAATCAATTCTGAGTAATCCAGGACATCTAAAACTAATCTTATATTATTTGTTATATGCCGATTTTTCATGAATCCGGATTGTGATTCATCAATTATGTCATCCAGTACTGTTTTCAATCTTCTAGCTAAAATTAGGACCAGCAATTTATAATCATTGTTTAATAAACAGATAGGGCGCCAATTATCAATATACAACTTATCTTTTTTTGGTTTGGGAAGCAATGTAATTAAACCTTGTGTTAAAGTGGGTGGAAGATACTGTCTCTCAATGCTTTCAGCAAATACCTCTACAAGAAAAGGAGCCAATTCTTTAGAAAATAATTTGTAGAATTCTGATGTCAAACCATCAGTACCTGGTGACTTCAGATTTTTAAGATGGTTAATTGCATCCGTCAATTCAGAAATTGTAATAGGTTTATCACAAGTGTCCTTTTCAGGTTTATCAATGGGTTTAATTTGCAACAAATTCAAAAAGGCATCAGCTGTCACCTGAGAGTAACTAGAGGTATACAATTTTTTATAAAATTCACTTCAATACTGAGAAATTATTGTATGCTCATCTGCCATAACCCCATCAATGTTTAACTTATTAATGGTGTTGGGCAATTACACGCAAAAATGTCACATCCATAACACCAACTAAATACCATGGCATTGTGTTGGTGTTATGGATGTGACAGTTTTCCGCAGAATTGCCCTGTTTCTAACAAAATTACGCCTTTCTAAATTGAAAAAAATAATGTGAGTTTTGTTCCCCTTCGTCAAGCCACTTCCTTTTTGAACGAATAAAAGCACCTTCAACTTTTTTCTTATGCATATCATCTAATTTACTCATTAACTCAATAATTTCCAATTTTTCATCCTCTAGGAGAGATTCTGGATTTTTCTGAGACAAATTTGTTATTCTTCTTATTATTCTTCTTGTTTCTTCAGCTCTTTTACTTTTGGCCATAGAGGAACCGTATTTTCTCATATATTTGCCAATTTCAAACTTTAGTAGTTCCCAATTTGTACTAAATGCATTTTCCATCTTGGCTTTAATCCAATAACTAGAAATCAAATCTTTAACTTTGTTTTGGACCTCCTTATGCAGCAGAAGGGAATTGTTGAGTTTCCAATATGAAGATTGCACATTGTTTTTTTGTGAAACAGCTTCACATTTATATAAATAGCTCTGTGATCTGTTAAGGGAGTGGGTAAAATATCTACCTCAATCCCATCTTTGTCAAGACTTTCTGAAATTAACTAATAGTCTATTCTAGACATATATTTGAGCCTGATTTGTTACTCCATGTAAAGACTGTACTATTTGGACATTTAGTTCTCCATATATCTATAAGATTAAATTTATCCATAACATTTTTGAGATTAGCGTTTGTCGAGTTTAATCTACCTGGTGGCCATTTAAAAAACAAAAAGTGAAGTGACGTGTGGCCAAGTATGGTGACCCATACTTGGAATTTGTGCTCTGCATTTAACCCATCCAAGTGCACACACACATTAGTGAACACACACCCGGAGCAGCCATATTGCTGCGGCGCCCGGGGAGCAATTGGGGGTTCGGTGCCTTGCTCAAGGGTCACCTCAGTCGTGGTATTGAGGGTGGAGGAGAGCACTGGAATTCACTCCCCCCACCGACAATTCCTGCCGGACCTGAGACTCGAACCCGCAACCTTTGGGTTGCAAGTCCGACTCTCCAACCATTATTTATCTACAGCATAGTCCTGAACCATATTAAAATCCCCTCCCATTATAATATAAGCATTTGGATATTTGTCTAACCAACCTTTAAATGCATTTTCTATGATCCCCAAAAGATTGTAATTTTCTGATTTTCTATTGTACCCATAAACACTAGATGTAATAATAAACATATCATTATAATTTAGTAGTAAACAAACAAAGTGACCTTCTGTATCACATAAAGATTGCACAACTTCACCACTAAACCTATTCTTAAGTGTCATTACCCCCGCTGAATGTTCAGAACCATGGGAAAACCATATTGAAGTCCCCCATTGAGAATTCCAGAATTTGGCATCATCATTAACTGAATGTGCTTCTTGTATATAACAGAAATCAGCCCTGAATTGTCTTGCAAATAGAAATAATGCTTTCCTTTTAATATTATTACGCAACCCCCTAGCGTTAAAAGATATAAGAGATAAATCCAGCAGGTTTAACAGAACAAATTGAACATACAACGTATTTAAAGAAAACCTTTAGATGAATATAATGAATTTCCACACTGTTTCCCTGTATCGCCTCACAACGAAGCGAATGATTACAGCTCTTGCGGTAACACTTCTTGACAAATGCGAATCACCTCTTCACGAACATTTTCCTTCGCTGCTTCTGGGATACCGTGTAGTTTCAGGTTCCATCTTCTGCCATAACGCTCCAGATCAGTCACACGATTCATGCAAGTCAGAGTAGATTGTTCACTTTTGTCTACACGTCGTTCAATACAGCTCATCTTTTCTTTCAGATCCTTGATTTCTGCGCATGTAGCTTTGACCATCTCTTCTAGGGCGTCACTTCTGTTGTTAATGAGATTAGCCAGTTTGGCAACAATCTCGTCAGACTTCAAGTTTTCGGGACTGGTTTGGGAGAGCGTAGGTTTTTTGGCTATTGGAGGCTTACTGGGTGTTATGGGAAGTGGGGGAAATTCTTCTTCGTTCCCCAGGTCGTGAATTCCGTCTTCATACTCATGGTCAATGTTAACCAGCATGCCATCACTGTTCACTGTTTTGCTAACAGAATTTGGACGTTTCTGCGCAGATTTGGGCATTTTACATCGATTTTATAATGCAAATAATTGCACCAAATTGCTATAAACGTTTGCTAAAATTGATAGATCTTTCAAAATTCTGTTTTATCCTACTTAACTGAGTTTGGTGCTGAGAGCTCAAAAATTCTGTCTGTTCACACCGCCATCTTGGTCGGCTCCCAAAAGACATTTTTTCTCGATTTGATTAAAGGAACATTCCATTTTGCAAGCATTATGGGAACATTACTTTTGAATGCGTTACTGGAAGAACGTTTGTTCTTAGCTTCGAAAGAACCTTTCCACAATGTTAGCCAAAGTTCTCAGAGCATTCCCTGTTAGATGGGGATAAGCAGGTTTATGTATATTTACTTGTGTTAAAACTCCATTTAAATGCATTCGATTGATTTGCAAATGTACTGTTCTTATTTTGAACTCGCCATGAACAGATTCTTCATTACATTTCCCGCTCCTTTAAGTCTTATCTCTCTCTAAACACTGAATGGCTATCTCTCACTTTTCTCCTCTGGCACCCTTTTGTTAATCTATAGTCTTAATTGAAAACAGAGGGCTGATCTGAAAGGGACTTTTAGAGTTTTCTCATGTTATACCAGTGTGGAACTCATCTGCTTCTGATTTCCTTCCCCCTTCAGTCCTGTAGGGCCAGATTGGAGGAACGTCTCCAGCTGTGAGCGATGACTGCCGTGCTGTGGTATTTGTCCTGTTGTGGGGAGGTTGGCTCTGCTGCTAGGACAGCCAGAGCCGCCCCCCTCTTTCAGTCTCCATAGGGAACACAGCTGGAGGGACGGTGAGAGGAGACGCTCAATCTGATCTCCCTCCTCCATGAGCGTTTACAGTCACTGGATACTTCGATCTCTTCAATGTCCAGAGCATTCACCGAGCTCAGAAATATTCTGCTTAGTCCTCAGAGGGTGACCCCACAGTTATTTAAGGTCACTAGGATTAACAATGTAAGGGTTTTTGGGAACTGATTCACCTTACTCTGTTGACAGGCAGTAAATATGTTGAGTTGCATGTTTATGGCAAGCGAGGCAAAAAAATAACTTTATAACTCCCTCGAACAGCTGGATAGTGGCACTTCCTTCAAAAACCCTTTAAAGGTAATGCATATTGTCTCTGAGGTAAACATTGACTTAGGACAGGATGGAAGAGACATATCAAACATCAGCTATTCATTCAGTGTTGCTGTTATCGATTCCCTTTCCTGTCTTTAAGCTCTGTTTTCATTGGAAAAATAGCCAGATTGATTTACACAAACTTGCTGTGTCCATTAAGCTCGGGTTGAGTTAAAATGTTCAAATTACTTCTAGAGCAGTGCACTGGGTAGAACTGTGTAAACACAAATCTGCAACACACAGGCTTCGGTCAGGATTTGTTTAGACTGTGCCGTTACTGTCAGCGGCATTAGTTTGTCATTTCCTTGGTGGTGGCTGTAAGTAGAGCGTACTGTCCATTCCCTTATTCCCTCCGAGACTGTTGCATTTGGAAAATAACGAGTGTTTTGTTTAGCGCAATTGCTTATTTTCTGAGAAGAATATTCTCAGAGCTAAAACAATAGGACAATAAATTTTGGCTTCTTTGGTTTGTGGATTTCAGATCCGGTGGTTAGTACAAAGCTGATGTGTTTCAAATGAGCAACAAATGGTTTATTTTCTCCGATTTTCATTTTTCTTTCAATCATATTTAACAGTACATCATTTATTTGTTTGTTTTGTTCTTTTTTATTCCCTTTCCATGAACTTCAGAATGTCTAAACGTACCGGTGTACCTCTATTAGACTGAAAACTATTAAAAATGTAACCAAAATAGGTCAGACTGCTGTAAACAGAATATCATGTGTGTCCTCTGGCACTTGTCCAAGACCTCTGCAGTGCTGGATATATAGAGCCTTTTTCACAGAGTTGTGAATTCTTCAAGACTGCTGATCAAATCTCTCTCGTAGAGATGCTGTAACTTGCAAATGCCTGTCCAGTTGCGATTCGAGGCGAACCATCCGCTGTTTGCTTGACCCAGTTTTATATTGCAGCCCTATACAGTACATGCATTCGATATTGGTTAAAATGTATATTTTTATAAAAATAAATATGCATGGAAAAAGAGCATGGAGGCATGGGTTCCTTTTGATGTACAGAGGTGTGATATGAAGCTTTATCTCCATCCATTCATGAACTAATACTGTTCTCAAAAACAGGTAATAATCTGGCTCACACATGAGTTTCAGACCATGGGGCAATCCTTGACACCAAGATCATACACCATGCTGAGTTAATTACTAAATATTTGACGGAAAGCAGTGGTTCTGACACCAGATATCATTGATTGTTTTGCCTGTTCTCCGATTTAGGACCTCACCCATATACCAGACCACCAGCATTACGATAGCGCAGGGATTGGCACCATCATAGGGGTGGCCTTGCGTCAGACTTTCTGTGAAGTTTGAAAGTAACGTCAAAACAACAGCCACAGCCGTCATGGTTTCCAGCTGTTGTCGACAGTTCTGTTGACAGTGGTTGACTCATGGTGTTTAAGGTTGGGGAGGAGAGCCTTTTGCATGCAGTGTGTCAGCTGGCCAGTTGGCTCTGGGTGGATGGGAGCAGATGCTAATGAATGATATCACCTCTTTTTACTCATATGGGACCTGGAACTTCATTTCCAAATCCTCTCACCAGTAAAGCAGCTTTAGGTCTGCCTATCCCCTTCACATTGTGGAATAAACACTCCATTAGCCATTGATTTGTTATGCGAGATTACAGATGGTTGGATGCATGGATGCACATCCTAAATCCTGTTTAGTTATAAGCACTCATATGTGCTTGTAGTGCACTATACCTGTTCTCTTGTGGGAGAGTTGATTCAAAAAGGAAGCAGAGAGTATGTAACAATGACCAGAAAGTATAGTGAGACCACATCACAATTATCTTTTGAGGTTTGAATTCACTTACACAATTAAAATCATTAGAATTCCCCATATACAGAGTTCTCAAATTTGTGTAGTGGTTTGGAGTCTGAACTCTCCAGCAAAAGTCTGCCATACCACACATAGCATGTCCTTCAGTTTAGGAAGATGTAAAAAACTGGTGTCATATTTCAAGTCAGCAGCTCTCTACTGTATCAACATTTTGTTTAGATGCTTTTTCTGTTTTTGCAGCACAGCATAGGATCAGTTGTGACAGGGTTTGACTTGAGTTTAAGCATTTTAAGTGTGTTTGGTTTGGACAAACTTTGACCAAAATGATGTTTGCGATGCTCAAGGGAAAAACTTGGTCTTTTTCTTCTGCAGTTGTAGAGGCCTAGGTATTGATGTCAGCACTGACTCACTTGTTGAAACTACTCCCATAATAAAGTCCTTATGAGAATATTTTCTTCTGTATAAGCCCTATAGATTTTAGTATTTCTCTTAAAAACTGTAATTGTTACAGGATTTCTCATTTTATTATTTAAGAAATACAGCATGTAAGACAGTGGAAATATGAACTGAGGGTAGGGAACGCAGTGGAAGATCTAAACGGTATGGCAAACATTACCAATAAATGGAATAGCACAAAATATTCAACAAATATATGTTGAATATTTTGTGCTATTCCATTTGTTGGTAATGTTTGCCATACCGTTTAGAATAATTTTTTACGTCACGAATAAACACGTTATGCAAGCATTCATATTCATCTTTTTGAATGCTTACAAATACTTACAGTATAAATAATGTGTTAATTTTCCTGATAGTTACCCCGTTATTCCCCCAATATTGCATATTGTTCCCTTATACCTACACATACTTACTTTATAGTTACACTATAATTACCGAAAATTCTGCTGTAAATTCTCTTTACTTACGCAGTACTTTCCGGGCCGTAATCTAAAGCGTTACCCAATTTTTCATACAGCGCATTTGCTTTTATTTTATTTTTTTAACAAAAATAACGAAGTTTAGTCATTTATCAGTTATTGGCCATAACATGATGATAATTATTGGCTAACCGGTATCAACTAGAATTTTATCAAAATATCAAGATTTTTTTCAGCTGGATCTGCTTGCTCCTACTGCTTTTTTCCATACAACTGAAATGCATGATGATCACCAGCTACCATTTCTTTTATAAGAAGAACAGAAGAATATAGTCCTCAAATAACATCATCGATCATGCGCAGTGCTTTACTTATTTGCATACGTTTTGATCACACAAATTTATGCAAATTTTACAATCCACAGAAGCATCAAATTGTTCACTAAAGTCGAAACTGTTTCAGGTGAATGTAGATCTTCTGAGCTGAACTCCTGTTAATCAAACTCTGTCTCTGACATGCCCTTTCAGGCAAGACCCAAAGGCGAAGGACTGACTCCATACCAAGGCAAGAAGAGGTGTTTTGGTGAATACAAGTGCCCTAAATGCAAAAGGAAGTGGATGAGTGGGAACTCCTGGGCCAACATGGGACAGGAATGCATCAAATGCCATATCAATGTTTATCCTCATAAACAGGTACAGTCTTTTAACAGCTCATATAATGTGACACTATATTCCTAAAATACTGCATGCTAGTTTTTATAATCTGCCAGTCAACTGTGTGAGTACAATCTTTCAAGAAGTTCTTATGGATGGCGCCCAGCAGGTACCCTTGAAACCTGAGACACAAACCCAAGGCATCCGTCTAACCCAAATACCCCTTGAACTCAAGAAGGGGTCCTTTTTCAGGAAGTCACTAACTTATCTACACTGTAAAAAGCGGTAACCTACAATTCTTACCTTGAGGAGCTGTATTTAGATTGATTTGTTGATTTGAACAAAGCCAATTCATTTGGATATTTCCAAACAAAGCACATTTTTAGGTAATTATTTTGCAGCATGTTATAATAGAAAGCATCATTCTTAAATGACATTTGCAGTGTCACTGGTTAATCTTGCTTTTAAAGAGTCACTACACAGTTCTAGGCAAGTAAGCATGCAAATGGATATGTTTTAGCAGCTCTCGGGAGGGAAGCATTCATTGCAATTATCTTCCCTACATGTAGTTTTGCATCTAAATGCATTAGCAGCCGTTGTGCCGAAGGAACCAGCTGTTGAGAAGGCCAGCTCTTCCACAGGACAGAGTATTAAGGCTAATTTCCTTCTGACAAGCAAATTCTTTAGCTTTTCAATCTCACCCACTTAAACATGTTTCCTGCAGTAAGCGTGTGAGAAGTGCAATATATATATTTCAAAAAGCCTTTAAGGGTTTGCAGCTGGCCCTCTATCCTAGTAACCCAAGCAAACATATGAAAAAATCAGTTTTTATTGTTCTCTCACAATGGAAATCATTCTTCCAAGTTGAGCAGTATGGAAATCGCTCAATACTCCAGATCGTACGCCATAAAGTATTTTATATCTCCAGTCATTCCTGATGGATGATTAAGGGAAGGTATCACAGTAGTGCCAATGCCATACTGCTGTATAAAGAAAGCCAGACCTGCGGCAGAATATCTTTAAGAAGCAGGCGTCCAGAGATCCCTGCTTTTATCATTCTCAAACTTAACGACATGCACAGGGAACACGGCTGACATCTTTACAGTATAAGAGCAGACATGGAACAGAGGTATTATATAAAGTCCTCCCAAGCTTCCTGTGCCTTTTCAGTTTTGGCAGGAATTCTTTCTGCTTATTAGGAGCATCAGGCCACTGTTGCCAAATTATTAATTCACAGAGGTATTAGACATTTCCTCTTATTATCATTCACAAAAGCCTTTGGCTCGGGCAAACACTCCCTCGAGTCACAGCGCTGTCTCCTCCCAATGGCCCGTCGTAACCTGGTTTTCCGTAATTCACAGAGCAAAACTGAGACGTACAGGAAAGAATAACACAATTGTAAAACGATCTTCCAAAAGCAATGGGTGGGAAAACAAATAATTGCAGAAGTATTATTTGTGATCAACAGCCAAAAAGATTTGGCTCGCACACGTTCTCAGTGTCTTTTGCGTCGCGTCCAAGACAAAGATTCACTATAGAGTCTTCCCTCCCTAGTTGTCATCCTGAGCGATGGAATCCTGTAGGCATCTAAAATGAAGTATTAATAACAAAACATGCACTGCTGGCAACTATTAAAAACACAACAAGGACGAATTGGCTCTTGATAGCGGTCCTCAACAAATTTCTGACACACCCCTGTGGTTGGTCCGTTGTGGTTTAAGACTTGGACCTCGAGATCCTGATACTTGGTCTCCAAAACCATATCTCCAAAGAGTCTGGCCAAATGCTAAAAGAAATCTCCAGTTTCGACCTGACTGATGTTGTGGACAGAAATACACATGCGCTCAAAGTGTGATTCACATGTTCTGCTCCTCCCAGCGTCCTTTAGAGAAACCCGATGGCCTGGACGTTTCCGACCAGAGTAAGGAGCACCCGCAGCATCTGTGCGAGAAGTGCAAAGTCCTGGGCTACTACTGTCGCCGTGTGCAATAAGGAGGATCCTGATGTCGTCTCCCCCCTTTCCCCGTCACTTCTCCTACCAAGCGCTCCAAGAAAAAGTGAAAAGTGCCAAAATATTCATGTAAATATCTCTAACGCTAGTAACGGCTTTGTGTATCAGCAGCATGCGACGCATTTATTGTGTATAATGGACAATTGAATATGTTTGGAACAGTATTTCTATCCGTATGGGATGCAGTGGATTACCTCACCATTGCGTCCCCTGATTGTGTGTTTACAGACTCTCCCTTCATTCTCCCTACCAAGTGAACTATGAGGATGTGCCGAGCACTAAAAGTGTTGCGTTAGTCGAACAAGGGCCCAGTGTGCCTTTGAAGAGTTTTTGGGTCAATAGCACATCATGTTAACTGTGAATTAACAGAGGGATAATGGATTTTCCATCCCTAGCTTTTGTGTCACATATTTATTTATGTTTGTATATCGTATCGTAGTGCAATTGAATTAACTAAACTGGGATAATTTCATCTGTGTTTATATCTGGACAGGTATTGTCTAACCCCACCTCTTGCCATTAGAAACTACTGTAGAATAGAACTTAGCACGTAAGGTAGTTTTTATCTTTCACATACATTTATGAATTGCCAAATGCGAGATATTTTGTCAGGTTGGCTAAAAGCAGCCCCAGAGGCACCCAGAACATTTGAATTGAGTTGTTGGCACCTATGCAAAACCAGTCATCAGTACATTGTCGCCAGGGGAAACCAATTGTGTGGATGATCAAAACAAAGCCACGGCCCTTTGAAATGTGATCACGTATGTCGTCAATTGTTGCCAGAGAACTGCTTCACATGTCTTATAAAGTGTTTTGGTACAGGGGTCAAAATGTGAGCGAAATGCGCAAGCATTCAAAAACATAATGCCTGTTCTTCACTGAGATAGTTGCCTCAGGATAAAGAGTGTGTTTGAATGACACATCTCAGATGAAATAGATAAACACTGCTCATTCAAAATTATTCATTCTTTCACTCTTAAAAATAAAGGTTCCAAATGGGGGTTTGCATAGCAATGCCATAGAAGAACCATTTTGGGTTCCCCAAAGAACCTTACAGTGAACAGTTCTAAAAAGAACCTTTTGTGCAGTAGAAAGGGTCCATGGATGCTAAAGGTTCTTCATGGAACCATCGATGCAAAAAGAACCTTTATTTTTAAAGAATGTTGAATTTGACCCTTGCACTAAAATGTTTCATTAAAGAAATTTTCCGCTGTTTACACAATTATTCTGATCATATTTCAGAATGAAAACCTTAATTTTAAATGTATTTTTTTTTCTCGGTAACCCCATATGTTTATATTAGCTGCAAAAATAACTGATGAATTACACCCTGTTTAAACTGTGATTTTTGGGAAGTTGACATATATATTAGTTGAAAAGGGAAAAGAAGGACAAAGTAAGTAATGCTGAAGAGATTTTTGGAGATGTAATGAAACAATATTTCGGGTACATTTGATTGGTCAGAAGACGTATTACTGAGAGAATTATGATAGGAGCATGTTAATATTTGTATGGAAGTAAGTGTGTGAAGGATCTCATCTGTGCCGTTACCTCTTGTTATGGCTCACACAAAGTACTAATCGATCATATTTGAGCGTGACCCAGGATTATTGAACTATAAATGTAGCTTTACATGTTCCAGTGGGAAGTCGCAGATGGATATTGTGAGAATTGATGTTGCGTTGTTAATCCTAGATGTACATATGAAGTTAAACGCATTTACATGGTAAATACAATGTGTATAATTGTTTACTTATCTTTGTGTTGATTGTTAGTTAATGTTTCATTTATTGGAATAATCTCAGATCGATATGAATCTTCTCTGAAGGGAACGTTTAGTGCCTTAACAGTTTGGGTTAGTAAAACAATCTGGATTTTTGCTAGAGGATGTCATGAATGAATCCGATTAGATGTCTGAAAATAATTCTGGATTTGATTTTCTGATGGGAAATTCAAGGAGTAAAAACTGCCAGGCAGTCTATCCTTAGATCACTGTTCAACAAAAAGCAAGGCTGTTTCTGTAAGTCGCTACTTTCTTTCTTCTTTGGACATCATCATTGTTTCTGAGACCCTTTATTTCTTGGTAACTGTGTTGCTAATGGCTTCACTGTGTGTACATTCTTACACGCCAAGGTTTACTTCAGGCCTCATTTAGGCTGGAACGAGTTCCTCTGCTTTTTGATAAACACCGTAATGAAAATAACCAGTGAAATAAACTATTACTGTGGATTCGTCATAATCATTGCTGATCACCCATAGCTGGTAGTCTACACATGATGATTTCCTTGCAGTTTTGGGATCAATTCAATGTATTGTCAGTTCGGTATGCCTCAACAGATTACTATGCACCACTAGATCAAGCCCTCATTGTTAAATTTACGTCTCTATTGCAAAATAGTTGCATTGCACTATATCCATGACTAAAAAGATAACAGCCCCGAGTTTTGCGGATTTGTGTAAACAAGCTTCCCCTGTTGATTTATGTTATATTGAACGAAAGACAGGGCTTGTGGTATTGACAGTGTCCATGCATTTAAAACTATACAAAGTGCTTTTTTGCGCATGTGTTTTTGTCTTGAAATACATATACTTGACTTTTATAGCTCACTTTCAGTATAAACGTGTTATTTTCTATTAAAGGTATGTGTATTTTGGAAACAATATAGATAATGAAGATTTTGGAGCAATTTGATATCCAGACGAGATTTTTTTTTCTTTCCCTTACAAAGAAACTAGTATGTTTTTTCTGTATATATTCGATTGCCATCAAGTTAGCTATTTCAAAATGTTATGATGCAATATTAAAACTTTGTATGTGAAAAAGGGCAAATTGCTGAGATGCAAAAGATCTGGGAGTTTGTTTTTTCCTTTGATGTTTTACAATAATCTTTGGTTATATCCTACAGAAATATTTATGGAAGGATTTTGTTCTTTTTTTAACAATTCAATTCTTTTTTTGTATAAAATATGCAACAGAAGCTACTCTATGAAGAAAATATTGATGACTACATAGAACATTATTCAAAGGTTGGTACATAATTATTATGCCCTTAGAAGCCATTTTATTTGTGTTTTGTTATTCTAGATGTTATTGGTATATAGTAACCTTACCTGTTACAAGCAAACATGTGCTTCAACGTTGTTTGAATTGTTGTGTGTGCTATATAGCATGAATGTTTTGATTTGCATTTATAGGAAACCTATAACACTCTCTTTAACATCACCACAAACAGCTATTTTTAACATAAAAGAGACTGACTCACACACTGTAAGTCATAGTGCCTTTTTACAGAGGCGTTATAGATGCAAAACAGTGGCAAAAAGATGTGACTAACTGAGTCATTGACCATAACACTGAATTGCACGTACAAGCCTTTTACATGGTCGAAATGTGTTGGTGAATCAGGTCCATACTGTATGAAACTGTGAGCTCTAGTTAGCCGTCTCCAGTTACTGCCAAGTCCAAGAATGATGTCGAAATGTTTTTCTTCACATGAAAAAAGAAAAAAAAAATTGAAGGCTATTTTTCAAACAAGCGTGTGGGACTGAAGTTTGCATGTGCATGTTTTTTAAATGATTCAAGAAATATAATTTGTGCAATGTATTCTTATTTAATATTAATACATGTTCAATTCTTGCCAAGATATCTTTTGTAGAACACACCTCTCTAATTGGTAGTCATTAATAAATGCCTCTATTCACTCCTAGGGTTTCCAGTACCATTAATAGATTTACTGAATGTACCGATTTAACACTCATGTTTGTAATGTCTGTAAAATATTTGTCATCATATTGGAGTGGACCGAGCAACAGAAAGAGTTGATGATGGAATGTACTAGAATGTGAGACGAGATGAAATCTGTAGCTCAGCGTCCATGAAACGGCATTCCGATATGTGCCTTATTTGTTAGTTAGGAAAACTGAAGACTGTGCTTTTAGAAGTTTATTCAATTAAAACATTGACTAAATGAATCATGGCTCTGTTTCATTTCTTGTAGCAGCAGCGCACAGTGATGTATGTCTGTTCGGTTTGGGCCAAATATACGTACCGCCCGTTTTGGGGTTTTAACCCGTTCTTTGGGTGTTGGGAAACTGCCCATTTACAGTCGGTCACGCCGAAGGCAGTATGGACTGATTAATTATTTAGATACGGTCCTTGGGAATGATGCTGGTGTAATTGAAAACCAAAGTCTGAAGCCTTGGGGAACAGCTGTCATTCTGACATCACATTCATTTATCGAGTTTAGCGTTTGCCTGGTCTTTGCAACGGCGCAGGTTTGAAGACACAGATGTGTATTTTTTTCACTCGACCTAATTACTTGTGATGATTGTAAACACATGAGTGCTGTATGCGAAGGTTAGGACTTGGCGATGGCTTTACTCTTGAAGCCAACTTTAAGTAATTGGTCTACACATTCCAAATCCCTTAAACTTCACTAGAGGGTGGAGACCCAAATTATATCAAGTTTGTTACAACAATGCAGACTAAAACAGAACGGGAACGTCTCTATAGCAACAGTGCAATCGGAGAAGTCAAACAAATCAGTTGTGAGTTCAGACCCCATATGGTTTCAGTTAGGGGAGAGCACTGTTCTCCACAAAGGTTCATAATTTACTTTCATAAGGCATTACTATGATAAGCTACACCTACACACCGTCTAAAACAGACAGCTCATTTTCATTTCAGGGTATGTGGATTGGCTGCAGTTATAATGGAATACATCTGACAAACTCGTATTCCCAAGGGTCTCCGCGACTATTGTATTAACATGCTCAGAAGATTCTTGCTGAAAGTTTAACGTTGGAGGTGGAGATGTTTCATAGCCAAACAGGACGTCATATCCTGCTTTAAGGGGACAGGAAATCTTGTCGCTGGATAGAGTCTAAAAAAAGGTTTGGGATCATTCTCGGGAAGATTTAAAAAGCATGCCACGCAACTAGATATCCTGCTGCAGTTGTAGCCGGCCCTCATCTGGAAAACAGCCTTGAGTCATTAAAAAAAAATGGCCACAGGATGCAAATATCCTGGAAGAAATTCCATATGTCAAAACCAGTTTCATGTGCATTTATTTACTTAAAATACCTCTTGGGGTTTCTCTGGCATAGCTTTTAGAAGATAAACAATCTCCATATAGCCTTTATAAAATGGCTTTAACAGTATAAATTTCCCCATGGCCCATGGTATTTGACCCATAAGCAAGATTTCTTGTGTAGGGGTAAGTAATAACCATACTTACTGACTCGTTTGCTTACTTAGCAAGCATAAAACACCTTAATGAATCCACAGACTGACAAATTAAAATGGCAATAGGTAGGTAGGTAACAAATGTAGAAAAAAAAATAGAATTATTTCAAAACACATGCATAAGCAGTTTCAGTTGTGAAAAATTTGAACATATTAAAATGAACAGATGTTTCCCGGGTTACTTGAGTTCTCCACAGTCTGTAATGACAATCTTCTTTACAGTTCCTCCATCATGTAAGCCATAGGACTCCATAAGAGAGACTGTATCCATTCCTTCTTTGACCTGCCCGAACACAACATGCTTGCCATCGAGCCTATAAGAGAATGTCAGGAACATCAATCCCATAAAAAATTGAAAACACTTGGGATGGGTAATAATTAAAATCACCAGCATACCATTCTGTTTTTGCAGTGCAGATGAAAAACTGGGATCCATTTGTGTTGGGACCAGAGTTTGCCATAGACAGAACGCCTACAAGACAAAGAGAGAGAGAGAGAGAAAATCAGACCACCTACTGCACGCTTTATATAAGCAAATTTATCATTTTGAATAATTTAATGATGTAGAGATTCAGGGAAAATCTAACAATCAACGGTTCCATAATAAAAACCAAGGAATAACAAAACAAAAAAAGTTTGAAAAGCAGCAGGGGGTACTGGATGAAAGACAACATCTGGGTTGGGTAAGTGACAGCTCTCTTCTACAATTACATCCAGCCATGTATTACACAACCCAACACTATTTCCCCATATTAATCCATCAAGACTGTGTGCTGGTGTAGGATCCCCCTGGCACCAAAAATGCACTAGGATATGCTGGCTTTGACTTGCTTAGAAAGTAGGTCGTTTGTTTGAAGATTACAAAATCCGTTTCTTGCAACTGAGGGATCCTTACCACCACCTTGTGGCTTTAAACAGATGTGCACATGTAGGCCTAGTTTTTGCACATTTTGACAGGCTTGTGCTGAATCAGATCCCAGAGGAACTAGATACAATGTCTAGCTGAATGGATGACGGATCTCCACAGAATTGGACTGTACTCCATTCACAAAGTTCCCATTGCATTATTAAATAATCTGGGACCAGCTACCAATGTGACTATAGCAACCTCAGATCCGTTAGTACTAACACAGGTTACACCAAGTCAAATTTAAGACTTTTTGAGACCTTTTTAAGACCATTATGAATGAAATTTAAGACCTATAAAAGAAAATGCCGTCACAAATTTACTTGCAAAGTAAATTAATTTATTCAGATTGAACAAATCGATAAACTTGCACTTCCTCATAGCTCAATCCAACCAGGATTTCACAACTTTTTGTGTGATTTTTTTTTAGATCAAAATTGCTGATTTTGTGGTGGTAATTTCTAGAAATTAGCATTTTTTTTTCATAATTAGGACAGCGCATTTACCATATTATGTATTATGTTAGATGCACAATAGCCACACATGACAATATATTAAAAAACAAAATACATAAATCTTCAGGATCTCAAAAAAATGCATGTTGAATGCATGGTAATCGCAGACACACGAAAAACTCGAGGACCATTAGCTGAACAATAAAATCGGTTTTATGTGTCTGTGGTACAATCTAACACGAAAGCTGATTGGCTGCAATGTTGGTCTCATTTGTAGTCGTATTACAGCAACTTTTATTTTGACTATTTGAACATCCTAAAGTGCCGCAGGATTTCAATAAGCATTAGAGGTATATATTTGTAAGGGGGTAGGCCAGTAGGGGACACCCGTCGAGCCAGCCAGATCATCCGTACGCACGCAAGGTGATCAATGGGGTAGCGTTACATGGACGTCGGAAAATTAAGACCTTTTTAAAATTATTTAAGACCTAGAACAGAATACTTCAGCGAATTTAAGACTTTTTAAGGCCTAACATTTTGATGTTGAAATCCTGGACCCCGCGGAAACCCTGTAACACATTTTACATTTAATCATTTTACAGATTCTTCAGCATGCCCCCCCAATCAGCACAGAAATGCAAAATGAATAAATAATACAAAATAATCAGATGCATGGGTATGATCACGTGTAGTCAAAAGCTGTAATATCAGCTTTAAACCTCTATTTTTGTGACTGTATAGTAGTGACATCACCTGGTCCAGTGTGTTTGAGCTTGAAATTTTCATCGTTAAATTTCTTTCCATAAATAGACTTTCCACCAGTGCCATTATGATTAGTGAAGTCTCCACCCTGTCAGCAAAAAAATAATTAGATGGCTTTAGGACCAAAACACATAACAAATGTAAAAAAAGACATTTAAGCGTGATAAATAAACCGACAAAGCAATACTAAATGAACAACAGCACTAATAGTTACCTGACACATGAACTCAGGGATGATTCTGTGGAAATCTGAACCTTTATATCCAAAGCCATGCTCTCCTGTACAGAGGGCCCGGAAGTTTGCTGAAAGACAAGAACCATGCCATGAGAACTGATCTATTATATCATATTCTTTTTAATCATCTAGTGTTGTACATTATATATTGTTTAGAGTTTACATTGTTCCATTACAAAACATAGACTGTACATTTTCATTTTCGATGGGCCCTATACATATATATACATATATATATATATATATATATATATATATATATATATATATATATATATATATATATATATATATATATATATATATATATATATATATGAATTAACGTTACTTTAAATCATTAAAGCCATGTTTGCTTACCAGCCGTCTTGGGTACAGCGTCAGCATATAGCTACAAATAAAATATGAAAACCGGCCTTCAGAACATTTAACAACAACAATTATTATTATTATTATTATTAATATGACTAAATGTGCCATATTTAGGACAGAAACAACTGCTAAAAACAAATTCATGTCATTTTTTCACTCCCGTTTTTCATTGCGCCATACACTTTTATATTAATTTCGACTTTTCAGTCTCTGTTCCATGCATTTATCTTATATGACCCAACTATAGCATTAGCTACTTTTCAGCTTTAATAAATCATGACTTGCCTCAATAAGAATTCTTCCAATGGACTCGCCGTCAGCTGTAATGTCCATAAACACAAGAGGGTTCTTCATCGGCCCTGAGACCAGTCGGTTTGCAGCGACTGAGACAGAGCAATATTTAAAACGATTTTTCAGTTGTAACATTTTTGCTGTAGTGTTGAAAAACCACAAACGAAAACATGAACTAATTAGCGCTCAATCTTTAGCCACAGTCATGTGACACTGACATGTTCTTCTATGGTCAAAGCAAGGGGCGCTATAATATGGTCAAGTAAAAATCAACAGCGACACCATGTGGTCGGACGAGTCGACATATTATTTTGATTCGATTAGCCTACTTTTTAAGCTCTTTGGGGTCATCAATATGTAATGTAAAATGATGTCCACATTATTATGTTACCTTTCACCGCGCTAGTCATTATGGACTAATCACAGACTTTGTGATTACGGGTTTATTGTTGGCACAAGGTTCTCTTTTTAGTTTACTTAACGCTCCATGAAGGATTCGACTTTGTGATTGTTCTGCTCGTTAACGAATCAATGTTTTTGAATGAATCTTTTCAGTGAACGAATCGTTCTCGCTGATTTCCATGCACTTGATACATTTCCCCGTTTTCACAGACGAGGCTTAAACCTAGTCCCAGACTAAAGTGCATGTTTGAGCTGTTTTAACTGAAGGCAACTTGTACTGGCATATTGTCAAATAATGTAATTGTCATTGTTTTGTCTCAAGATGCATGCCAGTAATGTTTTTTTTTTCCTTTTTTTTCTAAGGCACGTTTATAAAAATCCACTTAAATGCCCTATTTGAACTAAGGCCTAATCCTGGCTTAATCTCAACCTTGTCTGTGAAACCAGGCCATTTCTGCATGTTCTCTCACAGCCACCAGGGAATACCGTTTCCATGAAAGGGTGTACATGGTCTGCAACAATGCTTAGGTAGGTGGTACGCGTCAATGTAACATCCACATGGATGGCAGGACCCAAGGTTTCCCAGCAGAACATTTCCCAAAGCATCACACTGCCTCTGCCGGTGTTCTGTCGATTTGTCCTACCTTGTCAGATTTTGCTACCTCCCATTAAAACAGTAGGTTGCACAATTCGAAAGCAAAAAATGCTGCCTGTCAGATTGTGCTACCAGCATATTCATCTGATTTGAGGCTTTATTAATATCCATACCTACCCCTACCCTGAACCTACCCTTAAAACTTTGTAAATATTTTAAATAAATAAATATTAAATATGGATGTAAAATGCTACCTATCAGATTGTGCTACCAGAATCATATTAATGTGATTTGGTTTATTAATATTCATTAATATCCATACCTACATACATACCTACCCCTAAACCTACCCAAAATGTAAAAATAAAAAATACATTTTGAAAATGAAAATGATGCTTGCCTTCTCCGTGGTCCAGTTCTGATGCTAATGTGCCCACTGTTGGCGCTTTCGGAGGTGGGCACCATGGGCACCCTAAATGGTCTGTGGCTATGCATCCTCATACGCAATAAACTGTGATGCACTGTGAATTCTGACACCAGCATTAACTTCTTGAGCAATTTGAGCTATCTCGTCTGTTTGATTGGACCACATGGGCCAGCCATCTCTCCCCACGTACATCAGTGAGCCTTGGCCGCCCATGAACCTGTCACCAGTTCACCACTATTCCTTCCTTGGACCTGCAGACCGGGAACACCCCACAAGAGCTGCAGTTCTGGAGATGTTCTGACCCAGTCGTCTAGCCATCACAATTTGACCCTTGCCAAACTCGCTAAAATCCTTACGCTTGCCTATTTGTCCTGCTTCTAACACATCAACATTGAGGACAAAATGTTCACTTGCTGCCTAATTTATCCCACACACTAACAGGTGCCGTGATGAAGAGATAATCAGTGTTATTCACTTCCACTGTAATAATGTTGTGCCTGATCAGTGTATATCAACTTCACAACTTTTACTTGCACTGATATAGCAAGATGTTTTCTTTTAGGTGTCCCGTTTCATAGAAATCTCTTTTCTTTGTGCGGTGTAAATCTGTTTAAATAACTAGCTGCTATCTGTATAAATGTCTCTAAACAAAACTTTTCTAGTGAACCTGCTTTAAGAGATTTAAGTCACTAAGATGAATCAAACTCCCCACTATTCGTTATCCCCCATGTGCTCCCTCGAGGAAGCCTTTTTATCCATAGGAAACATTTGCCTCCCTGTGGTTACAAACCAGAACTGCTCGCTTTGTTCTTTGCGGTTCTTTGCCTGCGGTTTTCACAGCCATGCATGCACACCAAATGAAACATCAGAAACAGTGCAAGGTTGTTTCATCTGAATACATATTTATTAGATAAATATTAGGATGTCACAGCATCTAACTACATACAGTTTTGCAAGACTAAAAATCACAATTAGTTTTTTGTTGTTTTTTTTCCTCTGACCAGTTTAGAATATGAAATGATTGTACAACAGAATGTACAAGCAAAGACAACTGCAACATTTGGTGCCAATCACTTTAGATTGTACCTCATTTTTGTTTTTCATTTTCCTGATCATGATATCAAAATTGTACAAACTCTGGATTTTGGTTACAATCTTTTGGAACCGCTCCTGGACCCACGTCCCTATTGTCCAAATTATTTCCCCAGGATTTTCTTCATTCTCTTCTCTAGCACCTTTTTAAGTACACAAGAAATGGAGCAATACACAAGCTAAATATTACACAAATGTAAAACAAATGTGTCTCTTTTTATCCCCTCCCCAAATTCCTCAGTCATGTGGGATGAATATTTTACAAAAAGTGAACAAATGCTTAGAGGTTCCACAGACGCTAACAAACACAGATTCATTTGACCCAATTTAGATTTTGATGGGAGGATGCAAGCTTTACAAATTCTAAATACACAATGCACATTCCCCTGGGGAAAATGAATACATTTCTGTTAACGTGTCTCTATTTATCATTTACATATGTACATGCATCCCTAATGTGCCCCTTCCCCCTTTTTCCTTCGACCCTCTCTGAACCCTCACCTGTGGCTGAGTAGTGAACACGCAGTCTAATTCGTTCAACCCCTTCCGTTCCTGCCTCAGCGCCCACTGTCTCTTCAACGACTGTACATCGATAGTACATGACAGCTCAGAGCCGACAACGTTAGGAGTCTTAAAGTTCAGTTTATGCCTATTTGTGTCTACAAAGTGGGAACGAATATGTGGCAGTGCATCTTTGAAAAAGGATATACAAGTGAACTACAGACAAACGCTATAGAATTCGAACCCACACTTTTCTGTTAGAGTTCAAAGTATTTCAATTGTCAACGACAAACATCATTTTTGTACATAATTCTACACCAAGAACAACAGAAAAAAACCTAAAAACTAATATTGCAATTCATAAAAAAATAACTTAGAAATGGAAACATGTTTCAAATGGTGGTTTCATCAAACAAAACACATCCCAAACAGTATTCAGATGCCAGCCTTCTGCAACAGTCTTTGAGTAACATCAGTATCGTGGAAATGTCATTATTACGAATATCATAAATACCGACAATTATTTGAGTGGGCTGTTTTAATTTAAAAACAAACAAACAAACAAACAAACAAATCATTTGAAAAATCCATCTCGTATACATGGACACTGTTAGCCTTCACTGAGCTGAGCTGTTATAAAAGTTTTACTGAAATGTAATCATTTTATGCACTGGCTAATGCATTTATGGGTATTGAGATAATATATAGCTTAATTATATGATTGAATTAAAAAGTAAAATCTATAAATATAGAACATATTCTAAAAACACTTTCTTCATTGTTTGTTGTATAATAACTATGATTTTACATGTAAACAAAATGTTAAAAGTGGAACAAATTACACATTAGATCAAATTCTATGGGTAACAATTTGAAAGTGGGCTTGTCAAAATAGGTTTGGGCCACCTTTTCAAATCAGGGTGCATAACTTTGGTATTCCATGGACATTAAAATGTACATTATTTTTGTACAATTGTAACAACAGAACAAAAATTATATGAACAATATATTGTGCATTATAAAATAAAACTTTAACATGACAGTTCATGAGTAAAAGGCTGAATAAAAACAGAACAGAAAAGAAAAAAACAACAACCTAAAATAAGGGGCGATTGGCAACAGTGAATGTTTCAACATTGTATGAGGTTTGTCAGAAGAGGGGTACAAACATCAAGGGCCTAAGACGACCAAGCCTCATGCATGAAGAGAACTCACAGAGAAGACGGATGACACAAGACTGACTACCCTTTGAAATGTGAATTGCTTTCTTCTTGCACTGTGACCGCTAGAGTGGAAAATCCAGAGGACATTGCGGGAGGAGGAACCGTCTGTCGGAAGATGCACAATGATATGGGTACAGTGCTGAAATGTTTGCTATTCTGTCGTCTCGAGAAGGAAAAGAATGCATGCCGTGATGCCCTCAAGCATTTGTTTAGAACATGATGCATACGTCTGAAGGTGCCAGACATATGAATCACATTACAAAATGAGGTGCAAAGCTGTGCGGTGTACCAGAACCGGACACATTCTTGTGTCCTGTGGCGCGAGTGTTTGGAGGACTTTTGCAAAAACTCCCATCGTTAGTCTCTGGGATGGGAGGGTTAGATCATTCTGGTGATTGCGAGATAAGCTTTCTTCCCTTTTGTTGTCTCCTTTACAGGCTTCCAGGTGCAGTTTGACGCATTCTCTTGTGCTTTTTCGAGGGAGATGGACAAACAAACGGTGTGGACATCCAGCTGACGAAGATTTGGGAAGCCATGGTGGTATATAGCTTGGAAGAACAAACCTTCAAGAGATTGCGGACACACAGAGGCCGGTACAGGAAGAAATATATATATATATATATATATATATATATATATATATATATATATATATATATATATATATATATATATATATATATATATATATATATATGTGTGTTTTTTTGTGTTTTTTTTCTATTCAGGTCTTCTTTTCACAAAAGGAAAAAAATCTGAATTAAAAATGCTACAATACTTTCCTAGTGAGCACACACATAGTTCTGTGTGACGGATTCATATGAACTGATTATAGCTGCACATGTATTTCCATTAGTATTGAAAGATATCACTTTAGTGCCAACCAACATGGCTGCCATATATGTGTGGAAAAGGTTGCTTGTAAAAGAGTGAGATATTTACACGAGGAAGAGGCAAAAGGATGGCTGTTTCCTGTTTGTAAAGTACAGAGTCAGTCTTCAGGTGCCTCTTGATTCCTGACAGCCAAACAAATTAGGGCCTCTCCAAAAGGCCGACTGAAGGAAGTCAGTTGTTCTCAAAGAGGGAAAGCAGATCGTCATTGCTGCTGCTTGGGAGGTCCGGAGGGTCTAAGTATGACAGCAACTCGTCTGGGTTTGGCAGTTCCGGCAGAAGCTGCGAAGGGCGACAGAGACAGACACGTTTACGTTGCAACCTTATCTTAAAGAACCTTAATGGCAGTATACTGGGTTCAATACAAGTTAAGCTCAATCGACAGCATAGGTGGCTCGTCCCTTGAAAAAAGGTCAAACAAATATGTCAAAAGTTGTGTATTATTTGAGCTGTAAAGCGGTTTAAATCGTTTATACAGTTGTTTGGGGGTTTATGGCATTAAATTGTCAAGACAAAAAAGTTGTAAAATTAGATATAACTCTACACAGAAAAAGGTAAGTAAGTGATATTCACGCTAAATTTCATTTTAAATTATGTTAACGTGCATTTTGTTATGTAGCTGTAATACTAAAATGGTGAGCGTTTTTTTAACATTTAATCTATTGGTGTTTTTCACTGTAACCCAGATTTTTGAAAAAAGAAATGTAATTTTGCGGTAATCAACATTATGCCTCAAAATGCTGTAGACTGAGCTTAACTTAAACTGAATCTTACTATTCCTTCAATCAAATCTTATTGGAAACGCTCAGAGCTTTGGACCATGAGAAAAGCGTGATGCTACCATGATTGTGCGAGCACTGTTAATAGCACATGACTCCAGAAATGAAAGATGCCTAAAATAAACCACCATTGGTGTGTGTACTCACATCCAGAGAAGGCTCGGGCATGTCTGCAGGTCCCTGGCCACCTGCCTGCCCGTCAGCGGCAGGATTGAAGGTCATGTCGGCATGTGGGTGACTGTTTTGGCCTGGTTGCTGTGGGGGCGGGGGTTGCCGTGGGGGCTGGGAGGATGGGGGACCGCTGTGATGCAATGGCTGAGCTGATTGGCTGTTGGGGTGGGGGGATGCGTGCATGCCTGGCTGCATGGAAGCATGGGATTGATCAGCACTCACGGGATGGGGCATCTGCGGAGGGAGGAAAGAGGAGCGATGAGACTGAGAGAGCTTGAGTGGCAGCCATAGACAGACAGAGAAGCAAGACAAGTGCCATGCAGATGATTCCAGAGCACATACGCATTCAATTAAACTGAGATGATTTTCAAAATGACATTTTCATATTCAACTAGTCAGTGGATTGTCAAAGAGGTTTGGTAAAAGTTCAACTATTTAAAGACATTTGTATCACTCGTAACTTTTGGAGAGAAATAGCATAGCATAGACTAGACGAGGATGAAACTTTCTAGTATGCATGTGCTGCTCGCCTGTGTTTGCGGTTTCACGAAAACTATCAAATGATAGAGTAGACTTTGAAATACTATGTGTTTGACTGTGTGAGACCAAAGTATACATTTAGCTTCATACTAAGAGGAAAGGGTTCATTTAGGTATTTTTTTCTTTTGTGTTTGAAATCAACACAAAAACAGAGACCAGCAGATTTATTAACAACAAGAACATTGCTCACAGTGTAACAAGACAGTTGCGATTAATCCCATAATTAGTTTCATGCACATTTTTATCCATTTTTGTATGTTTAAAGCTGAATAAGGTTTGCACTATTTATGTTACGAATGTGGGACTTGCCTCATGTTAAAGGGATAGTTCACCCCAAAAGTAAAATCGTTGTCATCATTTACTCAACCTCAAGTTGTTCCAAACATGTATACTTGTCTTTGTTCTGCTGATATTCTGAAGAACATGGGGAACCAAACAGTTGTGAGGCACCATTGACTTTCATAGTAAATGGTGCCGCCACTACTGTTTGGTTACAAAGATTCTTCAAAATATCTTCCTTTGTGTTCAGCAGACAAAGACTGACAGTACATTTCAAAATGTATTTTTGAAGGTGATAGATTTGTTACACAAGCAGTGTTTTGATAGCCATAGCGGTGATGCTTTAAAGGGGATGAATAATATGCTGTCAGTGGGCTACAATTCTCTCGAAGAAGTTGCAAATTCATCCCTTGGACATCACAGAGCCGCAGCTAAAAATAAGCGGAAATTCAAGTCACTAAAATGTAATTTGGTGTATAAATAGATGCCCATTCTTGATCTTTCCACTACTTTAAATTAAGACCTGTGTCAGACATTAATTCTTTAATTGACATTTTACTATAGTATTGTTGGATGTTAGACTAATATCAAACTTTAAAAGAGGCTGTGAGGAAGTCTCTGTCCCCAGGTTTAATACAAAACAATGTAGTAAAACATGTCTCAAACATCAGTGTTTGTGGCTTGAAGTGATTTACCGAGTCGGGCATGCCGTGGGCGAGAGGCTTGTCAGGGCCCATGAGGCTGTTGGGCACGTCTGGTGGATGTGAGAGCTGGGGTCCATGCATGAAGTCATTTATGGGAGCTCCGCCACCAGAGTGACTGTGGGAGAAGTCAAAGTTTCCATGGCCCTGGTAACTATTGCCTGATGCACAAAACAGAGAAACAGCAATGAGGAGCGATGACCTCAGAAGTGCAAAGACAAAGAGCTAGAGATTTAGACAGCTTGGACGGCAAATCAGCCTGTTAAAAGCTTACAGGCGTAAGTTCTTCTGACTGTTACGATTGAAGGGAAAAAATTAAGCGTACCAAAACAATGAAGCTTGTAAAACACTAAGGACTAGTTTATGAGACGGACAGAGAGGAAAGAGCAAAGAGTCTGATTGGATGCTGACCTCTACCATGGCCCCCATATTCGCCATTGTTTCCTCCATGCTGAGGGGGGAGGGGGGTGTAGGGTGAAGGGCCGGGACCCAGCTGGGCGATCATATCCATCACATTAGGCATGATCATTTGACTGGGACTCATGGTTTTAAAACGCTTGGCCAGAGGGCCATCTGGGTCCTCCTTTATATGAATGTCTGACTTTATGGCCACAGGCCTCCAACTACACGTAGGGTCGATGGTGACCTCTTCAAACTCCGAACTGCAAGAATGGAACAGCATTCATGACTGTGCAGGATGTTTATAATTTAACAATCGTATCTCAAGTGCATTTAATAGGACGGAAAAAATTGTGGGACCCAATGCGTGACACATAAACTTACTTTTGAATCGCATTGAGAATTCCCCACATGTACTGATCCACCTCTAGCCCCTCCAATAATGCTGTTTTACTGAGGACAGACAGAAAAATATAAAACACGCAGCCAAGAGGAACAGCGCATCACATTTATTTGGCTGGCTAAAACAATTCTTGTTGTGATTTGCCACGTACTTGCATACAGGACATCTCCACGTTCCTCTCTCACAGTTCAGCTGCAGATAGGACTCCAAGTCAAAACACTGCAACAGAACATTAACTCAAATATAAATACAATCAATTTAAAATGACATGCTAGAATTTTAATCAGGGCCTGAATTGTAGTGGCATGGGATTGTGGGTATTTCGCACAATTTCTACTAGTTTTGCATTGATAATGTGGGAAATCCCAACACAAATTTATTTACACAAATATCTAGGGGAGAATATGATGTAAAAAACCATTGTCAGTATTTTGTATCATGTTGTAGTAAAAGTGTCAAAACATCCTTAAAACAAGGAAAAGGAAAACAACCTAAGATATTAAATATATTTTTTCCTTTTTAATGAGTTTATTTTACTTACGCAATCGTGATAGAAGTTTTACATGCAATTATTAACCTCACTAAATGTCATTCAATATGAGGGAACTGCAGGGGGTTTGTGAGTTGATGACAAAATAAAATAAAAGAATTACATAAAAACAAATCAAAGTATTACTAAAAATGCAATATTTAATTTGTTTACCTGCATGTCATGGGACCATTAACTGACATCAGAGAACCGAGAACATTTGAATGCATTCACATAATTTGTGAACAATTTGTGAATGTCAAATAATATGAATGATTGAACTTGGAAAAAAAAAAATTAAGTGCCCCATAATGCTATTTTAAAGGTTCCTAATTTTGTTTCGGAGGTCTCCTGCAATAGGTTTACATGCACCCAGGGTAAAGAAAAAAACATTTAAATTTTCTTATAATATACATTTCACATCACCTTATTCCTCAAAGAGTACAAAGAGTATTCCTTAGAAGATTCAGTCTCTCTAAACCCCTCCTTTCCACAAGCCTACTCTGCTCTGATTGGTCAGATGGTGCAGTCTGTTGAGATTGGTCTACCGCTTACAGCACATGTCCCATTACCATATCTAAATTTCAGCTATGGAGGCTTCCTCAGTGCTTGATACAGTGATACAAACAATGTTGTCATTTTTTCCATATCAATTCAAGTGCGCGTCCTCATCAGAATCGATTCTTTTTTTAGTGCACTTTTGATCTTCAAAACTTTGCATACCTTTTACATTCACAAACAGCTATATTACACACGGCATGAAATGTAACAATCCAAAAAGCATAATAGGGGCACAAAATCAGCACAAAAAAAAAAGGATTTAGCAATGCTTACCTGCACATGTTTACAGTCATGTCCCCTAGCAGGTAGCTGGATCCGTCGGAATGTGATTGGACACTTGAGGGACACTTTGATGGCTGTCTGCTCTACTCCATCCTCTCCATTTAGTGTGGCATTCCCAGAGGACGCTGCTACACTACTGAAGTTTCTTTTAACTGCAGAAATACAGACAAGAGACATTGCAAAGATTAGGGGTTGATGAAGATGATAATACAGATTGACAGACATCAGCGGATTCCAAAGAATGCAGCATCTACTTACTTTTGGTAATGCAGTGTTCGGCAGGAAGGAGCCTCTTCTTTAGGAGCCCCTGCAGGACCGATCTCACCGACGGCCTGTGGACCAGCTGCAGCACGAACAAGTGCGACTGCAACAAGAACCCGAACATGTAACAACCCGATAACAAGCATCTTCACCTCAGAATATCCTTCACATGATACACTATCTGTACGTTCAGCTTACAGATGCATAAAACTGATACCAGCAAATGTAGTGGGAAGGCAGAGAATAGAAGCTGCTTCAAATCAGTGTTATCTGATTTCATATCACATGCTGTATAACAGCTCTCTGACATGGCCGTTAAATGACTATACATATATTATTGAAGGGCAGTGGAGGAATACTCACACAACAGCAGGCTGTGACCGTAATCTGGATGGTGTTTCTCCCTGGCTGACATACATGCTTTAGGTGCAGGGGTTTGTGGGATGTTTTATTGTCACCCCTCTCAATAGTGAGGGGGGTGGCGTTGACGCTGACTTGGACGGATGCGGGCCAATTGGTGTTCATTTGTCGGTCCTCGTGATGATAGCACTTAAACTGCAGCTCCAGATCAGATCTGTAGGACATGCAGAGAAGGTTCTGGTGTTAATGGCATAGTTCGCCTAAAATGTCCTCATGACTTCCAACGCTGTTATATTCCATTTAATGAAAGTGAATGGAGACCAGAAGCAGTCAAACTCAAAAACATGACAGCAAAAAACCCACCAGAGGAGAACTGCCACCCCGACTGAGCCTGGTTTCTCCCAAGGTTTATTTTTTTCCATTAGGTTACCTAATGGGGTTTTGGTTTCCTTGCCACTGTTGCCTCTGGCTTGGCTTGCTCAGTTGGGGACACTAAATTTTTCAACTAAATATCAAAATATAATTAAACTAAATTATCCATATAAACTAAATGACTGATCTAATTACTGATCTAAAGCCCACACTGTCACTGTATGATAATCGAAATGAACTGATGACATCACCATTTTCTCCAGAATGGCTATACGGCTGAATAAAATTATGCTGCATTATTTTCCTGTTTAACACTGTAAAGCTGCTTTGAAACAATCTGCATTGTTAAAAGCGCTATATAAATAAAGTTGACTTGACCAGTAGACCACATGACACTACTATATTAATTTTGAAGAAAATATCATAGTTTCCACAAAAATATTAAGCAGCACAAGAGTTTGCAACATTGATAAGAAAGTTTCTCGAGCATCAAATCAGCATATTAGAATGATTTCTGAAGTATCATTGTGACATTGAAGACTGGAGTAATGATGCTGAATGAACTTTTCCATCACATGAATGAATTATATTTGAAAATACATTAAAATTAAAAACTTGGAATATTACAACAACAGTTTTCTCTGTATTTGTGATCAAATAAATACAGCGTTGGTAAGCATGAGACTTTTCAAAAACATGAAAAAAAATCTTTCCACCTTTAATCAGCATTGGGTGTTCTGAAGTTACACGATAGATGTGAGTTTAAAAACAAAAATCTAAATTTAAGTCTGTATTGTACGAAAAGAGCAGCATGAAATATCTACTTCAAATTATTTTGTGTTCCACGGCGGAAAGAAAACCATACAGGTTTGTAACAACATGAGAGTTTGTAAATAATGGTAGAAATATGCTTCGAAATATCAGGTGGTCATTGGGAAGAGCCTGCACAAATTACGGCAGTAACATGGACACATCACTTTACCTCCACATGAGCGTCTGGTGGACGGAGGGGCGCAGATGGAAGACGTGGTTACTGACGGCCAGGTTGTGCTCTAATCTGAAGGGCTCCAGCACCACTCCGTCCCTCACGGGGAACGTCAGGCGAAGCTCCTCGTTGGGGTTGGCTATGGGAACAAATATTGAGATTAGATTCATAGTCTTCCCATGTAGACTACAGTATCACTGCTTTCAAGTTTGGCTTTCACTTCACCTAGTTTCACCCTTTCCCACTGGAGCACATATATTATGAATGAGCTCTGAGTGGATGTGAAAAATGCATGAATCTCTAACAAATGTGCAATGGGACTTTTTCTCTACTCAGCTGCAGGTGGTGGATCAAAGGGTTCTCAGGAGTTTATTCTGATAGGCTGTGACTGAGCTTGTAATACAGACAGAGCGGAGATCAATGCAATATAATGGTTGTACGTGTGGTATATTTTTGCGGGACTCACTTGGAGGCGGAGGCAGAGATGTCATGCTTGGCTTCAAGTCTGGAGGAAACGGGGGCTTGACATCCTGATTAGGCGACAAGTATGAAGGGATACTACTTCCTGGAGTCATGGGTGGCGTGGGGTTCCCAGGAACCGGTGAGTGTGGATAGTTCACCACCTGTCGAGGAGGCTTTAGCCAAGAGACATATGATTATTGAATACAATCACTAAATATAGATATAAAGATCTGTACTTATTACATAGTACAAATGGAAAATGATTACATATATTTGTGTATGTAAACACACAAAAAAACACAATCATTTCACCACCTACCCCATTTCCTTGATTATACCCATAACCACCTCCAGAGAAATTGGTGTTCTGACCATTAAAAGGCTCTTGCTGAAATAGGAAAGAGCATAGAGAATTAAAAGCACAACTGCTATTAATATTTGATTTATTTTCTCAACTAGCAAAAAATACATTTGAGCAGTGAGGCAAACATCAGTACTAAAACTGTTTTCCATGACAGTTTCAATGGCAATTTTCAAAGCGAAAACCAGACAAAAACAAACCAAAAAAGATATTAATATGAAATCTAAATTTTAATACTAAATACAAATTTTAAATTATGTCTTTGATAAAAAAATTTTTTACCTCAATTTTTAATCAACTGAAATTTAATGAAAACAACAGACTCCTCTGGTGACGTATACCGGACTTCTCCAATCGTTTACTCCAGTTAAACTCCACCCTTTCTTACAATCGAATGCAAACTCACAATCACTTTTGAGTGCAGTGCCCACATCTCAAAATCGAATCCACAACTGGATACATAGTTCAATTTCCCACACTACATTCTTTCTTTTTAAATAATCCGTTACACTCGGATGTACATCACAATACAGAAGAAAAGATCTGTCACTACTTTCTACAATCGCAAATTTACTAAAACTAAATATGGCTTTTAAAAAACAAACAAACAAAAAACAGCTGAATTAATTTCCACAGTAAAATTGTGTCTACTAACAATGTAAAATCTAACCAATATGAATTTACCTTATAGTATTGGCCCATGGCTACCCCTGTTGGGGGGTACTGGCCAGAGCTCTGTTGTCCTGGCATCCTCTGCCCAGGGTAATTGGGTGACGGAAGAGCTCTAGAAGCGTTTGGGTTAGGGTACTGCCCTTGCTGGTTGGGAAACTGGCCATTGGGTCCGAACTGCTGACCTCCATAATTAGGCTGTGAAAAAAACAACAACAATTAGTTCACCAACACAAATAGTGAATACAGAATGTCTGCTGAAAGTCCATTTGAACCAATGATGGTCTTGCCTCTCCTGGATAGGGTCTCTTAGTGCCCTGCATGGGCATAGATTGAGGTCTGGGTCCAGGGTAACCCTGTTGGGGCATCCTTTGACCGTGGCCAATGAAGGGTCCCATCCCTGGGCCTCTGGGCTGGTTCATACCCATCGGCGGGCCACTCATGTTAGAGCTATTCATGCCACCACCCATACCAGCTGGGTTCATGCCTCCTGCCATGGACGGGGGGCCACGTGGCCCTGGCTGGTTCATGAACTGGCTGTTGTAACCTTGCGTCGGCCCCATCTGGAAAGAGGAGCAGACCTGTGGAGAAGGCCAGCGGAATTTCAGATGAATAAGTGGACTCGTTAAAAATCCATGGTAGGGTAAGAAGCCAAAACCAAAGAGAGACCAACCTGGTTATACTGGTTCATGTCTTTGTTGGTCTCTTGCAGGGCAGCTACAGTTGCTGTGGCAGTTGCTGTTGCCGTGGCGGCCGCAGCAGCGACAGCAGCAGCGGCGGCAGCAGCAGCAGGTTGGGTGAAATCAGAAGGTGGTCGTGTATGAGGGGGCATGCCTATACCACTTGGTGCATTCGGCCCGCCCGGGTAACTGAGTAGAAGGAATACATATCACATAAATGTCTATATCACAACTGACAGAGACAGAAATGCCTGTTTATTAGAATAAAACGTGCTGGAACGCCACATAAATCTTTCCTGGATTTGCACTTGGCACAACAAGAAGGTGATATCATCCCTTTTCGAGAAAAACATCCTTGAACGGAGCGTTGGCTTGGCTTTAAAACCGTGTGTCAAGTATCACTAATGGGAGAGACTTCCATAGCTTATTGAATCTCCCAGAGTGATGCAAAGCAACTCTGTCAAACAACTTCCCATCATCCTGTCTGGAATGGCCTAATGCTTGAAACGTCTTGAAACATTACCTTGCACCAAAGCCGCCTCCTCCCGGGTGCCCTGGACGTCCATACATGCTTTGTTGCATGTAGGCCTGATTGGATCCCCCTTTGGCTGAAAACTGTTGTTGTTGGCCAGGGAACTGAGGTGAGTTGATCCCTGGGTTGTTGGCTGACATACCCGACCCTAGTGCATTGCCTCCAGGGTTCATGGGATTGTTGGTATTGGCCATGGGGTTACCCAATACCTAGATCAAAAGCAACACTGGTTAAAAGATCAATGTTATCACTATCAATGTTACTGCTTTGTACAGTGACACTATATGTGTGACTCACCTGACTTTGTGACGTATTGGTAACTCCCCACACCGTTGTAACCACTGACAGCGAGCCCGGGGCCTGGTTAGTGTTTTGTTGCCAGGGAACGCTGTCATATGGAAAGGACCCATCACTACAAAACAGTGTTCAAACAGTAATGTGAGACCGGGGACATCAAACACGCATTGAGAAAGAGTTAACTCCAACACAGCCCGATAGAGAAAATGCTCCCTCCTGACTACAAAACTTAATTTTTCCATGAAAATGAAGCTGTAATGTTTGCACAAGAGGCCAATCACCAGCCCTAGAGCACTAAATGCTCTGTAAAACATCACTAAGCTAGTGAATTCCCTCAGCCTGCCTCGCACCCTCTCCAGCACGGTAATGTTTTCTCTGGCAATCTATCAAACTTAGACAGTAAATGTTACTTCATCATGGTTTTATCTGCTATTGTTTGGAACTTTGCGAGAACAATCGGCACAGCTTTGTGATGATGTCATCATGTTTACATAGCTGTTAATGAAAGCTTGGTCAATGGCTTCTTGGAAAAGCCTAGTCTTCAAGATCACATGCCACATAAAAGCAAACAATTCTTTGCTGGATGAGTGCACTAGGACTACATTTTGAGAGGAAATTCTGGGAAAGCAGAAGGGGCGAGTCTACTGAGAGTTTTTAACAGTGCTTAGAACAGCATCAGTGAGCATCGGGTTGGCGGTAGAGCAGAGTTTTGTCTGGGTACTGACCCATGTGAGAGCGAGGGCTTCATAGAGTTCATGGGCGGCTGCAAGGGTACTTTGCCCTGTGGATCACTCTGACGATTCTTCTGATGTCGCAACAAGAGTAGCCGTCCCAGCTCCTCGCACCAGGACGACAGGAGTGCTGGAGAAAGAGAGACACACAAAGAGAAAGAGAGATCAGGATGGATCCTTGGCAGAGAGACAAATCACCTTTTAGCTGAACAGCAATCTTCCTCATTTTATCTTCAGATTGCTTTTTAGCAGGAGCAAAACTCATCGCCATGATGCTAGATTGGATGCCATGTAGTTTCTGATTGGTTTTTCAGTGTGTTGCATTGACGTTGCAAGGGTGTTCTTGGTGATCCAAGTCCTACAAGCTCATCTGGTTCCTCCTTTAATCTAAGTCTATGGACTTTCTCACCAGTTTTAGTCTAAATCATAAGACTAATCCCTTAGAAAAGTATCATCACATGCACAGCTCTCCTTAACGAGTTTCACAATTTGAGGTATCGATTATGTTTAAATTTCTGTATTTTTAAGGTAAGGAGATTGTTCAAACGTCTAACCCCCAGTATAAGCAATGGTTATAATGGTGTCAAAAGTGTTGCAATCAGTTCATGTCTTTACCACTAGAGGTCACTACAATCACAGTACAGGTACAAGCATGCTTGGGATCCTCTATAATAGCTTGTCAGTGTGCTTCTCATAGGATCATATGCTTTTCATCTGCAGTGCACTTTAAGCAGTGATCCTACTACAGAAGACCTATCTTCCCCTCTCGTGAAGGGAGGATGACAAAAGACGGGGAGAGAAAGAGCGAGAAATGGGAGATGAGAATCAGTGCTGAGGTTGGTGAATCATGCCTGTTACGTGTCCTGGCAGCACTTTACTCCTGAGAGGGGTGACAAAACAAGCCTCTCACCATGGTGATGGAGTCAGTTCGAGATGGCAGAAGCTGGCATACAGCCAGATTCTGGTCTAATCGATTCTACATGGCGCATACGGCTCAAACAGTAGCGCTGCATTTAAGTGCTCTTCATACAAACGGTCCTCATACTTTCCAACTGACACTATTTAGATAGATACTCACAACTAGCTGATTCATTCCCTGACAAGAGTGCCATTTGTGTCCACAACATCTGATCAAGTGCACTAAACACGAACAACTGCTATGAAGTGTTTTATAAATGTAAGCAGATTTGTAAAAAAAAAAATAATTACAAGTGTATTGTATTAAAACATATTTCATGTGATTATTTTGCATTTTTGGAAATATTATAAGGAGGACATGCAGGGAGAACAGTTCTTGTTTCGTTTGAAATGTTCCACCTCATCACATTCCCAATGTCACAAGTTCAGAATATCTCAAAATAATATTTGAACTTAAGCTGGTATAATGCAATTTTTTAGCACTTGAAGACATTCTTTGTCTGAAAGAATATTTAAAATTCTACAAATCATACAATGTACTTAAATAAAAACAAATAAAAAAAATCACATTTCCAACATGAAAGAGGTGCTGATGTTTCATAGAATGACTCAGCGGTGCACATGGTGAACAAGAAGGAAAAAAATATTCTCAAAAAAAAAAAAAAACACACCGAATCACACGCCGACAGAACAAGAACAAAAGCCAGGAACTGTTTCAGTGGTGCTGCACCTCTAGTCTTCCTTTGCCATCAAACAGATTCTGCAAGGGACCTTATAAAATATTCTCTTTCCCCTAAGACGAGTTCATACATGGAACAATACCCCTCTTTCTTCTCTAAATCTACTTCCCAGACAGTAGATGAGTAAAAAAAATCCCTGCTACGGCTATTTGAACAGAGAGGGTGGTGTCAAGAGTCCAGGATGTCTCTCTCTCTCTCTCTCTCTCTCTCTCTCTCTGGTGCAGAGAGACAGACGTCTGTCTTGGCTCTTTCCTCTCTAAATCGATCAGCCAGTAATGACTATGAAGACTGCTCAGCTGTCTCCAGCGCCTTTATTGCTGGGGGAATGTAAACGAGCACACAAGCTCCTGAAGAACACTACAACACACACCTCAGTCTTATTTACCACAGATCGCACTTTAGGGATAGTTCACCTAAAAATAATTTACTCACCCTCATGTCATTCAAAACCTGTATGATTTTATTTATTCTGTGAAACAAAAAAGGAGTTGTTTAGTGCAGTGATTCCCAACTGGTTTGACCCAAATTTTTAGAAATTTGAACCATGCAAATTCATTTTTTCAAAACAGTTACACACACTTTATTTAACATACACCTAAATTGTAAGAATATCACTAACACTGATAGATAAACAATATATAGTAAGGCTAATAAATAGCAGTCCCAAACTACAGTAGTTTTTGTTATTATATTAAAGTTAGTAACAGATAATAGCACAAAGTGAAAATAAAGTGTAATTTAATAAAATAAAGTTGGTAATTTAATGACTTACTAATTGACAATGTAACTATAATGTTGCATGCTCGTAATTTCATTGATATTGCACACGCTTCCGCATAAACACACTATATTTCTTTTTCTGAGATGAGACTTTTAGTACAAGTTGGTAATGAAAATAATGTTAAAATAATGACAACATCTCATCTGACAAAAGATACTGAATCAGGAAATGCGCTTTTCTCAGGCACGTTTTACTGAACTGTGTCTGACAGGAGTCAACAGCTTTCACACGCATCAGAAAATCATTTAGAACAGTTGTTGTTTCTTTGACATTCCGTGACACACTCAAAGTGGTCTTGAGACCCACCAGTTGACAAACTGGTTTAGTAGAATGTACATATTGTACAACTTAGATTTTGTTATGGTGGAGGGGAATACTGAATGCTTTGATCAGTTCCTCACACAAAGTTGTTTTTTAATGCGTTGGTGCTTTTTTGGTTGCCATTCACTTTTATTGTTTGGAAATTTGCAGTGTAAAAATATCCAACCTAACATCTCCCTTTGTGGAACAACATGAGGACCGAAGTAATTGAGTAAATGACCATTTTCATTTGTATTAGCGTCACATTAGTCATTTAATGCCTGTATTAATAACCATTTCATAATAAAATTCAAGGACCCTTAATGCATTACTGAATCCTCTAACTGGAGTTCTTCCAAGAAACAGCTTTAAGTTATTCAATATCCCAGCGGCACTTTCCCTTCCAAGTTCAAACACACAATTACAGTGAGAAAATCGCGTTTGTGTAAATATATCAAAGGGGTCTGTTTCAAAGAGAACGCTTCTCACCTCTCTGCGACAGGCGTGAAAGCCGTCCCAGCAGGACTGGAGCAAGAGGCTGGAATCACCCACCTACTTCAATGAGAATTATTCTACCCTGCCATTACAGAGAGCTTATCGGCCAGCTAAATCACTACCTCTGCATGCTGGCAACTGCTATTTTCTCACAAAAGACCAACTTAGAGCTCATATGACAGGTTACAGCCAGACGCCGCCTGCCAATTTTCAACTGATGTTCCCCGCCTAGCATGCCTCCCACACGTAACAAAGACTAGATCTCTGCTGCCTGCGATTCAACCAGTAAACTCATGGAAAAACGACCTAATCAACATGTCACCTTCCGGCTGCATACAATATCCCTCTCACCTAGCTGAATACAGCTACACGGTTTCTCCCGCAAACATCATCGCCTCCACCACTACCCACGGGGCTGTGTTGTCATATTAATCTCTCTTATAAGCAGGGATGCACTGACTTTTTGTCCAATATCGAGCTCATATACTCATTAAAATGCTCCAGTAAGAAAAACAAAAAACAATATTGAGTGTATACACGATATACTCTGTATTTTGAAACACTGGCAGCAGAATAAAATGTCTGGAAAAATGTCAAGAACGGTTCATTTACAGCCGTGTGAAGCTCCTGTTGCGCAAGTAGACCAATGCGCAGGCGTACAGAGGATGCACAGAGAAACTTAAGATGCCTTAAAGTGGTCATAATCATATTATGATTTATATTTATTTTTTATTAATTGTTATTTATATTTGTTTGAAGTTTTTTTGTTAAACAGTCATGCTGTCCTCAAATCATATGTCCCACTGTACATTACAACATTAACAAGTGAGTACCAAAAGGTTTCTCTAACAAATTATATCATGCATCCTTACTCACCAGTAAATCAGCATTAATCACATTTCTCTTTCATTCTCTGTATTAAAACGTCTCTCTCAGTCTCCGTTTTCCTTTCATCTGTCTCCCTTCCCTCATTTAGTCCTGCTCGCATTGCCAGACACCTGCTCCAGAAAGGCTTGTGTTGAGTGTTAAGTTGGCAGTAGGCTACTGTAGCTCTGTGCTGGGTCTGTGGCAATGGCCATTTTGGTGGCATGGCTGTGTGTTGGGTCTATGTCAGCGGGCATTATGGTGGCAGGGCTGGCTCACAGCAGTGTGCACCAGGCAGTGATCCCAGCAGGAAGAGAGAGTACCGACATAGAGAACAGCTCTCAGAAAGCCATGCCAGACGCTAAAACTGAGGTTTGCTTACACCAGCCAGACTCTAATACAGTCTGAGACTTAGCATACTTTGTGTGCCATTTATCACCAGCTGTAACAACTGTTGTTAAACAGTGTAAAAATCATTTCAGAGTGAGAACAAAGACATTAACAGTGTTTACAAATGTATGGGTTAGAGTGTCACATTATAAAACACAATGTTAATATAAATACATTTTCTGAAGAAAAGGTGCGCGGTTCTTCTAGTGATATATATGGTGTGTGTCTGTCTGTACATATATACATACATGCATTGGCTACATACATACATATATACATACATACATACATACATACATACATACATGACGCTATCTCTGGAAGATTATTAAGAAGAAGGAAAAAAAACACAATATATGGTTAGATAATGGCTAGATGATTTTGTCACTTTAAAAAGACAGAACTCCAAGTGAGCAGACAGCCACATTTGCTAGAAATGTAAGATCTGTGACTCATACTAGCCATGTTATGTCGTTCCTAAAGGTGCCAGACTGCAGCAGAAACCATCTTACTGAGGGGACAACAGCCTGTGGCTCTACAGACTTCTGGCAAAATAGAGCAGAGAGAGAGACAGACACTACACAAACCAACCCCCCCTCCCTGTCTGCTTATTGTCTAGAGAAGAAGCTCTCCAATAAGGTTTAGTGGGCTTTGAATAACTGACCAGGGTAAAATCCCCAAATGATCCGGTGTGTAGGGAAGCCAGGTCACCCCCGGATACCCAAATTGCCTCTGAGGCCGCCCCAAGAATGTTTGCCCATCGTTCCTTCGAAGGTTAGCTGCTTAATCTCTGCCAGAATCTCATCTCGACCAAACTCTAATTTCTCGCCTAGTTTTACTGGCTTAAATTGTGAGCTTGTTCATTAAGGTGTTGCTAATAAAAAGTGGATGTCAGTAAATGGATGTTAGAACAAGGGAGACAAAATCAAGCAGAAACTTAACTGTTTAATCAAAGGGTCTGTTCCAAAAACCTAGCGAGATGCCATGCTGTCCTACTACCTACATAGACAGCATCCTTATTGAAATGGATCATCATAAGTTAATGATTTGGACACTCTACATAGGCAGCACATCTATACAAATATATAAAAAAAAAAACATGCACTGTACACACAATGCCTAATAAATAATTTTTTATCGATAAACTTCAGTTTTTAATGGGATTCAAGCATACTTACAGTGAAGTTTTTTTGTGGCAATTCATTTAAGGATTACCTTATCCATTAAGGATGCATACTTGCCTTACATTTGGCAAAATGAGGTATCTTAGAAGGCAGAATAAGAATGATTTGAATGATGCTTCAAAAAGCTAGGTAGGACTTGGAACCGAGCTAATGTTTGGTGAGGTTAAATATCTGATTTCCTGCCAAAGGCCAAACCTCACTAAAAGAATTACACAATGTCCTGTCCTCTTCTTATTCACAGAATGCATTGGATATTTGACTACACTGTAAAAAATCCAACTTATGTTTTGTATGACAAATTCAGCGTTTAAAGTTTATTCAATTACACTGTAAAAATCCAACTTATGTTTTGTATGACAAATTCAGCTTTTAAAGTTTATTCAACTATTTAACATGAAAAAAGTTTGTACAACTAATTGACCCTAAGTTGAGAAAACTCAAAAATGTTCTGCAGCTGGTTGCCTTAAACTTTTAAGTTTTCTCAACTTTGTTTTTTTTTACAGTGTAGTTCAGCTTTTGAAAGTGGGAAGATTTCAAACCCAATGAGAAAGTCTAAAGTAAATGTGGCTGTAATTAATCTCAAAGCTATATTTTCAAACGTCCTCAGAGACATTTTCTCACCTTCTCCCTCAATCTGTGGGTCTCTGAGAGTATCAGACTGATGCCACAGTGAATTGGCAGACATGCCGACTGACCTTCCTGGACCACTCAGTGAAAATAAGCAACCCTGCTGCCCACATGGCCATACTGTTTCATACTGTGTCACCTCACTGAAACCATCACATCACCTTACCTGACCTATAAAGGCAATAAAACAGAAATCCAACAGCAGATACTGCCTATGTGTAACGGAGAACACTGTAGAGATAGTTAAGAGATATTTTACTGATAACTAGAAATGACAAACTCTCAGTTATTCAATAATTTAGTCTTTTATGCAACAAATGGAACAAAAAAAAACGGAATATGATAATGAATTGTAGCTTAAGTCACAGATAATCAGTTTATTTGAAAATACTGGGTCCCTCAGCCTAATTTTTACAAATTCCCCCTCAATTCATCCATCCTAAATCCTTCAATCTGTTAATGCAGGTCTTTCCTAGTGAGTGTAAGCAGCTTAAAGGAGAACTTCCCAACAGTCTTCATAGAGAGATTTGTGTCAAACCGCCACACAAGCCATAAAAATGCACAATTATGATGGGTACACAAGAAGAGACAAGAAAAATGCAAGGTGTATAACAAGGAAGCTGCATCCCAAAGCCAAAATTCTTAAAGCTAAATAATTATTTTAAATACATTTCCATTTTAGACTTATCTACACTTTACTGCCTAAAAGGTATCTGCAGAATTCTGCCAAAAAGAACAACCATAATTCACAAAGTTCCTTGCTAATCACATATTCAGTAATTAAACAGTTTGGCTTATTTGCTTTTGCTTCCAGCTATCAATAAGAACATAGAATTGTCAGCTCTGTTAAATGCATTTGACCAAATTTACAAAAAACAAAAAACAAAAAAATTCAACAAAATTCAAAAACTTCCCCCCAAGTGCCTGAAAATAGTGAAAAATTGCAGCAGATGCAGTCTAGGCCTGCTATGAGGGACGTTCTAACTGTAAAAATGCACTGCTGATGTGACTGTGGCTTGGTGAGATCTATAAAACGGTCTTCCCTTAGTGTCCAATGGCCGGCAGTACAGCAGGCATGTGCTCAAGCAGCGCGCTACTGTTAAATAATGACACAAGGCAGGTCCTCACGTACGAGAGGCTCACATATTAATTAAGGCCTGAGTTGAACCAGAGTGTGTGCAGTCTACACACACACACAAGTAGTAGTTATTAACCCCTAACTGAGGCTAACAGGACACAAAGTGACTACCGCTCACACCGTGTGACGTAACCACTCAGGACTCTCTCCAGCACAGCACAACACACACAAACAAATACAAACACACACACACACACACACACACACACACACACACACACACACACACAGTCAGATTAAAACACTTCACACAGATTTACACAAACACAACCACAAAGGAGCTGCTTGAACAGATATGATATTTCTCATTTGAATACATAAATAAACGATCACATGTCGGTGTCTGTTTCTGTCAGTGACAGATGTAATACGCTTCCTACAGTGCAGTAACATCCGCACAATGCGCACTCACTGACTTTCTGCTGTCTGAGAGAATCGAAAACAGCTTGATGCTCTTTTGAATTGGAAAGGATTTTGGAGCACACGGCACAGTGCATTGTTGCTGCAGATTCAGCTAAAATGGGAATGAATGACTGCAATGAAACGTGGGAAGAGCTGACAGAAAGACCGGCACACAACACAGGGCAGCCCTGGAAGTGAGTGACATGGATGAAGGCTATGTTTTGAACATAAAATACCACAACATGGGACGTCATTCCTGATCAATGAGCTGCATAGTCCAGAAAAATAGTAGGAAACCTGGGCTGGAAACCTACAGTGCCTACGCAATAGATGACGGGAGAAAATCCCGGGATAATCTGAGATGACAGTGCAGCCCATGCGTCTGTGAAACAGGTATGGATGCTCAGTCAGAAGCCGATGACCCCCCACATACACACCCCGCGACAAAGGAAGCACATCAAAAGCGTCTGAGTTATCGTGATTCATCTCCTGTGACTGCGTACAAATGAATATAAAAAAAAAAAAAAAACAGAATGAATGCCCAGGGTGACGATGAAGAGAGAAAGAGAAAGAGAGAGAGAGAGAGAGAGAGAGAGAGAGAGAGAGAGAGAGAGAGAGAGAGAGAGAGAGAGAGAGAGTACTACTAGATGTGTTTCACAAGCCAAACAATGCTAGAACACAGAAGAGTACCTGTGTCACTCTGACATCTCCTGCAGGTGGTGGTTTCTGTAGGGTTCAAATTCAACATTTTACTCAAGGGGGCAAAGCAATATTAAGACAAGATAGTATTAGTAAGCAGAGTTGACATCATCAATGGGTGAGCTGATGTCCTGGTTGAATTGATGGGACTTAACAGGACCCTGGTTGTGGTCTGCTGTGCGACTTTCCATATTAGAGGAAGAAATGATCTCAAATCAGTGCATTCGCTGAAATTTTCCAAGTGCTTGCACATTTGTCAGAAATTTCAAGCTGAGCAACTCGAAAGAGTTTTATACGAATTTTGGTCCATCACAATAATATAATTACTTATAAAATGAATACGTCAATATATAAAAAAGTATTAAACAGTATTTGATTATTTTGAATTTGATTCTAAAGTCCTAACATGACATTTCAAAATCTACAAATCTAAATATGTCAAAAATACACCACAGAATATCTCATGACACACAATTTGAATTACAGTTATGATAAATATGCATAAATCTTGATGACGCTTCATATGACTAACACACTTGTCACTGTATGAGGAAATGTCAAATTAGTCATATTAACAAGCATATCGCTAATCAACCATGTTTTTTCCTATAGACTCTGACCACCCTATATTAATAATGGAAATTATCTCTTGGACTTTAAAACAGGTCCTTATGAAAAGACAATTCAGGTGCAGATGGTTAAAACTGTACTTGTGATGATTTAGAGGAAGACAATCCTATACTGTACATGTGAGGCAATCTTAGCTGTTCATTCATATCCTTATTCACATAATTTGTTGTGTATTTTTACAGAAAACCTATCAATAGAACAATTTAAAATAACTGTTTTCTATTTAAATATATTTTCAAATTTAATTGATTTAAAATGATGGATATTCAGCATCATTACTCAACTCATATGATCATTCAGAAATACTTCTAATAGGCTGATGTTATACTCAAGAAACTTATCATTAATGTTGAAAACAGTTGTCTGCTTAATATTATTGTGGAAAGATCATACTTAATATCATATTTAATATCACTTTTAAAAAATGTAATGCATTTTTGCTGAATAAAAGTAATAATTTGAATCCTTACTAAACCCAAAATTTTAAACACTAGTGTATGTTTCTTGGAATTATTACAAATATATCAAATGAAATATATCAGCTTACAGTGATTTTACCCATTACTATAAAATAGTGGCAATAGCAATACAATGCAAGATAACGTTTTATAAATAGGTATACTTATGAATATTATTAATATAAATAATTCTGGAAGTATGTTCTCTAGACTACTGTAGACTGTTTATGGTTGCCAAGTAACATAGCAACGTAGTACATTAATTAATAGAAAGTGTTCTCTGTATTTTACAATGTCTTTGAACGTAGTTCATCCAATCAGAATTTAAAATCCAAACTATTCTATCAATAACCTTTACAGTAATCAGACAGTTTATGGCTTGTTTTGTTTGCTGACACAGCCTACTTCTTTTGACGTTTACCTTGAATCAACTTTGTAACCATGGGCAACAGTAAATGTTTGAACTCTGAGGAAAATTCATGAAATGCATTTGCTAGTCTGCTTTTTGCACTCAGCTGAGCAACAACGAGTCTTAAAGCTGTAAAATATAACCTGTGATGCAAGTTATCATCTTAAAGGGCCATTCACACAGAGCGCAAGGTCTAGATAATGTATATTTTTAAAAGTTTAACTTATTTTAACCTGAGCGCCATGATTTTAGAATGACACACCATGCACGAGACGCTGCCAAACACGCGAGTGCAGCAGTCAAACACCTCCGTCTAGCACATTATTATATTGAAAATCAATAGAAAAGTAGAGCAGTGGAACAGAAAAATGTGTCCTAAGACTCACATCTTTTGTTAAAAAAGCCACATACTTAAAATGCAGCAATACAGGACACGTTTAAAGTGGCCATGTGATGCCATTTTAAAAGTTAATTATTTTGTTTATTGGGTGTAATAGAGCAAGTTAACATGCTTTAATGCTAAAAAGAAAAATGTCCACATACTCTACATTATTGCAGTACCTCTATTTCCAGTCTGTCTGAAACGTGCTGATTTCTACAAAAAGCTCAGAGTGCTCTGATTGGACAGCAGACCCAGTGCGTTGTGATTGGCCAAACACCTCAAGCATGTGTCTGAAATGTAACAGCCCTACCATTACCGCAAGCTTCCGCTTTCAATGCTTTAAGCAATTGTAAACAAAGTTAATGTTGTCGGTTTTATCGTATCAGTTCCTGCCCAAGTTGGATTCCGAAAATATGAATGATCAAGCCGATCGACTGTAAAAAACATTTCACAGCGTTTCACAGTGGTAAATAGTATTTGTATATAGTCGGTGTTGTACTTTTCAGGAACCTGTCCTCTGTATGCGTTGTGCACAGCTTTATAAATAAATCTTAACCACTGATTCCTAACAAACAGATTTTTTCTCCACAACATGACGACAACACTGCAATACAATTCAAAGTCTCGTCTTCTTTCTTTGTGTATGTCTTTAGACAGGGTATTATATAATATTTCACATTGTGATGTAAATGTTGGAGGACATAATATCTGGACTTTGGTATTTTAGGCCGGTCTGGACTCTGTGATCTCTGTTAGCTCATAGTCCCAACAAAGGGATTATTCTTTGTATTCTTTGCAGATCCTATACATGCACAGATACATTAAAAACTAAAGGAAAAAGAAAACATTAAAAAGCATCAGTCCCCTTTTGACAATTCATTCTAATAATTATAATGTATTGGGATTCATTCTAAAAATCCTTCTCAAAATACACTTTCTAAAAAACATAGAAATCAAAAGAGGTGTCTTATTATCTTTACCTCAAGAGAAATTTGAACTTGTGTAAAACATTTGTATGCCAAAGCATTAGCACAACATCTGCATGTTTAAATAAAGTAATTCCATCAAACACAAACGACACATGGGCAAAGAGCACCGAGCTATTAAAAGCTCCTCACCACCGAGGAGGAAGTTTCACACATGAACAGCAGGATCCTCATTACAGCAAACTGCTGTTTATTTCCCCATCAGCATGCACTCAGAGGCCGAGAGCTTTAACAAAACTTCACAGGAACCTGTAGACTTTGCTCCAGCAGTATATTATCCTTACGACGCTTTAACTGCCGCCCTGTAGCAGTTACTCGAAACAACTACTTACTATAAATATCTAGGGATTGTGCCCTGACGCAGACAGTGCTGTAGAAACGCAAGAGATGAAGCCAGATTTCTAAATATACAAACAGCAGGGGCACGGCAAGCACATAACCCCCCACTTTCTGAAATTCCCACATTCATTCCCCTTTCAAATCGCCTCTACGGCCCGTAAAACAGAACCTCAAATGCAATGCAAAAAACGTCCCTCCGATCCGATGATTTACAACCCTGTAAAGAGCGAACATGCACTCGCCACCAACAGTAGCCGGTGATGAGCAAGAGCTGCTCCATGTAACTGGCTGGAGCCAAGCTGTCGCCAGGCTCGCATCAAACCACTAAAGGACTGACAAAAACACTGTGCCTCAAGTAGGTCAGCTCTCCTCCTGGAGATAATCAAGCCTACTCTGACCCTCTATGTGTGAGCGTTTGTGTAGGAGAGAGGGAACTAGGTCAAAAGCAGTCAGTAGTTACAACTCGATCATGTGCAGGACTCTTTTACGAGTTAGTTCCTGCGCATACATACACCTGCCTGCAACTCGTCCGCATGCACTCCGGCTGTCACGTGACTTACCAACAGTCGAGATCCGGCTCTCATCGCAGTCTTCTCATTGCACAGAAAAAATGGGATTTTACCAGCAGGCAAAGACGAACCCGTGAGAAATCTACAAGCTTTCTGTCTATCTCAGTCTGATTGTCTAGGGCTCTCTCTCTGTTTTCCCTCTCTTCGCCTGTCCAGCGACTGCACAATGCACATCAATTATTCAGCGGCGGTCTCTGGGTTTCCAGTGCAAAGCCAATCACAGATGGAGTTCTGTGCTAATGGGCTCCTGCTATACCTGGCTCCTTCTGCTCCAAGACGTAGCCCACAGGGAATCAGGTTAAGCTCTTCGAAAACTTCAGACGCGCACACACACACAATGACAGCCTGTAAACTGTCTGCAGTGCAAAACCACAAAATGAACAGGAAGCACCGTTGTGTTTCAAAAGGGTTAAAAAAAGAAGCAAGAGAGAGAGAAAGAGAGGGGGACGTGGGGGAAGGAAAAAAAAGAAGGGAGACAGAGGAAGAAAGCAGCAAATGTACTCTCACCTCAGATTTATGGTGTTGTAAGTGACGTCCACATGCTTAAAGCCCTCGCTCATTTGGAACTGATGGAAGCCACACATTCTCACATTCTCACACACACACACACACACACACACACACACACACACACACACACACACACACACACACACACACACACACACACGCATGCACGCGCACACTCTCACACACACCCATGCAATGCGACGGCCACTTTGCCAGAGGGCGGAAGGGGGGGAAAGCATGAGCGGCTCACATTTCAAATTTGCAAAGAGGGAGGCGGGGCCTATCACAGCAGATGGGCTGTAACTTGGCCTGTGACCAAATCATTCAGAGAAAGACTGAGAACAAACAACACGCTCGGATCAATTCAGTTAAAGCTGTGTTCACAGCCCCGCGATTACTGCTATCAAAGCGGGTGAATCCCGTCCATTGGAGAGCTAATCACATGACACCGATGTATAAATCCATCAGACCGTACACGCTAATTAAGCTCGTGGCTGGTGGGCGGCCCTCTTGAGTGTCATGTGAGGGTGAAATTAATGGAAACTGTGTTAGCTTTTAACGCTAAGTGCCTAACTTGACACTTGCTAACACTGTTAATTACACACATCTAAAAGTGTTGAATATCAGAAAGAGATCCAGCACTTCCCCAGGCTGTCAATAGTGTGCGTCCATTAATGAATTAATACATAGCTGTTCTACAGTCCTTGAATTAGCATTGCCTAATCTGCTAATAAAAATGCTGTATCAACAGCAGGATTTTTCTTGACGCTGCAAAAAAACAAAAAAAACAAGCACTGTAATAAATTCCACTGACATCAAATTAGCAATAATTAATTAAAAGCTCCAACATATCGTTGCTGCAAAGACTTACAATGTAGCAAGAAGCATCAAGACCTCAGCGTGCACGCCATCTCCACGGCCGGCATTGAAGTGCTGCGTGTGACAGATACTTTAATATCAAGCTACAAGGGGATGAAATAACTCAGAGAAAATGAGAGATGTCAAGGCTACGGGCTACATGAAAAAGGAGGTGAAGAGCTAAAGCTGGCTCAAACAGGAACTCGAGCTTCCTTTAACTTTTACTGCAAAGCAGTGAGTCATAACCCTCCACCAACACAAACACATCACTCCAGCCATTCTCTCTAGCAGTGAACTTCACAAATGAGCAATTTTGTGATAAATACCTAGATTTTTTAATATAAAAATCCACTATAATAAAGCACTATCGCTGCAGATTATGAGCTACAATAAAAAAATCTGCCTGCTTCCGTAAGAACAGAAAGTCTATAGCAAATCTGGAGCATCTAGAAGGAACGGAACTGTTGCTGAGTGATTACATCAGAAGGAAAGAAAAGAATATATTGGAAAATGTATTCAAGCTGAGTCCAAAATTAACTTTTTATCTCATCTGACAATGGTAGACTTTTTTTTTACTGATCATAAATATGGTAACACTTTAGTTTAGGGTCCAATTCTCATTATTAACTAGTTGCTTATTAGCATGCATATTGCTAGGATATTGTCTTTAATAAAGCACATATTACTGCCTTATTCTTCATGATCATATTTGACATCCCTTAATCCTACCCAATACCTAAATTTAACCACTGCCTTACTAACTATTAATAAGCAGTAATTAGGAGTTTATTGAGTCAAAAGTCGTAATTAATAGTTAGTTGATAGTGATAATTGGATCGTAAACTAAAGTGTTACAATTCTTAACGTTACCATTCGACTAACAAATAACTATTTAACTTAAATAGCCAAAGCCAACATTCATTCACATTTGTTGGTTGGCGATTGTTAATTCTGGACCCTGGATACGAGCGCACATATAAAGGCGACTGTGACCCACAAATGATCTATCTTTTCATGTTGCAAGCTCAAAGACACATCTGAAGATATCTGAAGTATAAAGTGAGAACTGTAAGCAGACAGAGGTAGGCAGGGTTTGCGGTATTTCAAACCAACGGGGAGGTCCCGGGCTTGAGTTTCTTGTGTATTTGCGCTAGCGTCTTCTCTGTAAACCATGTGTGTACATGACATGTGAATAACGACTGGGTGCTGGAAAGCGATCCGTCACCCTCGACATGGCGGATTGGTTGCTCTCCTGACGTGCCTTCCAGCTGGGCTGATTTACAAGCTGCTGACAGACTTCCTATGTAGAGCAGGAACATTCCTCACCATTGCGTTGAGAGATTTGTTTCACCCTACAGTGACCAATATAATATTTTTACCCATCCGCTACTCAGAGAAGAGACATGTGTCAGCTTTACTTTGATAAGCAGCTGCATCAAACAACTATATCTCTAAATAAAAAAACAACAATACATAGGCCATAAACTTGAATATTGTGAAAGGTCTCTCACTAAAATTTGATTAAAAGTGGGCAGTGCACCATCACTCAAAAAGATTGTTGAGTGTATAAACTTGTATAAATATAAACTCATTTTAGTCACAAAACTATGTGACTAAACTTGTATAAATGAAAAGATATCTGAAAGATTTTGGCTCAATTTGGCACGAAAAATAGTAATATTATTTTTGTCTTGTTATAAGTGATGCAAACTCTGAAATTCTTCTTCTGCGCGTTGTGCCAAATCTGCTCAATAACAGACTTTAAAAACCCTTAAATTTAGACACACCTTGCAATTATCTTGTCGCAACATCTCACTCTGAACAATGGCACACTATCTCCGCTCCTGTGTGCAGGAACAACGCGATGAGAAGTTGCCTTTTTTATCAGGAAAGTGTTTAAATAATAGCAGGCCTTTGAATAGGGGTATGCGAGTCAGAAACATGTCCTAATAGACAAACACATTAGCTGTCAGTCTCTCAACTAACCTGCTCTCGATTAAATATCAGCATGACACATACAGAGGGAAGAACTCGATTTTGATCTAAGCGAGGGGACTGTTGTGTGACTGACAGCACTGTTGAAATACTATCAAAAGCAACTGTGATGCTGTGTATAATTAACATATGCTCAAAAGGGTCTCAGACAAGGTATTTAACGTTTCTTGGTACAGACACAACTGTGTGCTCTAAAGAGGGAGATTTTAGACTAAATTATCTTATTGGACTGGCAGTGGGGTGCCAAACAAAGCCTGGTTAAAAAGTCTGTCAGTAGCATGTAAGCAGAGACTAAGCAGACTAAATAAGAACGCACACACAAACATAGATGAAAACACACCGTGGACAGATAATTCCCACAATCACAGATTAATACTGCCAGATAATCCCGCTGACAGAGAGGTCAGCACTCACAAACCAGCACGTAAGACTAGACTTAATTCACACACACACCGCATCTCTGACACATTCCTGTAGATCCTAGGATGGCGATAATGACAAACATGCTTTCATCACTTTACATTGATTATATCTTTGCCAGTGCATTGCAAAAATCATTTCTCAATTAGTATGTTTGTATTGTTTTCCAGTATAAATACATAGAGTAAATATATTTACAAGATACATTTACTTTACTAAAGCATTATCAAAACATTTGATAAAAAGGTTTACACTTCAAACAAGAAACTAATTTTAAATATATAATATAATGTAAATATATTATATTATACAATTACACTATATCACACTATTATCCTATAATAGTATATATACAGTGAGGAAAATAAGTATTTGAATACCCTGCTATTTTGCAAGTTCTCCCACTTAGAAATCATGGAGGGGTCTGAAATCGTCATCGTAGGTGCATGTCCACTGTGAGAGACATAATCTAAAAAAAAAATCCAGAAATCACAATGTATGATTTTTAAACTATTTATTTGTATGATACAGCTGCAAATAAGTATTTGAACACCTGAGAAAATCAATGTTAATATTTGGTACAGTAGCCTTTGTTTGCAATTACAGAGCTCAAACGTTTCCTGTAGTTTTTCACCAGGTTTGCACACACTGCAGGAGGGATTTTGGCCCACTCTTCCACACAGATCTTCTCTAGATCAGTCAGGTTTCTGGCCTGTCGCTGAGAAACACAGAGTTTGAGCTCCCTCCAAAGATTCTCTATTGGGTTTAGGTCTGGAGACTGGCTAGGCCACGCCAGAACCTTGATATGCTTCTTACAGAGCCACTCCTTGGTTATCCTGGCTGTGTGCTTCGGGTCATTGTCATGTTGGAAGACCCAGCCTCGACCCATCTTCAATGCTCTAACTGAGGGAAGGAGGTTGTTCCCCAAAATCTTGCAATACTTGGCCCCGGTCATCCTCTCCTTAATACAGTGCAGTCACCCTGTCCCATGTGCAGAAAAACACCCCCAAAGCATGATGCTACCAACCCCATGCTTCACAGTAGGGATGGTGTTCTTGGGATGGTACTCATCATTCTTCTTCCTCCAAACACGTTTAGTGGAATTATGACCAAAAAGTTCTATTTTGGTCTCATCTGACCACATGACTTTCTCCCATGACTCCTCTGGATCATCCAAATGGTCATTGGCAAACTTAAGACAGGCCTTGACATGTGCTGGTTTAAGCAGGGGAACCTTTCAAACCATGACGTCTTAGTGTATTACCAACAGTAACCTTGGAAACGGTGGTCCCAGCTCTTTTCAGGTCATTGACCAGCTCCTCCCGTGTAGTTCTGGGCTGATTTCTCACCTTTCTTAGGATCATTTAGACCCCACAAAGTGAGATCTTGCATGGAGCCCCAGTCCGAGGGAGATTGACAGTCATGTTTAGGACAGGTGTCTTTATGCAGCTAACGACCTCAAACAGTTGCATCTAATTTAGGATAATAAATGGAGTGGAGGTGGACATTTTAAAGACAGACTAACAGGTCTTTGAGGGTCAGAATTCTAGCTGATAGACAGGTGTTCAAATACTTATTTGCAGCTGTATCATACATAATCTAAAAAAATATTATTTGTCTCTCACAGTGGACATGCACCTACAATGACAATTTCAGACCACTCCGTGATTTCCAAGTGGGAGAACTAGCAAAATAGCAGGGTGTTCAAATACTTATTTTCCTCACTGTATGTATTATTCATTTTTCATATATCATATTTTACAGTTCATATGCAATTATGTTTTGTAACTTTGTAAATACTTAATTCATATTTATAAATATGTCAATGAAAATATGTAATTATTAATGTAATTAAAAATATATGTTTCTTATTTTACCCACTTTTGCTTTAAGGAAATTCGTATTTTTACTGGAAAACAAGACCAATATATACCGATTAAGATTTGTTTTGCAGTGATGATAAATGTGTTCTCATTAACTTTGTCAATGAAAACAACAACAACAACAACAACAAAAAACAAAGCTTCAAGCATCTAATGAGGTTCAAGTGTGTTTGATTTGCCAAAACCACATATTGAAAAACAAAGGAATCCAATTGATCATTTTATAGCACTATAAAAGTTTAAATGTAACATTAAAAAGAACTGAAAGCATAAATATATGAATGACATTTATCTTTCAAGACATCTTCTGGCGTTTATCCATTACAGGTACTTAACATTCTTTTACGAGAAGCAAATAAAAGCGTAATTCTGAGTGCAAGTGGATGACTTTTGGCCATCCTCACAGGCAAGTGTCAGCTGCATTGTATATCACAGAGACAGCAAAACATGACGGATTCATCCTGCAGCCGGTGACTGCCTCTCCACGGCCGCCTGATTGTGCATTGATCGTGTAATGTGGGAGTGTCTCGCTTCTCTCAGGCTCTGAGCGCGCCAGACACACTGAACGCCGGTGTGTGGTGTCGGGTGGCCGCCCCTCTGTCGCCATCCTGCCTGTCACTGGGTTTTCGCTGGGGCTGCACTTTCTCGACAAATCCCTGACCTGAGGTGTATATCTCTACTATCTCTTTTTTCTATTAGCTCTTTCTGTGTGTGTTTTGCGTGAAGGATGTAGACTGATAAAGAGAGAAAGAGTATGTGGCATCAAGGAGGACAGAAAACAAGAGTGACCGAGAGGGGGTTTATGAGACCGAGCTCTGCCACTGTCGTCTGCGAGTCTGGGGCGGCAGACGCCCTTATGATAGAGGTAAGATGGATGCCCCCATGATGCACTGAGAGAGAGATGAGGTCTGAGTCATATCTGCTTACAGCCATTTCTTTATCACCAGCTGCTCTGAATGCAACCACTGCTATATACAGTCTCCGCTTAAATCGAAATATCTGAGATATCACTGTAAATGATAAATTTTTCAGACATCCCTCTGAAACATTTCTTATGTTTACATCCGCTTCTATTTATTTCTTATGCCACATGAGTGTTATTAACAGAAATACTGCCACAATCACAGCTGTTCAAGGTAAAAATACATGTCTTAATCAGTATTTTTGTCCCGAGGGTTAGACAAATAAGACAAGACCAATCACTGTCAACCTGTGAGTAAATTAATTAAAAAGTAAAATAAATAAATATAAATGATTAATATAATAAAACATTAAAATAAAACACAGTTTAAAGACGTTTTCCAGCATGTTGTTATTGTTAACTAAAGCTATTTAAAGTTTTTGTTCTTTTTAATGGAAATAAAGCTGAAATAAAATAAAATATTAGATGAAAAACTTTAAACTTGAAAAAATCTTATCAAGTTGAAGTACTAAAATTACTAAAACTAAAACTAAAATAAAAATAAATTAAACCTACATAGAAATGTTACAATTGACAAAAAATACACAAAATTACAAAATCTTAATTAAGAAAATATAAGAATAAAAGCTATTTAAAATTATGAATAAATACTGTAATAGTATATATAATTGATACTAGACAAAGAGTTTTGACTATAAATACGACAAAAATATTGATTAATAAAAGTATTGTGCAGTTATCTAAAAAGAGGAACAGAAAGAACAAACACCCAGAAACATTTTTTTGAAGGCCCAAAGTATCCTACACTAACCATGGTTCAAATTGACAGTTTATCTTCATTCTGAAAAGCGAGCCGTGTCAGGCCTTTCTCAAATAAAGTACACTCACACACCTCAACCTCAGCATTTGCCGGCCATCTATCTCTGTTTGGCTGATGCCCATCCGCAATTCACTTTGACAAATGTACAAGAACAGGACACTCAGCTTTGGCTGAGAAGGTCAGGATTTCAAACAGAGCTGATTACAAAGCGATGCTGCTCTGCTGATGGATGATTGTTGGAAAGTGAACTCTGGCGGCTTATCAGTGAATTATTCGGGGGTGGTTCTGGCATGCCGAGAGCTCCACGTGTAAAATCGGCAGGAAAAGACAACCTCTGGACGTTAAATCGCCTCATGACATCTTGAGAAGATGGGTGAGTGTTGGACAAAGGAAAGTGAAAGGATGCTAATGCATGGCCGTGAGCTGTGACTGCGTAATGCCGCAATTAAAAGATTTCCTGTCACATTGCTTAATGAGAAATGTGAATTCATTACAGGCAGAGTGTCTCTGGGTTTTATTAGCAATGATGAGTGAGAAGAAACGGTGCATGAGAGGAGAGGGTCTCACCTGCCGACTTTGGAGTGAACTTGTCGCGGTTTGCCGCACACACGGCCAGGAGCCGATAGCCGAGGTCCAAGTCGAAACCTTGCTGCGCTGCCACACGGCTTACGACCTGTGAAAAGAGAACACATGAGCTTGAAACGGGTCTTTGTGTTCTCATGTGGGTTCGTCTGCATGTGTGTCCATTATTTGCATTCACAAGAGAGGCGCAAACACATAGTTCTCTGCTTAAAGACTGAAGGACAATCAAGCTGAAATGTTCTAAACACACTCTTTAACATTAAGGCTATTGAATTTTTCAATAGTCCACATGAGCTATGTGCAATTAAGCTTCCTTGAAATTCTACCCCAGACTCCCATGAGAGACGCGAGAACCAGCGGTATACTCGCATCACCCGGCAACAACCTCCCTCTTCCTTGTACACCAAATATCTCTCCAAAAACTACTCATAAAAGAGCAATTTCCCTTTTTTAGAGCAATCATATCAAATATTTATATATGTGCATGAATAATGTATTCAAAGATAAAACGGCCACCTCCACTGATGCAGAATAGTGTTAAGACTGTGTTGATATTTGCAGGGCACGATTGATGAGCTTTCCCCAGAGATCAGTGTGACTGGTGCGCAGACGTCTCTGTTTGTTCTCTGAATACCCTGATCCGCAGAGACCACAGCCCGCACTTGGCCCTTTGAACTTGCAAACTCCAGCTTCTTTCAAAGCATCTTGTGATCTTTCGCGGAACAATTCAAAAGTGTGTATTCGTGTAAATAAAAATCTAAAGCCACATGTAAGACAGACTCGATAGGTGACAATGATACCACACAGAATACATAACCGAGGCTTTAACTGTGGAATCACTTTAAGGGACGGTTCACCCAAAAATGAATATTCAGTCATCATTTACTTACCCTCATATTGTACCAAACCTGCATGACTTACTTTCTACCATAGAACACAAAAATAAAAAGTTAGCCAGAATGTCTAAGCTACTCTATTCCATGCAATGAAAGTGAATGGCAACCAGGTTGCCATCAAGCTTCAGAAATGACAAATACCCATATGAAAATGAGTCCATATGGTGACTTTATTCCAAGTCTTCTCAAATAATACAATATCTTTGTGGGAGGAACCAGGGGCGATTCTAAGGGCTCTGGTCAGACAAAGTGAAATTTCACTCCCATTTCCGTACTGCCCTATATGAAGTTGAACACCACCCACCCACTTGGATGCCCTAAAAATAACCTCATTGGTGAAAGCTAGTGGGGAGATCCTGCCATTATGCCCACCTCGAGATGAATAATGGCAAAAACAAACTAATGAATTACTGTACAATGAATATGATTTTAGTCTTTTGGAGATTTACTGCCCCAGTCACCATTTACTTTCATTATTTGAAAAACAGTAGTGTGAACATTCAGCCCAAAATCTCATTCACATAAAAAGAAGTCATAGAGGTTTGGAGCAAGATAAGAAACTATTTTTGGTAAACTATTCTTTTAGAAAGAAACAGCAGAGACAGGCTGACAATGAGATTCCAAGGAAAAAAAAGAAGAATAAAAAACCTGGTTACACTGGTTAGGGTGCCTATTTTCAGCTAAGTAATGTGTTTAAATATTGCTCTGAATAACATTCAATTTTAAGAATTTCACTCCGTCTCCCCTTTCACTCGCTATTATTCAATCCATCAGAAATTACACAACCAATATAGAACGAGAGGCATTAAACCTTTTGTAATATCAGCTGCAAAATGTGAACGAGGCTGCACATGATCTTTAATGACTCATGTATCACACTGCTGCAGCTGTGCGCTGCATTTATCCACTTACTAACCTTCTCAATTCTTAACACTCGGCGCTTGACATGCAATTTATGTTTCACATCGGGTGCAAACGTGACTTACTCACTCATAAATTGTCATACATCTGCTACCAAGGTGGTGCAACAAAAACGACAAATCAAACCTGTGCTGACAGATCTCTATTTGTGATTTAATGGTCAAATAATGGCTTAATGGGATTCTAGAATGGCATCTATGAAACTGAAAACCTAGAGACGTTTTTGTCCTCCAGTTTTTGGGGATTTTTGGACAGACAGCGCCGCTGCACTCTTGCCAAACTTAATTTCCTTTCTGCAGCAGCCAGGCGTTCTGCCATGAGGGCTGGTATAGATTCCACTGGCGTTTAGAAATGCATCCTCTCATAAGCCTTTTCAAAATAATCTCTATTCTCAGAATGTAGGCCTAAAATATTAAGTGATTCAACAGAAGACAAAAAAAATGGAATCACTGAGCCACGCAAATGGCCTCGGTTACAGTTTTGCTAAAGGGCAGAGTGCACACAAACAGTGACACGCAATATAATGTACAAGAAAACCATGGCTGTTTATTTCTTTTCAGAGCGAGGCCCATAGCACTGCATATATGCAGGGGTTCACAAGAAAAAGACAGTGGAACAGCCGAGATAGTTGTCATCTCTAAAGCTACTGACGGTTTGGAGATGTCATTTATCATTTGGCTGAGTGCTGATATTGTGCAGCAGGAAGACAATGGAAGAACAGCTCCATATGTAGGTCTGCAGAGAACGGAGAGAGGAGAGCTACCTGCTGCCTGAGGGGAAATATGTAAGACATGTCCACATCTGTCAGCCAACATTCTTATCTCCCCAGTTCTTTCATCCCTCCAACATCCTCACCGCTACATCCTCACCTGGGGAGAAGAACCTCTCCGCTGCTCTCTGAGGGACCGCATCGCATCAGACAAATTAATTACAATATACAGAGCGCAAACATACTGCACATCCTTTCGGAATGAGCGCGTGTGGTGTGAAGACGGTGTCTGAGGACACACTGTCATGTACACACGTGACATTAACTACAGAGAGGGAGGCTGAACCAAACTCAGGCTGTCAGAGCTGTGCAACAGCAAGGAGGTCTGGAAGAGCTGGAGAAAGCTGTCTGTTAACATTCTCATTCATCTCAAAAGGCAGTAGCCCGGCTGGCGCAGAAAGCCCTGGAAGTTTGTGATGCAGCCAGGTTGTTTCGATTGCTAATGCCATGTGACTAATCAAAAAATTACCTCATGGAAATGCCAAACAAGTGACTATCCTGAGCTGTGAAATAACAGAATGTACACTACCGGTCACAGTTTTGGAATAATTACGATTATTTTATGTTTTTGAAAGAAGTCTCACCATGACTGCATTTATGTGATCAAAAATAGAGTAAAACAGTAATATTGTGAAATATTGTTACAATTTAATATATTTTTTTTTTAATTTGAATCATTTTAAAATGTCATTTATTGCTGTGATGGCAAATCTGAAGTCTACAATCAGTAATTTCATGGAATATTAAATATGGGTTTTACAGGGCAGACATGTATTTAAAGAATAATAAATATATTGTTGTTGGCAAAAAGTTGCCAGTTTCTATCGTCCAGTTTATGAATATTATAAGGTTATTTTGTCATCCAACATCTGGGTCTGATAGTGATTTTTTAAAATGACATTTTAATTAAGATTGTTAATATAACCAAATTTATATCATTTTAAGATTTTGATTTGATCTAGCTATAAGATTATAGCTAGATCAAATCAAACATATTCCGAGAGCATCTCAGTAAATCATTGTCTGAGGAATTCAGATCACAGAGTGAGAGTAAAATAAGTCCAGTGGAAATCAATGGAAAATGTCTGTAAACCCATGAAAAGCACCTGGATAGGAGGACTGAATCAGACTGAAGGTGCTAAACACTGGTAGTGTGCCAAAATCAATGACTGTCATGGAGAATGTGGGACAGGGGACTACTTTTCAACCTACTGTATTTTCTGCACCACCAAACAGAATTAAATTAGAAAAAAAAAGACTAGTGGCTTACTTTTAGTTTATTGAGATAGAAATTATTTTAACATCCCAAAAATTAATCACATAAATACCCAATATACATATATAAAATATACATATAAATATACACACACACACACACACATATATATATACACACACTATATATATATGTGTGTGTGTGTGTGTGTGTGTGTGTGTGTGTGTGTGTGTGTGTGTGTGTGTGTGTGTGTGTGTGTGTGTGTGTGTGTGTGTGTGTGTGTGTGTGTGTGTGTGTGTGTGTGTGTGTGTGTGTGTGTGTATATATACACACACACAAACACACACACATACATACATACATACATACATACATACATACATATATATATATATATATATATATATATATATATATATATATATATACACACTATATATATGTGTGTGTGTGTGTGTGTGTGTGTGTGTGTGTGTGTGTGTGTGTGTGCGTGTGTGTGTGCGTGTGTGTGTGTGTGTGTGTGTGTGTGTGTGTATGTATGTATGTATGTATGCATGTGTGTGTGTGATATATATACACATACACATATACAGTGAGGAAAATAAGTATTTGAACACCATACTATTTTGCAAGTTCTCCCACTTGGAAATCATGGAGGGGTCTGAAATTGTCATCATAGGTGCATGTCCACTGTGAGAGACATAATCTAAAAAAATAAATCCAGAAATCACAATGTATGATTTTTTAACTATTTATTTGTATGATACAGCTGCACATAAGTATTTGAACGCCTGAGAAAATCAATGTTAATATTTGGTACAGTAGCCTTTGTTTGCAATTACAGAGGTCAAACGTTTCCTGTAGTTTTTCACCAGGTTTGCACACACTGCAGGAGGGATTTTGGCCCACTCTTCCACACAGATCTTCTCTAGATCAGTCAGGTTTCTGGCCTGTCGCTGAGAAACACGGAGTTTGAGCTCCCTCCAAAGATTCTCTATTGGGTTTAGGTCTGGAGACTGGCTAGGCCACGTCAGAACCTTGATATGCTTCTTATAGAGCCACTCCTTGGTTATCCTGGCTGTGTGCTTCGGGTCATTGTCATGTTGGAAGACCCAGCCTCGACCCATCTTCATTGCTCTAACTGAGGGAAGGAGGTTGTTCCCCAAAATCTCGCAATACATGGCCCCGGTCATCCTCTCCTTAATACAGTGCAGTCGCCCTGTCCCATGTGCAGAAAAACACCCCCAAAGCATGATGCTACCACCCCCATGCTTCATAGTAAGGATGGTGTTCTTGGGATGGTACTCATCATTCTTCTTCCTCCGAACACGTTTAGTGGAATTATGACCAAAAAGTTATATTTTGGTCTCATCTGACCACATGACTATCTCCCATGACTCCTCTGGATGGGCCTTGACATGTGCTGGTTTAAGCAGGGGAACCTTCCGTGCCATGCATGATTTCAAACCATGACATCTTAGTGTATTACCAACAGTAACCTTGGAAACGGTGGTCCCAACTCTTTTCAGGACATTGATCAACTCCTTCCATGTAGTTCTGGGCTGATTTCTCACCTTTCTTAGGATCATTGAGACCCCACGAGGTGAGATATTGCATGGAGCCCCAGTCTGAGGGAGATTGACAGTCATGCTTCATTTAGCTTCTTCCATTTTCTAATGATTGTATAATTTTGTCTCTAGTGTCTTTGGACAGCTCTTTGGTCTTGGCCATGTTAGTAGTTGGATTCTTACTGATTGTATGGGGTGGACAGGTGTCTTTATGCAGCTAACGACCTCAAACAGTTGCATCTAATTTAGGATAATAAATGGAGTGGAGGTGGACATTTTAAAGACAGACTAACAGGTCTTGGAGGGTCAGAATTCTAGATCATAGTCGGGTGTTCAAATACTTATTTGCAGCTGTATCATACAAATAAATAGCTAAAAAAATAATATATTGTGATTTCTGGATTTTTTTTAGATTATGTCTCTCACAGTGGACATGCGCCTACGATGACAATTTCAGACCCCTCCATGATTTCCAAGTGGGAGAACTTGCAAAATAGCAGGGTGTTCAAATACTTAATTTCCTCACTGTATAATATATATGTATATATATGTATATATTTAAGAAAAATATGCTATTTATATTTATATATATATATATATATATATATATATATATATATATATATATATATATATATATATATATATATATATATATATATATATATACACATACACATACACACACACTGTATATATAATTTATCTATAAATATTTTTTTAAATAAAAATAGCATATTTTTCTTAAATATATACATATATATACATATATATTATACAGTGAGGAAATTAAGTATTTGAAGTCAGTCAATTGATGAAATTGTTTAATCACAATCATCATACTCTTGATTAAATCACACACTTATCGTAAAAGTAGCATACGGCATTTATCTCATTAAAAACATTCATTTTGTTATCATTTGCAATATCCAGCAAAGTAAACAATCACAAAACGGTATATTCTGCAAGCTTCAAGGATCATTGGAGACTCCAAAAGGACACCAAATAACCAAATATAAGGAGTCCATATTATTATATTATATAATACATTTATACAGCACCCATGAAAAAAACATTACAGAAAAAAAACATTACAGAATTCACAGTGTATATATAGTATTTGTACCGAACAGGACCACACGGAGATGCCAAAAACTCCCAAATCAACCGCTTTGACCACATAAACCTACGATTACTAAACACAACAACGTACACATGACAAATCAAACATTATCCTTTCTGAGTTTGTGTGGAAACAACTCGAATGTACTGAAATGTGTCTGTACATGAATGCAGCGTGCGATCAGTGATCGAGAGCGCGTACATACATGGTTTGTTCTGCAAAAATATTCCAGACTCTCACGCGCTTACTGTACGGCACCAACATTGCGCTCTTCAGAAACAATCGCAGAATACGACAAGAGCTTGTGACAAAGCACACACTGGAATGAATAATTCACTAAAAGTCTCTATTCTCTCTTATATGTCAGATGTAATCAGCCTGGCCTTCTTTACATTAGCGCGGTTTTGGACTGTTTGAATGAATTCGATTCCTGGATCACTGAAGACTTTCCCAGAGTTTAACAGCTTAAAATGTCCTGATCACAAACAGAGAAGCAGAATCGAGTTCAAAAGTTAGAATGGATATTTCCTCCTACCACGGTTAAAGGTGCTCCCGACTTCTATGACCATCTAACTGCATGACAAAAATGACGTTAATGACACAGCTTCACGTGCTTATGTAATTTAGTTAAATTGCGTTATATTATGTTAAATTTGAATGAATCATGAATCACATGCGTTAATGGTGACAGCCCTAATAATATTTTATATATATATATATATATATATATATATATATATATATATATATATATATATATATATCTCAGAGGTTACAGGAGGGAAGATAAGAAACAGAGAGAGATGAGTGGGTGGGCAGTGGGTCACATGAAGCGTGACTGTTGCTTTAACCTTCGTCACTGGCCCCTGACATGAGGACAAGACTTGAGCAGCTGCTGGCTTACCGTCAAGCATCCCATAAGGCTTTGCTCAAAGGGCCGCTGGAAGGCTCGTGGGTCTCCGCACCAGTCCAGCAGCTCTGTGGCCGCCGTCTGAAAATTGGCCGGATTCTGTAAGTGCTGTTTAAGAAGAAGAAACCAAATAGTGCATGGTTAATATATTTACATTTTTTACCATATAAATTCAGCAAGACACACGTTACCATGTAAATATCATAAAATTCTGTTTACACAGAGAAAACTACACATGCAGGAATTCAAGGATGAGCATCAGGAAAATTATGATTTCCACAAAATGATGATTTAGAAAACCATAAAACAAATTTTCTCTTAAATGGAATCCTCATGTCATTCTAAACATGTACAATGGAAGTCAATAGTAACCAAAACTGACCGGTTAACAATATATTTTGTGTTCCACAGAAGATACTTGAGTAAATTATGACAGAATTTTCATGTAATTATCCTTTTAATTATTTTTAATAAAAATATGAGCTTCATATTTTTAAATATAGTATTTGTTTTTCAGTCAGCCAAGTGCTCCAGCTCCCCCTGCCCTTTGACTTGGTGCATTTGCACAGCCCTGCAAGAACCCAGCCGGTAACCCAAGGCCTCCTGGTCTGAACGCAGCTGTGCATTCTGGGACAGATCCACTCTTCTGACAAAGAGCTCAGTGTGCTTCAAGGCCTCCTCACACACCGCAGTACGTCCTAATCCAGACTCTTCATCATCTTTTGTCCACTAAGATGTAATAGATCTGCACCTCTGAAAGCCATAGTCAAGCAGGCCGGCCAATAAGGCGAGCACAAGAGGGGGGGCTTTGTGGCAGAATTGAATGAGAAAAGGCTTATTCTCCTTTCCCTACAATTTTTTTATTTATTGAGCGCCGAGGTTGTTTATCCTCCCCTCAGGACTGCCCTCCCCCCACCCAAACTCTCCAGCGACTGGTGGCGCACAAGACATGACAAGAAATTTAAACAAACGAGCAATCTGTACACCCTCTTCAGAGCCTTTGCACGTTTAATGCTCCGGCAATGTTTGGCCGCTCTGAGGAGGAGACTGCGCACTTTGAAGACCATTATACTACGATGGACACCTCCTCTTACCCGGCTTGCAGCGAGGAAGCGGCATTGTCTTCCAAGGGCGGCAGAGGTCGCCATTTGAATGAGCGGCTTTGGTGTGTGTGTGTGTGTTGACAAAGAGCTCATCTGACAAAGAGCCAATGTCTACTGCCGCAGAACCCTGCTGAGTAAATCCTGCACAGCATAAGGGATATGCGGGTAGCGAACGTTCCCCCTCTCATCAAAAAAATAATAAATAAAAAAAATCTCCATTTTGAGAAAGGCAATTCTTTGTTTAAGTGAACATTCTGATGTCTGGGCCTAACCACACGATTACTACACCGGAACGAGAAGAGGGTATGCAAAGCTCGCTGCTATGATGGTGGGCACTCAGAGCAGTGTGTCAGCAATGAAAGGTTTTTGGCAGGATCACAACACAGGTGTTAACATAACAGTGGCCAAATCTCAGCACTCTACCTTTCCCCTGCCAAACACGCGGTGTCCAAACAGGACCTCTCCACCTCAGGGCAGCTCTATGTGTTGTGAACAGTCACTCCAGAGGCATTAAATCATGTTGCCTGAACAGGTCTGGACATCTACACTTCTGATCATCAATACTGCAAATCACTGTATATAAATATAAAGTGGCTGTATAATGGAAGATTCTTTCTATTTTCTTGCTGTTTTCCCAATCCAGTTATAGTAACTACGATGCAAAAAGTAAGCATTACAATATTTACATATGACGTTTACATACAACATCCACATACATGGAAAACCTGAAAAATCTTTTAAATGTAGTATTTCCAGGACTGGAAAGGTAAAAAAAAAAACATTATATATGCATAAGATGTACTGAATATAACTCTAAATTTACACAATTTTATTTACTAAATTAAGTAATTCAAGGTAATTATATGGAAAGAAATCTTCAAATTATTCAACCACATTCAAGATTTCACTCAGACAAAAGACGGGGGGAAAAAAAGGTCAGGATCTTAAAATCTTAAGGGCAATTGCTCTCATCAACTAATCTGTCAGAGGAAATCCCAGAGCACGAGCTCATTTCATCAGTCCTACATGGGACATGGACCATGAATAACTGTCTCCTCCAGCATCAGAATACTCTTTAGCAAATTTGTATTCATGTTCCATGTGAATGATAATTTCTTCTTGCTTAAGAAGAAAAGAGAAAAGAAAGACTAATTAAAATGAGTCGCTGTGGCATGTTTTACTTATTATTTCTAATCATTAAATTCCTCCTCATGTTCTTGATGGAGAATGAGCCAAGAGAATTGTTCTGATCATCCAAACGTTCATTGTCCATTCAAAGGTAAACAATGTGCATGATAAGAATTTCAGTTTTAGTTAGTTAGCAGAATAAACTGATGCTGCACAAATAAGGAAAAGAAAACTGAAAATGGGGACACTATTCACAGATGCCATAACTGTTTTCATAATATATAATATATATGTACTATAAATCTATAAAACATACAACAAAATTGTAGGAAAAAATGGGTTTGGGTGAGTGTGTGATTCAATTTAATGCAACAGTTCGCCTTGAGTTGATTGTGATGTCAGTCTGCGCCTCTCAGACAGAACAGGATCTCATTTTGTGTGATTGACAGCTATTGGCTGCTGACTGCTCAGTGTGTGGGCTTTAACTGCTGGAGAGGAAGCCCGCATTGAGAAAAGAGAGAAATTCTATAGGAAGGACTTGTAAATTAAACTCAGATGGCTGGTTGTATGAGAATAGAAAAAAGTCAAAGAAGTCAAGAGAGAAAATGGTCCATTTGATCGACATTACAATCACAACATGATGATGGCTTCATGTGGGTGTTAGTCATGAGATTGGACATAATGTTTTACACTTCTGTCATTATAACCAACTGAGTAAAGCTGAGGGAAGAAAAGATTGTATGACAGGCAGGCGTATGATTGAGTGACAGGATGGCAGAATGATGAAAGGAGGGAAACGGGACAGAGAGGAAAGGAAACACCCCTATTAGATGGAAAGAGTATCAGGGTTTTTGACATATTGGCGTCACAAATATTAGAACCGTTACAAATTGTCAACATACTGGATGTAGAGGTCATTTAAACATGGAAGTCTTAAAAGTACAGAAGCAAAAAGACAGTAGGTGTGTGTCCACCAAAGCCTGCTGAAAACACCAGCGCTCTTCTGAAAACGCCTTGCTGCGAGCGCTTCAGCAGCGTTTTTTTTCAGTTGAGACGCTATATATCTGATTTTGCAAATAGTTTGTTTATGAATATAAAAATGTAGACATAATATAACATTCTTGGTCTGGCACTAGTTTTGGACATTCTCCAACTGTCGGCGACCGGCAAAAACCGCAGAGCATTCAGCGCTCAGCGTGAAATAGACGCTCAGCAGCGCTCCAATTGAAAACAATTGGAAAACACACTAGCCTCTGGGAAAAAAAAAAAAAAAACACTTTGGTGGACACACGGCCTAAGGGTCAGAAAAACAGTTGTGTAAAACTATATTACTGTTGTTGGCGCAAAAAACCTGATAAAAAGAATATCTGGACAGCAGGGGAAAAATAAAATGATAAAGTATACTTCTAAATACAAATACTGTCTCTGCTAAAATTGAGCTCACCGGGACTACAGTCCCACACTAAATGTGCCATCTCAATATGATTAATGAACAGCAATCGATATTGTTTTGTCTTTAAACAGTTTTAATCAGGCTCAATCTGCTATGCAAAACGGAGATAACGGTGTCATTTGTAACCAATTAAATAGGCTCAGAAATTCAATGGATTCTTACATGCTGTGGACATGATCTTATTAGTGCTAAGACTTGCCTAATTGAAGCAGAGACAACAAAGCCTAGCAGAAAACTGTGTGGACATGAAAAATCCCGAACTGTCTGTAACAAGTTGGCATGTCAAATATTCCCATAAATCTGTCAAGAAAAGCATAATGTCACACCTACATAGCACACTGCAATTATCAAAGTCTGCAAATCACAAGATACTTGTGTGTGTGTGTGCGTGCGTGCGTGTGTGCGTGTGTGTGTGTAAGTTTGACTATGGTTATGAATGCCATTTTTCTTCAAATGTCCTCACCAATATAGTGAAACATGAGCACATTTGAAGTAGTTCTCACATTGAATTGAAGTGCTCATAAAGTATTCGAACCCTTTGCTTTAAATGTACAGATACCTACTGATAGGTTTAAAAAAAATAGTATATAACTTATACAAATCATGCTTCTGTACATCCTCAGAAATTATCAGACAAATCATTAGGGGAAATTGTAAAAAGTATTAATTTAGGTGTAGGGTTAGGCTTTGGGTCAATCTGTACAGTCATTATACACTACCGGTCAAAAGTGTGAGGTTGGTTAGTTTTTTTTAATGTTTCTGAAGAAAGTCTTATGCTCGCCAAGGCTGCATTTATTTGATCAAAAGTACAGTAATAGCAGTAATATTGTGAAATATTACTACAATTTGAATATATTTTAAAACGTAATTTATTCCTGTGATGGCAAAGCTGAATTTTCAGCATCATTACTCCAGTCTTCAGTGTCAAATGATCCTTCAGAAATCATTCTAATATGTTGACTTGGTGCTCAAGATACATTTATTATTATCATTTTGAAAACTGTTGTGCTGCTTAATATTTTTGTGAAACCCCCGATACATTTTTTCAGGATTATTTGATGAATAAAAGATCAAAAGAACATAATGGTACAAAATATTTATATTTCAAATAAATTATGTTTTTACTTTCACTCTTGATCAATTCAATGCATCCTAGCTGAATAAACGTATTAATTTCTTCAAAAGATTTATTTAAATGGTAGTGTAATTAGCTTAATTTAAAAGTAATAGAAGTCTAGGACATGTCTGCACATAGATAGCTAAGTAATGTGTGTGTTTGTGTACACAAGCATAAGCAATCGACTGATAGGAGATGCTTGGAAAACAGCCGAGGAGGACAAGGGAGTTCAGACTCCAACCATACTCAGCAACCTGATATGAGCCAAGTCTGGAATAATGAACAGACAGACAGACAGTCATTGTGTCACTGTGGTTCTTTTCCTGGTTCCTCACCTGTTTGATGCACAGCAGCCTGTCATTGGTCTGCTGTATGTGCCTGTCCATCGAAGGAATCGAGTTCATCTTAACTGCTGCCTCTTTCTCTCTACCTGGAAGCCATTAAAGTTCTTCTCGCTGAAAAATGGACAGACAAAGAGAAGAGTGTGTCAGGCTGAGAGAAAAAAACGGGAGAGCACTTCAGCGCAGATCTGTGATCTCAACAAGGCCCTGAAAGACACTGAGTGCTCAGATGACATTTCAGTAGTGGCTGAGGAGGAGCCGTCCCATCCATCTTTCATGTTGACGGTGTAACTTTGACACTCCTCTTAGTTTCTTACAAGTTAAGCGCAGTAGTGATCTTCATAAATTATCAGCAACAGCACAACTCAGAAAGGATGGAGTAGAAGAAGTGTCAGTATGTGTGCTTACACTCTAATCAGACCTCTAAAAATGCCTGAACCCCATCAGTGTGTCCATTACACGCCACTAAAGGTATCAGGCCTTACATTCAAGGTTATCAATTTAGCCTCTGCAGGCTGATTTACAGTTGCGTTCGCTGGCAAATAAACATGAGGCGGTGTAACTCACTGCGCCGACACGCGGAAGGATTAATTGGTGAGGAAAGGGAATGTCGGGACTTCATCTCTCATCTGACCACTATACTGCCATCACTCTTAAAATTCCAAGGTACAAATGTGGGAGAAAAAAAAAAGACAGACAGCAAGATTCCCCCACCACCCACTGCAGAGGTCTGATAAAAGCACTCTTCAAATACCTCGGCTGTGTGCGTGACAGGACGGGGAGCGTCTCCGGCTCTCAGGAGGGTTAGATAGTGCCCTATATATGTTAAAGCAGTCAGTGCATTTCAGGAAGTGATTTCAGGACAGGTATTAAGAGTGCTTTCTTAAGCTCACATGAAATGTTTAAGCATGTAAGTCACGGATGAGACTGCATGTCTGGTACCTGCATAATAGAAGTGTGCTAAACCCACATCAGATTCATAAAACAGCACGACACGCCACAGTTTGATCCTAAATAACCACCAAATGTGAAGCTGAATGCAATCACTGTTAATAATAATAATAATAATAATAATAATAATAATAATAATAATCAGTATTTGTATTGTTTCCCAGTAAAAAATAAAAATCTCAAAAAATACAACTCTCCTGAGAAGAAAAAAATTGTGCTCTATTTAATCAAGAAGACTTTTTCAAACCATAAATACACTACATTTGTTAGAGGATTGGGTCTGTAAGATTTTTTTGAAAGGAGGTCACTAAGGCTGCATTTATTTGATCACAAATACAGAAAAACAGTAATATAATATATCCATATTTTTTTTTTTTTTTTTTATCAATTTAATGCATCCTTTCTGAATTCAAGCATTGAAAAAAAAAAAAAAAAAAAAAAACTTACTGACAAATATTTGAAAAAAAAAAAAAAAAACGATATTCTCTCTAAACAAGTCATATCTTAAGCAATTTTGCTTCTAAATTAAATATTATATGGATAAATATATTTTTTTTGTCCCTTGAATGAAATGTAAATTGCTCTGGATATAAGGGAGTACTCTTTTTGGCAAAGAGTAAATGTAATGCTAATTTGGCAAAAATGCTCCGACAGGATTTTGGTCGATGTGGCTGCAGTGATGGTCAAAGGCCAGCAGGTGTCTCTCTCTCTCACACACTGCAGCCCTGCCACCCTGACCATCATCACCACCACAAATAACTGCTGAGTGTTCCTTTAAGCCTTTACAAGCGCTACAAATCCTCTGCTCCAACCCACTAACAGGAGGGAACGCTCAAACCAGAGGCTCGCCTGTCTGACCTTGTGGCTATTGATTAACTATTTCCCTCCTTACCCCGCTGTCACTCTCACCTCCAGCTACGAGCAGTGCAAGGAAGAATTGGGGGGGGGGGGGGGGGGGCTCACTTTCCTCCTCCTCTCTCTCGTGAGACAGCTTTTGTTTGGTGTGCAAACTCTAAGCTATGGGCTTCCAAGAGGGTGGTGATGACATGAAAACATCATTACAGTGGCTGCTGAACATCCTGATCTATGACGTCAGAGAGCCGTAAAGCAGAGCCTAGAGTCCAAAACTCCACACAGCTTGAGTCTCTCTCTCTCTCTCTCTCTCTCTCTCTCTCTCTCTCTCTGCAAAGGAGGCTGGAAAAACACCAGTTATATAACACACCAACTACCTCAATGAAAACAAACTCTTGTTCTCATTATTCAAAGAGAAGCAGAAGCTAGCCATGGAGTCACTCCAAACAGAAAGTATACAATCAGATATGATGGAAGCATTTCACAATATTTCGCTAGTCTTGGCCCTGACTAACTCAAATCACATATGCTTTAAATATAATAATAATAATAATTATGGTCCCACTTTATATTAGGTGGCCTTAACTACTATGTACTTACATCAAAAAATAAGTACAATGTACTGTGTTCATATTGTATTGCAAAACACCTTTGCTGATATTGAGGTGGGATACAGGTAAAGTTAGGGACAGGTGTGGTGCTATGGGTAAGTTTAAGTGTAGGGTTAACAGTGAAATTACAAATGTAATTACAGAAATTACAGATGTAATTACATGAAGGTATTTTTAAAAAATCATACTCTCAGAACAAAAACAAAAGCAAGGAAGTGAAGTATAAAAAAAACACTGTTTAATCTTCAGAAAGGTGGGGTAAGAAAGAGGGCTGGGTAAGAAAGAGGGGTGAGCGAGTGAGAGTGAGAGTGAGAGTGAGAGAGAGAGTGAGAGAGAGAGAGAGAGAGAGAGAGAGAGAGAGAGAGAGAGAGAGAGAGAGAGAGAGAGAGAGAGAGAGAGAGAGAGAGAGAGAGAGAGAGAGAGAGAGAGAGAGAGAGAGAGAGAGGCAGGGCGAATTATCTCTTCATAATCAGACACACGCTGCATGAGTGAGTTTTGCATTTCCACTCACGCTTGACTCCCTTTTTCAAAGGTAGCTCTCTATAAATACCATCAGTCACTCACTCGGGTTAAGGACAGGGATTGAGAGACTGATACCAGCCTGGAACACAATTCAAGAAAAAGGCCAAGCTTAAAAGACATTTCATAATTACAGCTCACGCTCTGATCCCACCAAGAGATCTTCTCAAAGCAATTCTACTCTCATTCGTCACTTTAATGCATGCAGAAAAATAGTTCTACATAGCCAGAAAATAAACTCAATCAGTGCCCACTTAGGCCGGAAAGATCAGTCTGACTGACATGTAAAATGAACAATCACAACTGATCTTTATTTTTCATGCCATTAGTTTCTTTTCTTCTTTCGTTTACTGATTTCCATTGTATAGACATTTCTCAAAATATCTTATTTTATGTTCCATAGAAGAACTATATATACAAAAAGAATATACAGAGGAATATATACTAATGCTCTAATCTAGTTTACATTTTTCTCAGCATCTCAAACACAACTTTTTGTTATGTGAATATTTCCCATAGATTTGATTCCACTGACCTGCCAAACTAATCCAGTGATTAGTTCATCATCAAAACAGTTCATACTACTCTACATCAGTGAACTGGCGAACTCTTGATTTCAGGGCGTTTAATAGTACCAGCCAATTAGATGAAACCGGTCTTGTGCACAGTATGCCTCAGACGGTCAGTGCATGGACTGTGGGCGGTCTGTGGGTGTAACATATGAGACTAGCAGGACCTGCTCGCTTTCAGCTTGGCTAATCAGAGTGCAGTCATACTAAAGATCAGACCAGATCGCCAGCAGAGAAGAGACAGAGGAAAGTGTTCTCAGCATCTGTTGGTGTGACCGCCGCAGCTGAGAGGCATGTGTCCACGGCAAGGGCACCTGCGTTTGGCGTCACATTCTGCCGTCTGCTTGGATCGATCACCACAAACTAACCTTAAGCCACAAATAGTGGCACCAAAAAGTATTTGGACACTTACTACATTATCGTGCAAAAGCTTGCGGTCAGTGTGTTTATTTATGTCATGCTCACCAAGGCTGCATTTATTTGATCAAAAATACAGTAAAAACTATGCGAAAATATGCGTTACATTTTAAAGTACCTGTTTTCCATTTGAATACATTTTAAAATGTAATTTATTCCAGTGATGGCAAAGCTGAATTTTCAGCATCATTACTCCAGTCTTCAGTGTCACAAGATCCTTAAGAAATGATTCTAATATTCAGATTTGGTGCTTAAGATACATTTCTTATTATTATCAAATGTTGAAAACAGTTGTGCATCTAAACATTTATGTGGATTTCAGGATTCTTTGATGAATAGAACAGTATTTATTTGAAATAGAAATATTTTGTAATGTTATAAATGTCTATTTAATTCATTCTTGTGGAATAAATATATTAAATCCCAAAAATGTTTTTATGTTATTGCATGATTGGATAACCGAACTTAAAACCAATTTGCATTGGCAAACAAATTATGCTAGAGCTTATCTCTGAATTAACACTATTCCATTCAAGTTGCCCTAAATTTGGTTCTTGTAAACATAGTCATCTTGCAGTTAACATTTAAAAACCAATAAAATCATTTTTAATCAATTGATTTTCATGAAAAATGTGCTTGTGTTGCTTGTCTTCAAAATACAATGATATTTTGTTTTCTAAGGCAATAATCTTCATATATGTAAGTGTAAATGCATCAAAAGTTCACAATCTCAAACTTTCCCATAATTGTTTTGCTGGTTGACGTATTCAAACACCTTTTATGAGGATGAAACTCAAAAACTGCAAATATTGAAAGATAGCCAAGCACATAACCATTTCTCTTCTTGCTCTGAAGCCATTTTCTGTGTGTGTGTGGCGAGGAACAGCGAGCTGGACAGTGGCCCCTGCAGACAGCACAAGGCAGCATTTGTTATGTGAGTCCAGAAAGGCAGCGTAAAGGCTCTCCACTGCTCTCTATTGTCCTGACCTAAAATGTGCCGTAATCTCCCGAGCAGTCTCTCTAGCACCATATGTGTGTGTGCTGGCCTCCTCCTGCCCCCATCTCTCCTTTTTTCCCTCTCTTTCTCCCCCATTCTCTCCTGCCACTCAATCCGCCCCTCCTCCCTCCTCTCTCTCTCTCTCTCTCCAGAACCCGGGCAGCGCGCTCCTTTAACAGGCTGGGGAATGGATTCATTTCATCTAATGTGGTTTGGTCTGAAGCAGAGCCACTCACCCTGAGCAAGAGGCTCCCCACTGCAGTCATGTGTTTTCATACAAGCCAATCAACACAGCCGCACCGGCTCACCATCTTCCCCCATCGCCACCCTCCCTCCCTCTCTCTCTCTCTCTCTCTCTTCCTCTCACGCTCTCAATTTATTTCTTTCACTCACTCTACCTTCCTCTTACTCTCAAACTGACTCCCCCTTTCCGCTTTCCCTCCTCCCTTTCTGCCACCCCCTCCTTTTCTTCTTTACTCTTTACATCTGCCTGAAGCTTTGTTTCATTCTGGTCACAAGGCACTTAGCTACTGACTCGAGTCTGCTTTTCTGTCCCTTCACCTCTCTCCTCACCTCATCCTCCACGATATCACAGTCCCCCTTCCTGCTCGCTTTAATTTGTCTTTTCTGTTCCTCTTTCTATACCTGTCGGTCTCTCTCTCTCTCTCTCATTATTTGTTCAGAGCTCGGATCTGTTGGGATTCCTGCTGGAACAGAAGGTTGGTGTGGCCCATCTGTGAGCTGATCAGAGAGGGGAGGGCATATGTACAGACAGACCACCCCCCACAAACTCCCCTGAACTAACAGACTATTTTAATTAGTGGTCAACCATTAGGGGGGTTTCAATATAATGTTATATACATGTGATGCTAGCCAGTACAATCTATGTATCAATTATATTTATTAAAAGCAAATGAGATGCATAAATGCAAATGCAAAAATTAAGCAAACAACCTTACTCAGTATTTAAATATTTCAAATTATACAATTACTTAAAATTTGTGAAATTATTTTCAAATGTATTGTTGATATACAGCTAATATTGGGTAAAGTTAAAGTTGTTAAAATATTTATGTATATTATATAAAATACGTAGCCTACAGAACTAGACTGAGAGACCATTGCAGGTGTTTTGACTTAATTAGCTGATTAGAGTGTGGCACCAGGTGTCTTCATTTATATATATATATATATATATATATATATATATATATATATATATATATATATATATATATATATATATATATATATATATATATATATATATATATATATATATATATATATATATATATATATATATATATATATATACACACACACACACACATACATACATACATATACAGGTGCTGGTCATATAATTAGAATATCATCAAAAAGTTGATTTATTTCACTAATTCCGTTCAAAAAGTTACATTTGTATATTATATTCATTCATTACACAGACTGATATATTTCAAACGTTTATTTCTTTTAATTTTGATGATTATAACAGACAACTAAGGAAAATCCCAAAATTCAGTATCTCAGAAAATTAGAATATTGTGAAAAGGTTCAATATTGAACGCACCTGGTGCCACACTCTAATCAGCTAATTAACTAAAAACACCTGCAAAGGCCTTTAATGGTCTCTCAGTCTAGTTCTGTAGGCTACACAATCATGGGGAAGACTGCTGACTTGACAGTTGTCCAAAAGACGACAATTGACACCTTGCACAAGGAGGGCAAGACACAAAAGGTCATTGCAAAAAAGGCTGGCTGTTCACAGAGCTCTGTGTCCAAGCACATTAATAGAGAGGCAAAGGGAAGGAAAAGATGTGGTAGAAAAAAGTGTACAAGCAATAGGGATAACCGCTCCCTGGAGAGGATTGTGAAACAAAACCCATTCAAAAATGTGGGGGAGATTCGCAAAGAGTGGACTGCAGCTGGAGTCAGTGCTTCAAGAACCACTACGCACAGACACATGCAAGACATGGGTTTCAGCTGTCGCATTGAACAACAGACAGCGTCAGAAGCATCTCGCCTGTGCTAAAGACAAAAAGGAAAAAAAGTGGTCCAAAGTTATGTTCTCTGATGAAAGTAAATTTTGCATTTCCTTTGGAAATCAGGGTCCCAGAGTCTGGAGGAAGAGAGGAGAGGCACACAATCCACGTTGCTTGAGGTCCAGTGTAAAGTTTCCACAGTCAGTGATGGTTGGGGGTGCCATGTCATCTGCTGGTGTTGGTCCACTGTGTTTTCTGAGGTCCAAGGTCAACACAGCTGTATACCAGGAAGTTTTAGAGCACTTCATGCTTCTGGCTGCTGACCAACTTTATGGAGATGCAGATTTCATTTTCCAACAGGACTCGGCACCTGCATACAGTGCCAAAGCAACCAGTACCTGGTTTAAGGACCATGGTATCCCTGTTCTTAATTGGCCAGCAAACTCGCCTGACCTTAACCCCATTGAAAATCTATGGGGTATTGTGACGAGGAAGATGTGATATGCCAGACCCAACAATGCAGAAGAGCTGAAGGCCACTATCAGAGCAACCTGGGCTCTCATAACATCTGAGCAGTGCCACAGACTGATCGACTCCATGCCATGCCGCATTGCTGCAGTAATTCAGGCAAAAGGCCCCAATTAAGTATTGAGTGCTGTACATGCTCATACTTTTCATGTTCATACTTTTCAATTGGCCAAGATTTCTAAAAATCCTTTCTTTGTATTGGTCTTAAGTAATATTCTAATTTTCTGAGATACTGAATTTGGGATTTTCCTTAGTTGTCTGTTATAATCATCAAAATTAAAAGAAATAAACATTTAAAATATATCAGTCTGTGTGTAATGAATGAATATAATCTACAAGTTTCACTTTTTGAATGGAATTAGTGAAATAAATCAACTTTTTGATGATATTCTAATCATATGACCAGCACTTGTATATATATATATATATTATTTTATTTTATATTCTATTATATATTTATATCATAACTTGTACATAAGCATGCTTGGAACATTGCTTGATCAATCAAAACTGAGGACTAGAGCTATCTGTTGTATAATCCGAGACATATCATTGTGCACAGTATACTTCTTTACAAGAATGGAGAAAATGGAACAAACAGATATTATCTGTACACACATATAATGAACGCTCATATCTGAAAATGTTCAACACTGTGATTCTTCACGCACTTGTCCAGATTCCTTTACACCTCTGTAGAAGCGGAACGACCTCAGTCGGTTTGACCTTGCCCTTGAGTAGGTGAATGAAAAGCACATCACTAACAGGGGGAGAGTATGGCTGCCCTGAAAATAATGTCAACCCAGCGTTTCCTGTGTGAAGGGAGCAAAATGCATCCTGGCCTCATACTGAACTGCTGCTGGGCCGCTGCACAGATAATATCCACTTTAATTTCTCACCTGAGGGCAAATTCTCACGAGGGAGCTGCTGATGCCAGGTTGGGGATGTGACAGCCATTTTTCATCAGCTCACCGCATGATGCCAACACAAAATAACCTTTTATACTAATCTGGGGTCAGTTTTGATTTTTATATTGTGTATCAGTGTGATTTATCGCTAAACTTTCTCCAAAAGTGTCAGTTTAGACATCCTGACCTTCACTACACAGACACAATTTTGGCATCACTCTTTTAAGTCAATTAATTACCCAATATAAAGAGAGTGAAAGAAAATAAGAAAATAAACTCTAATACCGCCAACTATCCCTGCGGCTTGTGCACTTCCCAAAACAGGCAGACAGTTTTGAAATTGTCCGCAGCTGTTTAACCATTTGATATTTGAGAGCGTTTGGCGTCTATAAATATTGAACAGCAGTACGGTGCCAGGGGTCTCTACAATGGCAGGTATGTGTCACCAGATACCCCAGGACAATCCCGTCATGCCATGAATACGTTGGGGGGAAACAGAGACGGTGTTTCTAGGGCGATTTGTGAACTCACTCTCCCTTCTGCTCTCATTCCTCTGTGTCTGCTCATTTCAGCTCTGATTCACTGCGCAGGGCAAGACCAGAGCTGTGAAAAACTCCAGCTATCTCAGATAAGAGCTCTTTGGGTCTGTGTGGCGCTCGGCCCGTCCAACTCGAGACGGCAACAAATCACTGTGAGCGTAAATCACGATTTAACCCTTCGTTCTTATCAACAAACTGCCCAGGATTGCCAATCATAGCTGTTGGTGTGTGCGTCTTTGTGAGGCTGAGCAAAAGCATGTCCAGCATTCCAAACAATTTTCTCTCACCCTCCTCTGGCTCATCCTGAGATTCTCTCATTTGTCAGAGTTCGGCAACTGCCAGGTCTGGACAGCCCTGTGTAAATAAACCAGGAAGTGCGTCCATCTCACAGTGGGTTAGAGTGGCAGGAAAAGTAAACCCGCTCAAGTCACCCACTGGTAAAACTGCTTCTCTTGCATTATATGATGAATATAAAACAGTGGTTCTTAAACCATTCAGATAGTGGACTATGTCAGCTAAACAACAATTGTGGACTAACTAACAAACAAAATGAGAGAAAACCACCATCTAAATCAAAACAACTTCCTACAGTTTTAAATAATGTACATCACAGCTCGGATATACCTTGATAGCCTCACTTTTCCCAATCCATAATTTTGCCAAAATGCTCTTATTTCACTGAAAATAACTTGACCATGAATCATAAATTAAATCACAAGGTTATTCATAATAAACCTTCATACTCAGATTTAGACTACCATTCTAAAGTTTGGAGTCATTTTAGAAATGACTTTAAAGGGTTAGTTCACCCAAAAATTCATCATTAATTACTCACCCTCATGCCGTTCCCAACTCGTAAGACCTTTGTTCATCTTCGGAACACAAATGAAGATATTTTTGATGAAATCTGAGAGCTCTCTGACCCCTCCATAGACATCTATTTAATTAACACTTTCAAGGCCCATAAATGTTAAGACATCGATAAAATAGTCCATGTGACTCCAGTGGTTCAACCTTAATTTTATGAAGCAATGACAATACTTTTTGTGTGCAAAAAACTAACAAAGATGACGACTTTATTCAGCAAATTTCTTCATATCTGTGTCAGTCTCCTACACTGTTGACGTAGTAAATACAATCCACACAACGCCAGCACGCTGGCTTACCATTGGCCGATGCTGTTCACATGAGCACCACAAGACATGCGTGTGATGCTGACGCAGGACTGACCAACGTAAACTGCGTAGGAGACTGACACAAACATGACGAAATTATAGAATAAAGTTTGTTTGTTTTTGCGCTCAAAAAGTTATCTCGTCGATTTATAAAATTAAGGCTGAACTACTAGACTATTTTAACAATGTCTTTACTACCTTTCTGGACCTTGAAAGTGTTAATTAAATAGCTTTCTATGGAGGGGTCAGAGTCTTCTCGGATTTCATCAAAAAAATCTTAATTTGTGTTCTGAAGAGGAACGAAGGTCTTATGGGTTTGGAACAACATGATGACGAGTAATTAAATGACAATTTTCACCATTTTTGGGTGAACTAACCCTTTAATACATTTAATTGATTAAAGTAAAGAATAAAGATAGTAAATACATTTACATTATTAAAAAAATCTAATAAAACCATTTTTTTAGCTTTATATAAATCAAAGTATAAAAAAAAACAGTTTTCAACATTGATAATAATAAGTAGTTTCTAAGATGATAATATGTTTCTTGAGCATTAAATCAGCATATTAAAATGATTTCTGAAGGATGTGACACTGAAGACTGGCGTAATGATGCTGAAAAATCAGCTGTGAATTCTCTGTTTGATCAAATAAATGCAGCCTGGGTGAGAATAAGAGACTTTCAACAAAATAAAAAAAAATAAAAAAAAATCTTAGACCTCAAATTTTTGAGCAGTGTATCAGTTGATTCAGTGTTGCTGTGTCGTTTACTAATTGTTATTATTTAATTCAAAACAATTATTGCAACTATAATTATAAAATAACTGACAAACATTGCACCAACATTGATTCAATTGAATAATCAATTTCCTGTTTCGATTTTTTTTAATGAACTCATTGATTTTTAGGATCACTGATATCAAGCGAATCTTAAATACATTGTAGTTATATATCTGTTTCTGTATATTTTTACCATTACTCCAGGCTGTGGTTATGAATGGATGGTCAGTAAGTCTTCAAAAATCAGGTCACAGTGAGACACATGATTGTGAATCTTATGTACTGTTCCCATCTAAAAATAGCCCCTAATGCACATCAAGGCAAGGAAGCTACTGAGCATCTCTCAAAGCATAAAAGAGGCCTTCACATGGATTCAGAAAGCATAGTTGCGTGATTTTGCTCGTCATGTGAAAGCTACAAAGATTTCATACATTGACATATCAATTTACTTCTTTAAAATGAGAGAACCTAAAACTTGGCTGCTATATGAAAATGTTAGAAGTTTACTACACCAATTTATTATTTCTGTGGTATCATGGTAGAAAATGCAGTCTTTCATAAGGATGTATAAATTCTGAGATTTCTAATTTAGGGTGACAGCAGAGAGGAGGAATTCCAGGCCAGGCTTTTTAGAACAAGAAAAAAAAGAATGTAAAAAAAAAAAGAAAGAGTAATTTATGTTCCTGCACTGTTGGTAAAAGTGAATGGCTGTATTTCAGGCTGGGGGATGAGAGCTCTGGCTCTGTCTGAGAGCTCAGCAGAACAGAACATTGGGTTTGTGGACCATGACATGACTGAGGAGTAGAGCTGACAGGCCGGTGTAAACCGAACCCTGCAGGCAGCAGACCAGCTTGGCTGCTGCTGGACACCTCAGGGCTCCTACTGCTGAATAGGTAAGCTGAGAAATTCCACAGCCTTCTGTTTCAGGCCTGCCCTAAAAGTGCTGAAACATCAGCAACTGCAGTCTACAGCTGGGCTCTGAGCTCTATCACTCACACACTGAAGGACATGAGCTCCCTCCCCTATGTCAGAAGATCCAAAAACAATACTTGGACACATTTTTGTTGGTGTGTGCGTCTTTGTGAGGCTGAGCAAAAGCATGTCCAGCAAAAATTAGTACAAAAGTTCTGGGCATTAGTGCTTTTTTTAAAGGTGCCCTAGAATGATTTGAAACAACATTTTAAATTGTTCTCTGGTATCTACATAGAGGGTATATGGCTTATTTAAGGTCAATAATTGTCCAGCTACGGTTTTACAGGTCCATTTACAACTCTAGAAATCTTCCCCAGGATGAAATGGTCTATTTTTGATTTATTTGGAAGGGTCATGAATATTAATGCAGAGTTCTGCTCTGATTGGCTGTTTCACTGCGGCTCAATGATAGCAGGCACAACTTTACTGACCATCTTGACGATGGAGAGATTAGGCATTCAACCTTATACAGGGAGTGCAGAATTATTAGGCAAATGAGTATTTTGACCACATCATCCTCGTTATGCATGTTGTCTTACTCCAAGCTGTATAGGCTGGAAAGCCTACTACCAATTAAGCATATTAGGTGATGTGCATCTCTGTAATGAGAAGGGGTGTGGTCTAATGTAATCAACACCCTATATCAGGTGTGCATAATTATTAGGCAACTTCCTTTCCTTTGGCAAAATGGGTCAAAAGAAGGACTTGACAGGCTCAGAAAAGTCAAAAATAGTGAGATATATTGCAGAGGGATGCAGCAGTCTTAAAATAGCCAAGCTTCTGAAGCGTGATCATCGAACAATCAAGCGTTTCATTCGAAATAGTCAACAGGGTCGCAAGAAGCGTGTGGAAAAACCAAGGCGCAAAATAACTGCCCGTGAACTGAGAAAAGTCAAGCGTGCAGCTGCCAAGATGCCACTTGCCACCAGTTTGGCCATATTTCAGAGCTGCAACATCACTGGAGTGCCCAAAAGCACAAGGTGTGCAATACTCAGAGACATGGCCAAGGTAAGAAAGGCAGAAAGTCGACCACCACTGAACAAGACACACAAGCTGAAACGTCAAGACTGGGCCAAGAAATATCTCAAGACTGATTTTTCTAAGGTTTTATGGACTGATGAAATGAGAGTGAGTCTTGATGGGCCAGATGGATGGGCCCGTGGCTGGATTGGTAAAGGGCAGAGAGCTCCAGTCCGACTCAGACGCCAGCAAGGTGGAGGTGGAGTACTGGTTTGGGCTGGTATCATCAAAGATGAGCTTGTGGGGCCTTTTCGGGTTGAGGATGGAGTCCAGCTCAACTCCCAGTCCTACTGCCAGTTTCTGGAAGACACCTTCTTCAAGCAGTGGTACAGGAAGAAGTCTGCATCCTTCAAGAAAAACATGATTTTCATGCAGGACAATGCTCCATCACACGCGTCCAAGTACTCCACAGCGTGGCTGGCAAGAAAGGGTATAAAAGAAGAAAATCTAATGATATGGCCTCCTTGTTCACCTGATCTGAACCCCATTGAGAACCTGTGGTCCATCATCAAATGTGCGATTTACAAGGAGGGAAAACAGTACACCTCTCTGAACAGTGTCTGGGAGGCTGTGGTTGCTGCTGCACGCAATGTTGATGGTGAACAGATCAAAACACTGACAGAATCCATGGATGGCAGGCTTTTGAGTGTCCTTGCAAAGAAAGGTGGCTATATTGGTCACAGATTTGTTTTTGTTTGGTTTTTGAATGTCAGAAATGTATATTTGTGAATGTTGAGATGTTATGTTGGTTTCACTGGTAAAAATAAATAATTGAAATGGGTATAAATTTGTTTTTTGTTAAGTTGCCTAATAATTATGCACAGTAATAGTCACCTGCACACACAGATATCCCCCTAAAATAGCTAAAACTAAAAACCACTTCCAAAAATATTCAGCTTTGATATGAGTTTTTTGTGTTCATTGACAACATGGTTGTTGTTTAATTATTAATGTTGTAAAATTAATCCTCAAAAATACAACTTGCCTAATAATTCTGCACTCCCTGTATATATATCAATCAGTATATAATCATACTTCAGTTGTCAAAAATATAAATAAATAAATATCAAATTACTATCGTTTCAACTTAAATGGTGGAGGTGGTGACGTTAGCTAGAAGGATCGAGTGAGCTATGTGTAAGCAACTAAACTAACATAGTATGTTACGTATCTATGGTTGCATTTACTAATTTATGACAACACTGGCATGAAATAATATTAAACTTTGTCATTAGACATACTATTTAGTTATGTAAGCCACTTGGATTATCCTTTTCTTACCGTATAGCATCTTGCGTTGGATATAGACAACAACGGGAATATTATCGTTAATGTTGTCTCTCTAAGAAACTTTCGATTTAATCAGAAATGGTTTAGACAGTCAAGAAGTGGATAAAATCACTTGCTGCTTGCAGGAATATGGTTGGAATTGCCCCTTTCTTCAGTGTCGGACGCTGAGCAAAGCCTGCTTGATATTGTCCCAGGTTTGAAAAACTGTCCGTGGTGAAATGGGCTGAGCAAACTAACAACTTTGAATTAAATTGTTGCGGTATCCGATTATAAATAAACATCAACCATGCCTGTTGACATGTTTTATTTGTGGGAAGAGTATGAAACGTCTTCACATCCCCTGCACAGCCTGGAACATAACATTTGTTCCCATGATCTGCCATGTTCGCTATCCTCGCGTCAGGCTTACTGCTGCAGAACTCCAGTTGATACGGCGGCTGCGCAGTTTCGCCAGATAGTGAACATGTGCTTGCTTATGCAAATGTTGGGGGGCGTACATATTAATGATCCCATCGATTGCATCACTGCTGGTGTTATGTTGAGATTCGCCTATTTTTCCGTGGTGTTTTTCACAAACGAGATTTACATATGAAGGAGGAGGCAATGGTGTTTGAGACTCACTGTATGTGATTTACATGTACTGAACTCCTGTTATTTAACTATGGCAAGGTTAATTAAATTTTTCATTCTAGGGCACCTTTAATGTCTAATGCCAATATCTACAGAAATTTTATTTCTCACTCATGTTTCATAACTTTGAGTGCTTTGTGCAAAAAACAATGTACCACTTTATTTACAAAATATTAATCTCAAACGCGTTCACGAGAGCACCACGCCGCGTAGCTTCATAAAATTGAGGTCAAACCACTGGAGTCATATGGATTACTTTTATGATGTCTTTACTACCTTTCTGGGGCTTGAATGTGGTAGTTGCATAGGCTGTCAATGGAGGGACAGATGGTTCTCAGATTTCATTAAAAAGATCTTCATTTGTATTCTGAAGAAAGTCTTACGGGTTTGGAGCGACATGAGGATGAGTAATTATGCTGCCTTCATGTGCTATTGAAAATTTCATAATTCCCACTTCAGAAATCATGATAACGAGCTTGATGGATTCAAGTGCTTTGTTGTCGGAATAAGCAGGAATCATGGACACCAGGTTTATTCTTGCCTATTTATTGGGAAAATCTTATTAAAACCAAAAATCTATGTAGTGCACATGCACTGACAACCATATAAACATTTACCAGATAGTCAGCTTTCTGCCGATTCTGTAATTTCGGTCGAATGCAGGCAATTTTCGCTGTGTATAAAACATAATACGCTTCAAATGATTACTCGTATCCAAATATTGACTACATTAATGACAAGACATGATGATCTATCTATTTTGGGGGGAAAACTAATAAATCATACCTGTCGCAGCAGTAGTTTTCCCCGCCATCATGTTTAAAGTTTATGGCATGGCCATCTCGGGAATATCAAAATTATTTCCGAACTTCCCAGTGGCAAACATGACATCAGAGGGTGTTCATGTGTTACATTTTTACCTAGGAAACTCGAATTTATGATAATTGTACGATAGCACGTGAAGGCAGCATTAATGACAGAATCTTTATTTTTGGGTGAACTAACCCTAATTTGAACAGCAGTTTTGTATCACTTATGTCAGTAAATTTGCATCCAAACAAAAACTGATCACACAAAAGCACATTATGTAAAAGACATTGCCCTGATTTATACAGCAAAATAACAGATGAAAAAAAACCTAAGTGATTCAAACACAGCCACACTCTTGCATACTGTTCACAACCGAGACTAACATTTTTCAAAAATCTCCCAACATCCGACCTCCAGCTCGGCAGCTCCTGCTGTGGCAGAGTTTTCTTGTGTTTTATAAGACAAATCTAATTAGTGTGAAACTCCAATTAAATGAAAAGAAAACTATTAGAGGCACACACAAAAAAACCCTCCAGGAATAGAACTTGTCAATAGGGTGTAACTCTGCAACTCGTTATTGGGTAAAAAAAAAAAAATATGGTGATGAACTCAGCTGACTGAAAATACAGTGTTTTAATTATCTCACTCTCTAATTAAAGAGACTGATCAATGGCACAGCGCTTATAGCTCATAGCTGCTACACCTGTTTACAAGTGCTTTGTCTGGGGGCTACAGAACTGAGTACAGCATGTTAGAAAAGAGGTTTCACTGCTTAGGAAGCACTCAGATTGCACAGCTAATAGGATCAATTTGAAATTGATTGACATCAAACTCACATGATCTTCTGGACAGGCCGTGTCTGCTTAAGCAGCGGTCAGCCCTGTTGGAAAAAAAAGCAGAGTTGATCAGCAACATAGATCAACCACCCTCACTGAGAAGTTCAGCATCATTAACTAAGTTTTGAGAAAATAGTATAACAACAATTGGTCACACTTTAGTTTAGTGTCTAATTCTCACTATTAACTAACTATTGACTATGAACCTCAATAAATTTGCCTAATTGCTGCTTATTAATAGTTAGTAAGGAAGTTGTTAAGTATTATGTATTGGATAGGATTAAGGGATGTAAAATATGATCATGCAGAATAATGCATTAATAAGTGGCTTTTTACTAATAAACAGCCAATATCCCAGTAAAATACATACTACCGGTAATAAGCAAACAGTTAATAGTGAAAATTGGATCCTAAATTAAAGTGTTACCCAACAATCTTTTAATATTTGTATTTCAGTTTAATGACATTTAAATATACAATTATAAAATACAAGTATTCTTAATATCTTACACATTATAATTTTATAATTATAATTTTTTAATAAAATGATACAGATACATGTCAGGGTGATACAACTGTCTTTGTACTATAACAAAGTACAATTATAAAATATAAGTATTCTTAAAGGGGTAGTTCACTCAAAAATGAAAATTAGTCCATAATTTACTCACCCTCAAGTCATCCTAGGTGTATATGACATTCTTCTTTCAGACAAATAAAATCAGAGTTATATTACAAAATTCCAGGCTAATCCAAGCATTAGAATTGCAGTAGAATTGCAGTTTTTGAAGTCCATAAAAAGTGCATCTGCCAATCAAATAACATGCTCCACGCGGCTCCGGGGTGTTAATAAAGGCCTTCTGAAGCGAATCGATGCGTTTGTGTAAGAAAAATATCCATCTTTAAAACTTTATAAAGTAAACTTTGGGCCAACCGCCTTCTCTGTTCAATTTATGGAAAAATTGTTGAAAGTTCCTCTGCCGATCGACAGATTAACGCGACCAGGTAGGCTCGTCATGACATCACGTACGCATCTTGAGTTTCACTTTCAACATTCAACACTATTCCACGGAAGGCGGTCGGCCGAAAGTTTACTTGATAAAGTTTTAAATATGGATATTTTTCTTACACAAACGCGTCAATTCGCTTCAGAAGGCCTTTATTAACACCCCGGAGCCACGTGGAGCACGTTATTTGATGGACAGATGCACTTTTTATGGGCTTCAAAAACAGAGCCAATATTACTGCAATTCTAATGCTTGGATTAGCCTGGACTTTTGTAATATAACTCCGATTTTATTTGTCTGAAAGTAGAATATCATATACACCTAGGATGACTTGATGGTGAATAAATTATGGGCTAATTTTCATTTTTGGGTGGAACTATCCCTTTAAGTATAAAATATAAGTATTCTTAATATCATATCTTAATATCTTACACAATACTTAAATAAAATTATACTTAAATAAAATAATAATAAAATAATATTGATACATATAAATGTCAGGGTGATACAACTGTCCTTGTACTATAACGAAGATTGCAAAAGATGGAGAAAAAAAAACAAAAAAACATTCACTCTCATATTTACGTCACTGCTATTGCCAGATGGGCAAGATTGCATAGCGGCAAAATGTCAGAAAGAAAGCACGATAGTGGAGCACAAAAGCGGAAATACAAAGGTAAAACAACAACGTAACCATGATATACAGAAAAAAATCCCTAAATTAACTGGATACTTCAAGACTGCTGAATCATCATCCAGTCGAAGACAAGATCCACAGCAGGAAGACTGCCAGCTAGAATCGTTTTTTCCACGTTATTTCGTGTTAAGGAGGGTGATCAGGTATTTTCTCAATTCTGAGAATTCCGTGCCGAGAACAGTTTGTAATTGTGCCTTTCCGTACCAGGCTCAAGTGGAAACACAACAGGAACCGTTCCTTATAATTCTAAGAACCGTTCTGCCCGACGGTGGAAAAGCGACTATTGTTCACCTGCTCGTGCATGGGTCAGCCACGCCGGCGCCCTCAGCAGAGATGGAGGGAATTCCGTCGTTTTTATTGTGGATTTGTTTTATACACATTTAAGTGTATTGCACTGTGGTTTGTGTCTCAGTAAGGATGTTGTGATTTTGCCTCAGTAAAACAGGGTGTTCTGCACCGATGCAGATGCTGTAGGCTACCTGGGCCCGGATTCACAAAACATTCTTAAGAATGAAATTATTCTTAACTGCCAATTTCTTCTTATTTTCTAACTTAAAGGGTTAGTTCACCCAAAAATGAAAATTCTGTCATTAATTACTCCCCCTCATGTCGTTCGACACCCGTAAGACATTCGTTCATCTTCGGAACACAAATGAAGATATTTTTGTTGAAAGCTGATGGCTGAGAAAGGCTTCAGACAGGCCTCCATAGGGATTCAGTGCATTTGCACTCACAAGACCCATAAAAGGCACTAAAAACGTTGTTACAAAGTCCATCTCATCGTTACAAAGTCCATCTCACTACAGTCACTCTACAATAATGTTAGGAAGCGACGCTAATAGTTTTTGAGCGAAAAAAAAATCAAAATAACGACTTTATTCCACAAGTTCTGTCTTCCTCTGTCGTGAACTCACGAAGCACCACGACGCATGCGCGAGAATATGACGCAAACCGGCGTTCGGGAATCCATGAAATACACACTTTAGTCCCATTTTGAGCTCTACGCCGAGACCTAAAGCACGATCAATGTAGAATTCAACAGCTCAGATACGGCGCGTCTTCCTCTGCTCGTTGTAAACAAATCTCCTCGCTTCTGGGTCACGTGTCCGAACGCCGGTTTGCGTCATATTCTCGCGCATGCGTCGTGGTGCTTCGTGAGTTCACGACAGAGGAAGACAGAACTTGTGGAATAAAGTCGTTATTTTGATTTTTTTTTTTCCGCTCAAAAACTATTATCGTCGCTTCCTAACATTATTGTAGAGTCACTGTAGTGAGATGGACTTTGTAACGATGTTTTTAGTGCCTTTTATGGGTCTTGTGAGTGCAAATGTACTGAATCCCTATGGAGGCCTGTCTGAAGCCTTTCTCAGCATCAGCTTTCAACAAAAATATCTTCATTTGTGTTCCGAAGATGAACGAATGTCTTACGGGTGTCGAACGGCATGAGGGTGAGTAATTAATGACAGAATTTTCATTTTTGGGTGAACTAACCCTTTAAGAAAAAATATAAGAATATTTTGTATTCCCAAAAACTTTTCTTAAGAATGTTCTTATCTTTTTTCTTATGATTGTTCTTAAGATAAAATTTAAGAAGTATTCATATTCACGAAAATAATGTTCTTTAAAATCATCGTAAATAACTTCTTAAAGTTAGGGTAACCTCCAACCTATCTTAAATACCAATTCTACTGTTAATGTGTCACAAATTGTAGTTTTAAGACTTTTTCAGGCGAGAATGTACTTATTTAAAGATTAAATCTGTGGTTTATTTATAAAGAGAGCACCTATTTTACAATTTTATCTGCTGTTTTCGGAGTTGTGAGATCCAGGCGATTAGCGGGTGTTCAGCGCTCGTTAACCCAGCGAGAGAAGCCTTACCTCAGCTAGTCATTCTGCCATCTGCCGCGGCCTCTGACGTCTCTGAGATATGATTCGTCTTGTGTCGATCTAACGGCCGATCTTTGGTACCCGAGCAGCGTTCTTGATAAACGGCTAGGCTCTTATAAAATAAAAATTTTACAGACACGGCACATTAAAAACATGACATTGAGTGATTTACTCCCGTCAAACCAGTCACAACGAAAATATCCTGCACACTTATGATATCTACGGTCAGTACCGTCGCAAGGGCTGTGCCAAGTGTGCGACCGCACTGGGCCTCGCGCCTCTAGAGGGCCTCGCGCCTGGCCTGCATTTTATGAAGTTTGTCTATTTTTTATTACAGTTTTTCCACCCAACATCGATAATAAATACAATTCCTACTGTCTCTCAATAATGCATAATCAAGGCCATGTGAAAAAAAATCAGCAAATTATTATTGTTATTTTTCAAATTTCGATATGACGTTCTGCGTGGTCGCGCCACTTTGAGCCGCTCACTCTGAGGAAAAAATGTCGGGTGCTGCACGAGAGCGCGACCGATTTCGTAAACACGAGTCGGGTGGTGAGAAAAGGAAAAGAATTAAAAAGAAAGAAGAATTTCAGAAGTCACTGAGAGGATCGCTGGATAAATTTGTCAATGCCAATATTGCGACTACAAGCAGCACAACCAACACAATCACGGATAATAATCAGGCTGCCGGGTTGCAACAACAAGATGAAGTTCAAGGTGAGGCATAAATATAACAAGTGGTCGTGGACTAAATATATATAATATATATATATATATAATCCGGCGTATGGGGTGAGCGATATGGCGGTAGACACGACGTAGGTAACAATTTTGGACTAACGTTAATATGTCTCTATTGCAGTTACGCTCATGTGACGTGTCGGGCTGTGCTGCGCGGTCACGAAAGCTTTTGTCGTTTTCATGCGTTTTTTAGCATTGTAGTTTAAACACAGGTGATGTTAAGCGTTAAAGCACAGTAAGCAGAGACAGCCAACTCTGCGCGCTGTCAGAGAGACTGTTTCTGAGAGCTGAGAGACGAGCTCCCGTTTTAGTGCTGAATGAGTAAATCTGTTTGTTAGAATGATTAAAAAAATTTAGTCTAGTCCGCTTCACCGTTCTAACAGCGCTCGTCAGTGACAGAATGAGTGAGGTGGCCAATCAAATCAAAGAAGGCGGGTCTTGCTGTCAGTCATAACCACAACGCAACGAGAGTTCGTGGAGAAGAGATGCTTGTACTGTACAGCTGAGCTGACAACTGTTTTACGATAGAAATGTTCAGCGACCAACAGTAATAGACTATCTAGTGATGCAAACTACTCAACTTTCTATGAAATTTAGCCGTCTTGAAATGAATTAATGTGACAAGAAACGTTTGCGTTTTCACTATTAGACGAATTAGAGTGAATGTTTGCACGTTTCTTCATACCGTTCATATTTAGGCTAGTTATTCCCTTAGATCGCTTTTAATCCTTTAATTGCTTTATTATTATTGTTGTTGTTGTTCTTAGGTTATCATTATGCAGTAGATCTTACAATTGTTATGAGCGTGTGAGTGACCATGCAGTGAGCACAATAGCCTATCACACACGTCAAGATTGTATAGAGTTTTACTCAGTCCGTTTTAAATTCTAATTGCAGCATCTGAAATAGGTCAAACCACTTTTGATCAGATATGCGAAAGTTCGGTTCGTTACTATAGCAATACCCGGCCGCATACACGCGCGCAAATCAATTGTATAGAGGGCCTCGCATGTCAACTTCGCACAGGGCCTCGCACCCCCCTTGCGACGGCCCTGTCTACGGTAATCTGCAGGAAGCGCAAAATGACGAGCTTTGAGGTGTTTTTCATTCAGTGAGTGTTCAGTAATACCTTTCAATAAAATAACACCATATAACACCTTCAATTTTCTTCTTAAGTAAAAAATGAAGATGTTCTTAAGAAAATAGTTGAGAACTTCTTAAGGAACTTCTTAAACTTCTTATTTTCAAGAATTGCACTTAGGATCATTCTTACGAACGTCTTAGAATTTATCTTAAGAATTTTCTTAACTTCTTTCTTAAGATTTTCGTGAATCCGGCCCCTGTTGGTTTATAAAGCTAGCTTGCAGTTGAACTGTGAAAGCAGGGAATTCTGTTGCTTTGCTGTTTATGGTTACATATTTCCTTTGTAATTGTTTTGTGGCTGCGGTGGCAGAGGGTAATATCTTTCCACCATCTCTGTTAATTAGAGGGCTGCTTTTAAGCACTGGGCACTGTGCTTGTTTGTATTTGTGTTTTGTTTGTAATGTTTCTCATTTTACCTATGTGGTGATGTGGTGTTTTTCTTGCTTGTGCTATGAACAGGCCATTCATGCGGATTTAGATCTCGCTCAGGACACGCGCTGTCTGTGGAGGCCAGACTAACCGCCCCAACTTATAGCAGAGCTGACAGCTCACATCCGATTCCAGAAACACCATGACTACAATAAATATGCATCTGCCCCCCTTGCCCCCTTTCTAATGTTGCTTTTTTTTCCTCTTTAGTGCCAACTATTAACACTGCTAAATACACTACAACAACAATACTCTTTTTCTTCTTAAGAAATTATTCTCTAGTCCTTATGTGAAAGTGGCTTCTGGCAAGGGAGAAATATATTAACAAAACAGGGCTAGTGTGCTTTTGTCATCTGTACATGCCAGCAAAGACAGAAACGAGCATGCAGAGGGTGGCTGCAAAGTGTCAGACTTTCACAAAGAAAATCAACTTGTGCAGTGTTGCCTGGAGCACGCAGTCGCACACGCAGCGGGCTAGAATCAATCCGGCCGACTGCGACTCAGCCCCTGTGGATTAAGATTTAAATTGAGGCCCATCTACTCTGTCACTAAAATGGATATTGTATCCTTTATGCAGGAAGTAGGGAATTACGGCGTCCCTCTATCCCCCCTTTACTGCTCTTGACAGATAAGTGGTGCAAGCAAAGCTGGCATTGCACAGGCGCTGCTTTTCAAAACCAGCAGTCGTTTTCATCTAGGCACGGGCAAATAAAGCATGTGATGGCCGAGACTGCAAGGGACGTATGCTCCGCTGTTCCTCTTAAAACCTTGCATGCTGTGAACCGGCTCAAATAAATATCCCCAAAGGCATCCTTCGTTCAAACACTCTCCTTCAAACAGCGGCGAGCCAAGAAATAGCGCCATCATGGCATTCAAACTCTTGTTTCCGACACACTCCCTCTCCCATCTCCCATACTTTCTCCCTACCCGGTCGCCTCTGTGTGGCCATGTGGTCGGTGTAGCTGAAAGGTCAGTGGTGGGTAATTTGTTTTTAGCTATGCAGACAAGCCTCACAACACACACAGCCAGGTAAACCAATTACACCCTGACACGAATTGCCATGACAAACAGCCTCCGTACACAAGCGCCACGGCCATTAGCGGTCAGGCCACTGTCCTCCCTCTTGGAGAAGAGCAACCGACCCACCCCGATTAGCTCTTTCTCATTAGCTGACCAGGAGATCATAAACCAACACCTACTGTAACCAACTAGATGGTCCATATTTGTTATACATAGGCATTTAAACACCATGAAATAAAAAATGTTTAATGGAATGTTGCAATATTTATTATAAACGATTCATCCATGCACATTTTTTTACAAAATGTATGTGCCCTCATAAAGCATGCCTGTAACGTCCCCAAGAAATGAAAATTGACGTTTTTTGGCTTTTAGTATGAACATGTGTTATCTATAAGCCAGTGTGCTCCAAAACAATAACACAATTTGCATTTAGAAGATGAGCATTCAAACTTACAATCTCTCACTTATATGGATCAATGATTTTGATGACATCCTTCTCATCAGATTTTCTGTCCAATCAAATGCTCTTGAGAATCTAAAGCATCCCGCCCCCTACATTATAAAAAGATGCTGAAGCTGCTGCTAAAATCATTCACTTGTTCACACATTTACTATTTTCTACATGGTGAATGGCACATAGTGCACTATATAAGGTATAGGGAACAATTCAGAGAGTGTAAACATGCTTTTCATTGGGGGCGAATAAAGTCTGATTTCACGTTAGTGTCACGCGAACCGCCGCAGAGCGCACAGTCTGGCACAGAGTCTAGCACAGAGCGGATCATATGCGCGAGTCTGCGCATACCACAAAACGTATTGGACCTATTTAAATTCTGCACAGAATGCTATATTTTAAAGCAATATGGAGGAGATTAGGAGGAGAAATGGTTAGAGATTTAGAGGAAACTGCAGCTTTACCGAGCTCAATGGTTCTGGCCGAGCTGTGATATAAACTAAACGCTGTTGGCCCTTTTAAAAAAGGGGAGGAGCTGTTCAATATGTCTCACCCTGTCTTCCTGTTTCAGGAATTACGTCAACACATTGAATAATGGTGCCTGTTTCAAGACACTTCAGTGGGCCTTTAATCATAATAACTTCCTGTATCCTTTGTAATGACATCTCTTCTCTGATGACGTGTTCACATGCACGAGGGCAGTACAATCGGTCACTCACACGAGTTCACAGCAAAAGCAAACCACACCATCAATATACGAACCAATCAATTCCCGATGGACAAAATCAAGTCCTGCTTTACATTTTTTTCTTTTTTGTGAAGCTGTTGCACTCAGATAAATGTCACAATAGAGAAGAAACTACTATCACAACTTCCGTTAATGCCGACTGAGCTGTGAGCTGATTGTCACAAATGCTAAAATAAACTGTTAAGCCCCTCCCATTTGGCAAGACCTTTATCATTTGGATTCCCAGAATTACAGCCAACAGCTTGAAAAGAACATCCTTTTGGTATTCAAAATATGTGACGAGATAAATACGAGCACAGGATGGATTTGGTCTGGATTTCATGGCATTAGTGATATGAACTGATGCTATTTTTCCCTCATATGATTTTTAATAAAGCTCTTCAGCCTTTTTTTTTCGGTCCGTGCATGCGTGTGTGCGCGCAATGTCTGGTACCACCTTGTGAAAACAACAGCTTTCTTGGCATTTGTTAAAAATCCTCCAGAGAAAAACTCAAGCTATGCCTGGCAGCCACAGCTTTATGGATGCGAGCAATTTCAGCCGCATGTTTGCAAAACAGCATGTCATCATCGCTGCTGTTAATCAAACACACTCCCTCATCTACCCCCACCGCACGCCCGCATACTGTCCTTCTCTCTCATGCTCCGGGGCTGCCATTTGACTCGTGGCTCCCAAGTATCCATGTTAAATCTGTTACCTTGCATCCCAGCCCCCCCGCACCCCAATCCTCCTTGAAATTAATTACATGAGTGAGCAGCACTTTTACACTCACTAACTGGCCATTTCTGTAGTCGGCTCGGGAGGGCTCTCCTGTACTCCATTCACTGGCCCTGAAGCAGCCCTCGGCCTCCCCTGCCAGTTACTATGGCAACAATGTTCTTTCAGCACTTGCAAAATAATGAAGACAATGTGTTTTCCATTTAGATTAGTTTTTGGCGCGGCGGTGATACAGAGTGTCCATCTTAGCACCTCTTTCATGGCTGATACGATGCAATAAAAATGGCTCTGCCGGCCTCAAACACAGGTTTACCTTTACTATCTGCCAGATAGCTGGTGTACGATACTGGTGATTTTTTTCTTCACTTAACACAACGGTTTAATTACTTGCTGAGAGAGTGGAAGATCAAGTCTGTTCACTTCAGCTACTGCAGCTACTATGAGGGGGTAAATATCAGGATTTTTCAGAGAATTAAATGATATGGATAGAAAGAGTCACAAAACGGGAAAAAAAAGGGGGAGGGGGTGTGTTAAAATACTTAATATGCAGAATAAACAACAAAGTAATTAGTTACACTAATTAGTTCATAAAGTTACACTAAGAAACAACACAATTATCCAACTGCAAAAGCAAAACCATAAAACATATATTTTAAAGGGCTATTGTGCTTGTTCAACTTTTTAAGTCCACTCCAAAAGGGAGATATTCTCTTTAACAGAAAACACTACAACAAACGGCTCTTTGGGGCTACAAAGCGCCTTTTCCGAGATCTTGTGAAGTCACAATGTCACTCATTTAAATAATCCCTGCCCACAGAATATGCAAAAAAGGGGGTGAGGCCTGGTTGAGCTGCGTTAAAGAAGATGAAGACGACCTGATTTATTATCGTGTTGTTGCCATGTCAAAGAGTTGCTGTTTTTGCCACCCTGGTTCCCTTTGTTTGGCCTTCCTAAGGCAGACAAACTTATAAATGTATTTTTAAACACTGTTCCTGAACATTACAATCCCAATGTTTATCTGTGTGCAGCACATTTAACGGACAGTTTTCAGAACCTAAAAGAGTATAATGCTGGCTACGCATAAAAGCTTCTCCTGAAAGACAGTTCCCAATTTGTCAGGACAAACAAGTTGATTATGGATCACAACCTTTATTATTTGTGGCTCCGCTAGCCTGCTAGCTAACATTACAGTGTTGAGGAAGTGTTTAACCACGGGACTATCGCTTTTGTAAGACTTCTTAAAGACCGATCTTTAGGAACTTACCACTTTGAAATGTCCTGTAAAATCTGTGCTTGCAAAGGTTCCGCACGACCCTCTTGTTTGTAAACATTCTCAGTTAGAATCAGGCTTGAATTGGTATTGCAAAATTGACGGCATTGTTAATATTTACACCTGAGCAGATGAAAATCAAGGTTATGGGAAGGGGCGTTACATTTCCAGAACATGCTCTAAGCAATTTGCCAATCACAACACACTGGGCCAGCTAACCAATCACATTTCGTATTTCAGAAGGAGGGGCTTCATCAAAACTCAATCGAAATTCAAGACTTCGTAAAAGGGCATAATAGGACTATACACTATAGCCAGTATCTCACAAATTTATTTTTTACCAGAACTTTAAAATATTTGTTTGCATTTCTAAATGCATCTTATTGTTCTTACTGAGAATAATACATCCATGGATGTTTCATTTTCTAATATTATTTTGAGCAAATTAATATAACAACGTACTTCTCTTTGGTGACATATGCTGCTTAAACCCCATCCCTTTTTTACAATTAATTGTCTCACATTTAGGTCTGCCACCATCCAATCAACAAATAATGGCCAGAACCAAGCCCCCACTCTACATTTTTCTTTCAACAATCCATTTCACTCAGATTTCACAATATGGAAGAAAAGATCAGTTGTAACTTCTGCTTTAAATTTTAAATTATGAAAAATGACTGTGTGCAACTTTAAATACATACAACACAGTTATTGGTTTATTTAGAGTCAGACCTGATTAAAGTAATGATTTGTTTCAGTTAAGACTCTAAATCGATTCAGTCAGCGAGTGAGCCATTAGAATGATTCAAAAGAAGTTTGAGACTGATTCTAAAAAGAATCATTCGTTTTCTCAAAACTAGGTAAATAAAAAAATCTAATCGGTTCCAGTCTTAACAAAAGAATAAATCCAGTTCTGAACAAGAACAGGTTCTCAGTACCCGACTCTTCTGAGGACAAATTAACTCTATGCAACAGTTTGCATAAACATCCACACCCTTGTAAGGATAGCAGTTAGCAATCCTGCTATAAAATCCAAACAAAGTTCTTCCCTGGAAAATCCTTCCCCAGAAAAGGGCCTTGGGCAGACCTAGCCGAAAGCCACTGCTGTGGATGGAAAAGCACAGAGTGTTTACAGTGGAAATAGTGAGTCTGGGACATATTCTTCAAGTCCCTTTCCACTGTTTATAGAAAAAGGAGAGGAACAACACTTCCTGAGAGGAAAGCCAGCTTTCCGAGCCCAAATCAAAATCAAGCGGTTTGACAAATCTGTAAATGGAGGAAACGTTTCCACACATATACACACTACACACAACAACAGTGGCATCAACGATAGATCTTGAATATACTTTTAAATGTAAAAGTGTTCAGTTTCGCTAATAGATTTGAGTCGCACATGAGCCACAGGATTTATGAGTTAGCAGCAACAGTTTATCCGTAAAATGTGCTGTAATAGATAGTTTTAGATCTCCTCTAGTGTGCAGTAATTGAGTCGCGTATGGCCCGTCTCTGTTCGTTTCTCACGGTATCTCTAGCATGATTGAAATAGAAATGCACGGAAGGCCACTCTAGCCCTTAATTACATGGAGATAAGACGATTAACCAGCGAGCACTACTTCAAAAAGGCTTTTGCTAAAAAGACACGAAAAAAAAACAAAAAAAAAAGACTTATTTGTAAACTGCCCTCGTTTAGCAATGTGAAATATGACTGCAGCAAACAAAACAATGTCACTGCACTGAACCTCGATTGCAGATGTCGTCATCGCCAGCTAACACCATCTGACACTTCGTGTTTGATTGTACATGGTTAACGCAGGACTGTTTGATCCTGGAAGAGTGAGGATGATTCTGTAAACACTATTTATTCAGCTTTGATGACGCAGTTTAGCATCAAAGCTACAGTGCTGCTCCACTGATGTCTGAAACCCATGTTGCAACCCTCACGATAGAGATGACACGCACGCGCGTTCGACGCTGATGCACTGAGGCTGCTTCTACACAGATCACTTTGTATCGTCGCAGCCTTCATCTACGAACCTGCTCTAAAACATGCGCCCACAGACGAGTGTGATAATGAAGTCAGGCTGCCACCTGCAGAACGAGGCAGCTTGCATTCGAGATCAACGTCTGTTTGAGATGCTGCCTTTTGAAAGAAGGAACGTAAAATCTCTGTAGTTAGGAGGTATGGACAAGTGGAAACGTTATTTAGTGATCACATTACAAAGGATGCTTTCACACAGTCAGTGGAACTAGGACTGAAAATCTCATTTACTAACAAGTGTGACTCTAAAATGGTCCTGTTCATATAATAGTTTACAGAAACCAATTGAATCAAATTAACTGAGTCAGATCGGTTACACAATGTGGTGATGTAACTGTATTAAGCGTTCTAAAACAGGACTGACAACTGCATTTTGCTGCTGTGTGAATGTAGCCAAGCAATAAAGTCTCAAACAAGCAAATTAGAGGTGGAGTCTGGTGATATTGCAAACAGCAAGCAATTATTAGCGATCGAAAGAAAACCCGGCTAATTGGCTTGCTCAGCTCAATACACAGCATGTATATTTAATGAGACTCAAGTGCTCATCTGATCCCCCCCCCCCAAAAAAAAACATCACAAGGGAAACAACGGTCAATTTCACATGCAGTAAATAATCATTTAGGATGAGCTGCTGCTTATGTTTTATTTCATAACGATTGAGCTTTTCATGTTGGCTTTTGAATTTCCTCGATAATTACTGCTGTAGTGTTGTTCTGTTAGCTTAGTTTTTTCTATGTTATTCAAGACAACAAATGGCTTTTAATTTTAACTAAATAAAAGAGATCATACAAAATGCATGTTATTTTTTATTCAGTGCTGTCCTGAATAAGATATTTTACATAAAAAATGTTTACTTATAGTCCATAAGACAAAAAAATAGCTGCATTTATTAAAATAACCCCGTTCAGAAGTTTATGAGACATTGATTCTTAATACTGTGTGTCGTTCCCTCTATGATTCATGGCTGTTTTCTGTTGTGTGATGCTTGTTCTTGAGTCCCTTGATTGTCTTGAGCAGTTAAACTGCCCAATGTTCTTCGGAAAAATCCTCCAGGTCCGGCACATTCTTCAGTTTTCCAGCATCTTTTGCATATTTGAACCCTTTCCAGCAATGACTATGATTTTGAGATCCATCTTTTCACACTAAGGACAATTGAGGGACTAATACCAAAGAAAACGTGTATATATATATATATATATATATATATATATATATATATACAGGTCCTTCTCAATAAATTAGCATATTGTGATAAAGTTCATTATTTTCCATAATGTAATGATAAAAATTAAACTTTCATATATTTTAGATTCATTGCACACCAACTGAAATATTTCAGGTCTTTTATTGTTTTAATACTGATGATTTTGGCATACAGCTCATGAAAACCCCAAATTCCTATCTCAATAAATTAGCATATTTCATCCGACCAATAAAAGAAAAGTGTTTTTAATACAAAAAAAGTCAACCTTCAAATAATTATGTTCAGTTATGCACTCAATACTTGGTCGGGAATCCTTTTGCAGAAATGACTGCTTCAATGCGGCGTGGCATGGAGGCGATCAGCCTGTGGCACTGCTGAGGTGTTATGGAGGCCCAGGATGCTTCGATAGCGGCCTTAAGCTCATCCAGAGTGTTGGGTCTTGTATCTCAACTTTCTCTTCACAATATCCCACAGATTCTCTATGGGGTTCAGGTCAGGAGAGTTGGCAGGCCAATTGAGCACAGTAATACCATGGTCAGTAAACCATTTACCAGTGGTTTTGGCACTGTGTGCAGGTCCCAGTTCGTGCTGAAAAATGAAATCATCTCCATAAAGCTTTTCAGCAGATGGAAGCATGAAGTGCTCCAAAATCTCCTGATAGCTAGCTGCATTGACCCTGCCCTTGATAAAACACAGTGGACCAACACCAGCAGCTGACATGGCACCCCAGACCATCACTGACTGTGGGTACTTGACACTGGACTTCAGGCATTTTGGCATTTCCTTCTCCCCAGTCTTCCTCCAGACTCTGACACCTTGATTTCCGAATGACATGCAAAATTTGCTTTCATCCGAAAAAAGTACTTTGGACCACTGAGCAACAGTCCAGTGCTGCTTCTCTGTTGTCCAGGTCAGGCGCTTCTGCCGCTGTTTCTGGGTCAAAAGTGGCTTGACCTGGGGAATGCGGCACCTGTAGCTCATTTCCTTCACACGCCTGTGCACGGTGGCTCTGGATGTTTCTACTCCAGACTCAGTCCACTGCTTCCGCAGGTCCCCCAAGGTCTGGAATCGGTCCTTCTCCACAATCTTCCTCAGGGTCCGGTCACCTCTTCTCGTTGTGCAGCGTTTTTTGCCACACTTTTTCCTTCCCACAGACTTCCCACTGAGGTGCCTTGATACAGCACTCTGGGAACAGCCTGTTCGTTCAGAAATTTCTTTCTGTGTCTTACCCTCTTGCTTGAGGGTGTCAATGATGGCCTTCTGGACAGCAGTCAGGTCGGCAGTCTTACCCATGATTGCGGTTTTGAGTAATGAACCAGGCTGGGAGTTTTTAAAAGCCTCAGGAATCTTCTGCAGGTGTAATTTTGATTCAGATGATTAGGTTAATAGCTCGTTTAGAGAACCTTTTCATGATATGCTAATTTATTGAGACAGGAATTTTGGGTTTTCATGAGCTGTATGCCAAAATCATCAGTATTAAAACAATAAACGACCTGAAATATTTCAGTTGGTGTGCAATGAATCTAAAATATATGAAAGTTTAATTTTTATCATTACATTATGGAAAATAATTAACTTTATCACAATATGCTAATTTATTGAGAAGGACCTGTATATATATATATATATATATATAAGTGTGTAAGTGTATATATTATGTGTGTGTGTGTGTGTGTGTGTGTGTGTGTGTGTGTGTGTGTGTGTGTGTGTGTGTGTGTGTGTGTGTGTGTGTGTGTGTGTGTGTGTGTGTGTGTGTGTGTGTGTGTGTGTGTGTGTGTGTGTGTGTGTATATATATAGTATATGTACACACACACACACACACACCATATACACATTTACACACAAAAATACAAATATTTACTCACACATTAAATATTTTATAAATATTTTTATATGATATTAAATATCGAAAAAATATACATAAAAATGCAAATAATTATTTCACATAATTGTCTTTCAAATATTCAGCAGAAAAAAAAGTCTTTATTGCTGAAATGATCAAATCACTGAAATGGATCCACACTAAGCACCGGGCCCCACTAAGTATCCAATTATGTGTTCAGTGACCTCAAAAGGAGGTGTCACTAACTCTAGCATTAGAGATCCAAAGCTGTTAAGACTTCAGAGAAGGGCAAAGGCCTACCAATATTAAGTGCTATAGTACCCATAGTCTATTTTAGCTTTTATACATGCTCCCAGGCTTGACAGGAGAGAAGAACGTTTGCCTTGCCATAATAGCATTAAACACATAGTACATGATTGTAAAAAAGAGTCCAAGGTTTAGCTGTAAAATGGCCACTGTCAGACAGACTGGCCTTGCTCTGGCTCTGTTCAAAGACTCATTGTTCTGCACGACGAGTCTGATAGAGAATGTGTAAAGAGAGGAGCAGGGAGACAGAGCGAGGGAGACAGTGAAAAAGAGGCAGGTGGAGGGTTTGATTAATGTGGCCCTGGCTGCTGCCTCCTGCCACACGCTTCCTGGGACAGGCTGGTGGGAGACCCCCACAGCGCAGCCTGCCAGCCCTCACAGAGACCACCAGGTGAGGCCCATTCATCATCGCCCATCCAACACGGCCAGCCCCAGCCCGACGGCCCTAACCCAACCCCAACCTGCTCTGGCTGAGCCCACTGCACCAACAGGGCCCAAAGCGTTCCAGATAGGGCATCTGCTCACAGAGGGATAAAGTCTCGGAGTGCGTTTGTGCGTTGTTCTACTGAAACAGTGGGGAAAGATTATCCCACTGGGTGGATCGCATGCGTCTGTGGTGGGGCTGCGAGTGGGGCAGGGTGGTTTCTGGAGGAGCACAGGCCGGCGTCCAAACCAAACCAGAGAGAGGCCGAGTCTGGCCAAGTCTGGCACAGTGAACGCTCATTAAGATGCCGCAGCCTCGAGACGAACAGCGCTGACTGATGTCATGGGGTCTGCGCTGCCATAAGGTCACACGGAGCCCCACGCCAGATCATTTACATGAGTGCAACAAACAAACTAGAGACTGAGAAATGAAGCACACATGACAGAAAGGTGAAGATTAACCAGCATCCATTAGAAAAGACGTGTTGTTTTGTTCTCAAGATCAAGTATTTTACATCCGCTATATTCTAATAAGCTCTCTCATGAATCTAATCGATGAATTAGCCAAATAGATATCGACAGCCGTGCCTCAACAACAATATAATATACAGGTGCATTTAGCTGCATAAATTGGTTTACAGAACAAATCAATCAATTCTCTCGGTAGCATCGGAATAAAGACACTGAAGTTGTGCTAAAAGGATCAGAGGCGCATTTTCCCTAACATTAAACAATAGCTACTGATCAGCAGCAGGTGTGTGCTTGTTCATTGTCAGCGATGATGCCGTGAACACAGAGCAGTGGCTCTGTCGAGGTCTTCGGCACTCTGTGCAAACACAAAAGCTCACCCTGAGCTGCTAAAAGCTGTTGACTGCCGGCCAAATACCAGACACACAAACTGAGGAAAACCATCTGGATTACCTAAATGAATTCTATTTTCTGATGGTAGACAGACTGGGACAGTAACGCCAGACCTAATCTTTTTTATAATCTGTATCAAACGCTGAGCGAGAGGGAGAAAGGGAACAAATGGGAACACTTGCATAACAGAAAAAGATGCCCGATTTTATCCTCGGACTGGACTAAACTGGACAGCCTATTTGAAGTGATAGTTTACCCAAAATGTGACTTCTGTCATCATTTACTGACCCTAATGTCCTTCCTGTATGATTTCAATTCCTCTGTGGAACTATTTTGAAGAACATTGGGCTCCACGCTAAATCGGACCCCATTGACTTTCATTTTAGTATGCACAGAAAAACACATTTTCAAAACGATACTCCTTTATGTGCACATGAAGAAAGTAAATCACAGGTTAAATGTAAGTGACCATTTTCATTATTGGATGAACTATCCCTGTAAAACTAGCAGATCTTTAGCACTTGCTTTTACACGGACACCTCATTTCTACCCTTTAAAGGTCCCGTTCTTCGTGTTCTTTTGAAGCTTTGATTGTGTTTACAGTGTGCAATATAACATGTGTTCATGTTTCGCGTGTAAAAAAAAAAGAAGTATTTTTAACACAATGTACTTATCTGTATACCGCTGTTTTCACTCTCCTAAAAACGGCTGATGACTTCCTTTATTCTATGAAGTCCCTCCTTCAGAAATACGTAACGAGTTCTCTTAACGGGAGATATATGCGCTCAATGATCTCTACAGTGTCCCTGGGAAAGCCAAACAAAGGTGATTTGACTCCGGGATGAAAATAACAGCGTCTCGACGACATGGCGACAAACACACTCAAACGCAACACTTCCTTTTCTCCACGCGACCGTCCTCTTCTCCACGTGGGACAGCAACAAGACCACGCCCCCTTTTTCACGTATTCTTGTGCGCGGAGGTTAGTCTGTTCTACTGTTCTACTGACGTCATTAATGAAGGAAGTACCAGGATGTAGTCCAAGCCGGCCGTTCGCTGTAGGCTTTGAAAGGGAACTTCTGTTAAATAAAATATCTCGCTTGGCATTGAACTTTGAGCTTTATAATTTTACAGGTATTATTTATGCTCTAACAGCAACATTACACACTAACTAAAGTTTGAACAATGGGATCATGAAGAACGGGACCTTTAACATCATGCAGACTGAACATTATCACTGGACAAATGCATATTATATTGTGTTTTTCTTTCCATTCTTAAGTCTTTGAAGCAGAAAGGTCATACAATGGAACAATGATGACATTCAAATCCCTATTACGTCATCCTAGCGTTCATAAGTGTGGCAGAATAAACAGTTCTAGATGTGAATCAGCTTCAGTGCAAGTTTGAAAGGTAGTTTGACACCGAGAGAGAGAAAAAGACAGAGAAAGAGAGCGAGCGTGGGGGAAAAAAATTGAACATTGATTTTGCACACTGCCCTCTCTCTATTACAAGAGGCTGATCAATATGCTTGACACTGTGCAGAGGCAAAATACTGCTAGGCCTGCATATCTGCAGTGAGCATGAGGCCTGTCTGGTAATCATTCTTCCCTTATTGCCTCTCTCCCCACCCTCAACTCTGTTTTTAGTGCGACCACACACACATACAGAGGCAAACACTTGCAAGCACAAACAGACACACAACAATACGGTCTGCAACATGGGGCTGGGCAATGCAGTTAAAATCTGTATGTTCTGCATTCTTATTATATTTGTTATCATGGGCGACATTAGGGGGGACGGGGGGGTTCCCGATATGAGCAGACAGCTCCACTACAAGTGCGTGTCCTGAGCGAGATCTAAACCATATGAATGGCCCGTTCAGAACACAAGCAAGAAAAACTCACTGTTCAGAGTCAAGCTAATCTACAGTTTAGTAAACGGCAACCTCTTTAAGTTATTCTTGACTGTGCTGATGAACACCGCATCGTGTGAAAGACATTTTTCTTGCTTGCGCCGACTGAAAACACAAAACAAGAAATGGACCATTTATTGGGATTTGGATAATACGGTTAATAGCTTTGATGTCATGCCTGAGGACGGCGTATAACCCTTTACAGTTGAGTAGCAGATGGGCATATTAAAGTATTATTATGACTAGGTTACTTTTATTGCTAAATTAATATTACAATTAATTTGCCCCGCGATAATTTCATAGCGCATCACCGCATAACGCACTTGTTTAACATGAAATACTTCTCAATTAACTCTCGCGCAAAGCTTGCACATTGTGATATGATATCCACTGGCTCGCCTTCGTGGTTTAAGATGCAAATATTTTCAATATTACGACGGGGCATTTTTCTTCATCACCAGTTGCTCTCAAAATGATGGATAAAAAATAATTCACATTTCGAGCGTGTCATTTCCCACGATAACAAAATTAAGTAAATTATTAAATAGGCTAAATGAGTAGCCAAGCCTAAATAAAAAAAGAAAGTAAATAAACAAGTAACAAGCAAACTTAAAACTAGTTTGCTTAATTTCTGCAAATAATTTGCTGATGCAGGTTAAAAAAAAAAAGTGCGTCCTTTTGTGCAGATGCAAGTTGTAAGTTTACTTATGTTGTCTATATCTGATTAATCTCATAGGACACGTTTGGTTGAGATTATTAACCAGCTAGCAAAGCGCTGCCGTCATACCAACTGTTGTTCATTCAGTTTCAGCTCAAATGCAATGCCCGACATTATTGACTCTGGGTTATTTGAGACGGTCAAATTCTTTTTAGATAGGCTATTACTTTTTCAAAATCATTGATGATATTAAGCCAATCTGTCGTATACATAACATTATAATGAGAACAAGATTGTAATAGAATGTTGTTTCTCTGTGCTTTCGTTGCCCGTGTCTCAGCGTTGTTGTTAAGGGAAGAGCGCATTCAAAATGTTAGTTTTCCTTTCAAACCCTAGACTGTAAAAACTAGCATGTTCAAGTTCACGTGCGCATCCGCATCCGCATCCTTTTGGGCAGATGTATTGTAATAAGTTATAGGATGCGTTTGGTTGAGTTTATTAACCCACTAGCAAAGCTCTGCAGGGTGGTGTTTATTCACAGTTTCAGTTCAAATGCAATGCCCAATATTATTGACTAGGTTACTTGAGACGGTCATTTTGTTTTTAGAGGTTTCTTTTTCAAAAACATTGATGCATTATAATCTAGCTTTTTATATGTTCATGTTTTCATAGACATGTTTTCATGTCATGTTTGTATTTGTCAACAAGTTTAAGGTTTTCCACTGCCAACGTTTTTTAGACCCAAAGACGCATTTTGTGTGAAGGAGAAAAACACGCAATCTAGCAAGTGTTTACACAGAAAATAATTGAAAAGCAACACAGTGGAATGCAAAATCGCGTTCTGTGGAAACGGCCTCATACTGTTTCTCCTGTTTTGATGTTGCCAGAGTATCCGAGGCAGAACTGTAAAAGGCAAGGCATAGCCCTCTTCTGGAAAGGGGACGGGGAGCAACAGCTCATTTGCATTTAAAGATGCACACGTTTTTCCTTCACCCCAAAAAGGCCCCTTTTTTGGGTATAATAAATCAAGGTATAATAAATCGCCAGGGGAGGTGTTTTGACCAGAAACTTCAGAGACACATTCACAAACACATTCAGTGTTTATATTGCCAGCAAATAGACAGAAAATATATATATATATATATATATATATATATATATATATATATATATATATATATATATATATATATATATATATATAATATTATATAGTCCTAACACATAATCATGTAACAATGCAATATGCATGAATAAAAATACATATTTCAAGAAATCCATGCATGTCAAATGGAGACACCAAATCTCAGTGAGTAGTGATCTTGTTGTTCAAAGAATAGATCTATAAAGCAAGATAAATTTACCTGAGAAGCAAAATACATTGACTTTTTTTCAGAGAATAAATATTAAGTATATTTTCATACCCCACTGGCAAAATAGATATATATATAGTTTTGATTCAAGCCTAAATCTAACAACATTTAGTGAAAAATTAAATTAATCCAAAATATATTAAGGCTTAATATCACAATTTTGCTTAAAATAAATGTACTCTCGTTTTAGGGGTGATTAGATTATTTTAAAAGAAAAAAAGTTGCATGTATCCCTGTGAACAGGGCAGGCACGTTCTCTAACCAAAGTGTGCCGCTGTTCTTTTTTCTTTTTTTGAAACAAGTGAATGTGTGTGTGGATGTGACTGGAGTGGGCTAACATGGATCAATAGAGCATGAGCTGAGAATCCAACATCTACTGGTCAGAGCACGGAAGGTCAATGAGTCTGGAGCAGGGGTCTACAAAGAGCTTGCTCTCTTTCTCATTCACACTGTCTTTTTACTCAGCAATAATCTGGACCTAACATGTACATCAACAGATCACAACCTCATGAACACACGCTCCACTGTCTAACACCTGGACAGGAACACGTTTCACTAGCCTGTTCTCTCTGCATCCTCGATCAGTGCCTTGGACTTTTAACAGACAGAGATCACCTAGGTGTCCATTTGATGAATGACATATCAACCTCAACTCAGGGATCAATTATGAAGCTTAAAGCGAACACAGGGAGTTCTACACCATGTTCCAGCCCAACCTGGTCCCTTTAGTTTAAACTCCCTTTCCACATCAAATACATTCTGATTGGCAGTGATTGCTTTTAATTTTCGCATACAATGTGGACAGATACATTTCTTGTCGCTGGAAACTTGTTGTTACTATAGTTAGTCTGTCAGCACATGGATGTTAACAGACACACGGGTTCATATTGTTGGCACTTCTACAGTTGCTAACTGTGGCCTCCGGATATGGTGACACCTGAGGCTGTGTGTGTGTGTGTGTGTGTGTGTGTGTGTGTGTGTGTGTGTGTGTGTGTGTGTGTGTGTGTGTGTGTCTTTAGCACAGGAGTAAAATGGTGAGGGGAGTTCAGGAAATAAGGGAGTTCCTGTTAGCGGAGGAACGTTGGGTGAGGGAGAGGCCTCACACCACTGAGACTCACATAACTGAGCAGCACATTACTGCTTAACCTAGATAAACTGTTTAAAAAGTCTTATAATACAGGAATGATGAATTTGATAGGCCCAAGTAATAGCTAAATATAAGTGTTATACATTTATGCATAATTATTGGTATCTAGGGGCCTGTAAACTAACTTTAATAGGCTTAAAGCTGCATAGTGTAATTTCTGTGCCACTAGCGGCACCAAACAGAATATACAATGACTGCTTAACTGCTTCGCAACCATTTTTCCTGAACTTTCCCTCAGTCCTCCATTATTCAGCCAAACAGGAAGTTCCATCCAAAACTCATGCCAGCAGTTGGACCAGAAGTCGACATGGTCAAGGAAAACCGTTTACAATTAGCTTACTTATAGATGTCTTTGCAAAAACAAAGCATTTTTGTAGGCATCATAACTTCATTCAAAATGCCGTAGCCAAAGACTGAAGACTGAAGTAATGATGCTGAAAATTCAGCTGTGTCAATACATGAATAAATACATTTTAAAATATATTAAAATAAATAGTTAACAGTAAACCTTTCACCTTACTGTTTTAACTGTATTTTTGATCAAATAGCAGAGGAGACTTTTTCTGGGGGGAAAAATAAAAAGATCTTACACACCCCGAACTTCTGAACAGTAGTGTATATTTAAAAAATTCATCAAACTTCAAACTTGTAAAAACTGCCTTTCTAATGGTGTCATGAAGAAAGAAATGTATGCTGAGCAAAGGTAAGCATACTTGCGACTGAATTCTTCAGAAGTCGACTGGAGGGCTGTTGTCCTAGCCTGCCCAGAACATCAAAGGCAGTCATTACATAAAGTGTCTGAAAAGCAGTCTCTCTCTTATCTTAATGAGGCTCAGACTTCAGCAAGATGATGTTTCAGATATCACCTGATGCTGCAGTCCCCAAACATACTGTTCAATCTGAATGCAATGACAAAACGAATCATCCAAATTTATACAAGGCCAGCAAAAGTTGTTTTATTTGGGGCTCTTAAAGGGATTTGATTCTTATTACAGCGTGAGAGAGGACGTCTGCCCTGTCTTGTTTAGGTGTTAATCATTTTTCTTACTTTTGGAGAGGTCTGAGCGCGCACCTCAAGCTCTGGTCGTGTCTGGCTGTTGAAACTTGTCTGTGTGCTTAGGTCACAGCCTGGAGCTTTCAATAAGGATTTTATGCAGCGGCTTTAGCCGAAGCTTTACCTGGACATGCTCCCAAAGCAGCCCTCCGCCTTCGATCAAAATTCATACCCTCTTCATTATGATTTAATGCTCCTCGCCAGATTCTCTAAATGAATCCTACACAAATAACATGGCCATTAGGTCATTTAATATCCTGAGTCTAAACGTGTGGGGCCCCTGGGATTCCACTCTTGTCTAGACATATGGAAGCACTCACACATGCACGCACAAGCTCACACACACATGTACACAGAATGCATGGGTCCCGCAGGAGCAGCAAAGGCAGAAGGACCTGAAAAAAAAAAAAAAGAAGCAGGAGCAAAACAATCAGGCATGCTTTGGACACCACACATTTATCAAAGCAAACAGAGCATCCGCACATAACCCTAGGTTCTTGTAACGTTACCCGGGCTCATCTCCCCTGGCAACATTTTCTTTGGATACAGAGTGGGGACTTGAGCGTTTAAGAGGGGAGAAAACAAAAGATTTTCTGACGGACATATTGTGTGAGGCTGGGGCCCCAAACGGAGTCCCCCCTTCCACACACATGCCTCACAAGTGTGACCTCTGAACCCTGGCAGGGGCCCAGCTCACAGGGCCACGGCACAGGTTGAAACTTAAGCTGCCGTGTAGCCATTCAGTTAGGATGCAGAAGACAACTGGCCAGGGTGTGCATCCCAGGAAAGACACATGCAAGCTCTTTTCTAAGGTCTCATTTGCACTAAAAAAATATCTTTCTTAAGAATATGTTCATTTGTAAAATGTAATGTAAAATATTGTAATATATTTTCTATTTATATAAATTAATTTTATTATTAATTATATTTTATACACTGATTAATAAAATGCTTTTATTCTAAGTAAAAATAATTCTATTAAAATATTTAGAAAATAAAAAAATATATATACAGAGAGAGAGAGAGAGAGAGAGAGAGAGAGAGAGAGAGAGAGAGAGAGAGAGAGAGAGAGAGAGAGAGAGAGAGAGAGAGAGAGAGAGAGAGAGAGATTGATTAATACAACAATTCCAGCGTAATGCATGCAAAAATTGAACACAAAAGAGTGGTGCTATTATTTATACGCTTTCACTGAAACTGGCTTTTTGACACAGTGTCTCAATGCAGGAATGCGGAGTGATTTTCTCTGCTTTTCACACCTTCATAAGCAGCTGTCTGATGCTTTGTTAACAGATGAACAGATTTAAGATGACACAGTGGGGGGAGGAGGGACAGACAAGCGGAGGAGTGACAGTCAGCGTGTCCTCTACATCGCGCTACGTCAGGGGACGCGCCGTTTGGTGGTTGGTCTTCACGTCGACAGAACGCCGCGTGTCAGCTCACCGCCCGAGCCGGCGAAGGGGGGAACAAAGGCTCAGTGAAGGAGGCTGGTAATGATCTGAGAGCCTGCACAATGTCTGCAGAAATTCCCCTTGATGCAGACAGCAGCCACCCAGAGCAGGCCCCTGAGAGCCGGGTTAGAGCCAGTAATATGTCTCACACTCTCTCAGAGAGACAACCAGGCTGAAAAAGCGAGAGACAGAAGAGGGAAGGAAGAGACTCTTTCAGACAGATCCAATTGCAAGTGTAACCATCAGAAGGGTGATTGTTTATGTAGAACAGATGACATAGACCCTTTCAGAAAGCTTTTAACAGATTGGCAGTGAAGGCATGGATAAATACACAAAATAAGATCATTGGCCAGTCCGCTATAACCCAACCAGTGAAGAGGGCAGTGTGTCTGCTCTCTGGAAGGGAAGTATAAGGCTCAATATTGACATGACCTCATTAGACAGCAGCTAGTGGACTAACGCTAATTAAAAGGAGAATGCAGCACATATTGGGTTGCCAATCATAGGGAGTACATTTAACTGACAAACATTAGTTCACAGTCTTGGCACGTTAGTTCAAACAGTATGGGAAGGAAGGGTGCATGTGGACTGATAATGGGATATAAAGTGTGGCCTGAGAACACACACAAAATCTAATTTTTGATGGAAATCTAATGAAAATCTATTTATACCCTCCAAAAATCTAAATAAAAAAAAGCCTAAAGCATTCTTTTATTCTTTTGACACAAAATCAATGTAAATATGTCAGATTATGCACTATTTCTAGGTCACACAAAAATGATGTTTGAAAATGGATGGGCCCCACTTTATATTAGGTGGCCTTCACATCATATTGCAAAACACTTTTGCTGATATTGAGGTGGGATACGGGTTGGGTTAGGGACAGGTGTGGTGGTATGGGCAAGTTTAAGGGTAGGGTTAGGTGTAAGGGAAGGGTCAACTGTGTAATTACAAATGTAACTACAGAAACTAATTACAGATGTAATTATATGCAGGTATTTTTTTAAATGTAAGTACAATGTAAAAACATGTATGTACACAATAAGTGCATTGTATCAAATGATTAATTAAAATGTTAGTACATAGTAGTTAAAGGTCCCGTTCTTCGTGATCCCATTGTTCAAACTTTAGTTAGTGTGTAATGTTGCTGTTAGAGCATAAATAATACCTGTAAAATTATAACGCTCAAAGTTCAATGCCAAGCGAGATATTTTATTTAACAGAAGTTCCCTTTCAAAGCCTACAGCGAACAGCCGGCTTGGACTACATCCTGGTACTTCCTTCATTAATGACGTCAGTAGAACAGTAGAACAGACTAACCTCCGCCCACAAGAATACGCGAAAAAAGGGGGCATGGTCTTGTTGCTGTCCCACGTGGAGAAGAGGACGGTCGCGTGGACAAAAGGAAGTGGTGCGTTTGACTGTGTTTGTCGCCATGTCGTCGAGACGCTGTTATTTTCATCCCGGAGTCAAATCACCTTTGTTTGGCTTTCCCAGGGATGCTGTAGAGATCATTAAGCGCATACATCTCCCGTTAAGAGGCGTGACCTTTCCGTGCAAGTTACGTGCGCTAAGCTGCTGTCGAATCACAACACAGGAACCGTGCCACGTTCGCTAAGCTGCGGTCAAATCACAACACGGGAACCGCTGGCACAATCAGAACTCGTTACGCATTTCTGAAGGAGGGACTTCATAGAACAAGGAACTCATCAGCCCGTTTTTAGGACAGTGAAAACAGCGGTATACAGATAAGTAAATTGTGTGAAAAATACTGTGTTTTTTACACGCGAAATATGAACACATGTTATATTGCACACTGTAAACACAATCAAAGCTTCAAAAAAACACGAAGAACGGGACCTTTAAGGCCACCTAATATAAAGTGGGTCCAATGGATGAACAAAAAATGTGTTATTTTGGACCAATTGGCTTTCATTGTATGGAGGAAAAACAAAAACATTCTTCAAAAATATCTTCAGTTAGTAGAAAAACATACATAATCTACAATGGAAATGCATTCACAGCACAAAATCCCATAAAACAATCCTCAAAAAAGTGTATCTGACTGAAAAATGTGCTACTATTACCTGCCAGAACTATAAGACATCTGTTGTCAATCGCTAGCTAACATGTAAATGGTTTATTCGCCAAAACATTTCAATATTCAAAAATTGAATACCACGATATTCAAATTAAATTAGCAAATTGGAACATAACTAGTGAGCAATGGAAGCAGGAAATTTGCAGTTCACTTGAAGCACAAGATCCTCTTGGAACATCTCAAATTATCCTGGATAACACCTTAAATAGTGGGCTACTCCAAGCGGTGACACTTTAAAGTCTTAAGCAAATATGAGGAGACAAATTGTAGCCTGATTCTTCTAAGCAGTGGTGGATAAACTACACTGCGTGTAAATAAGTTCATTAAAGCAGCGTGGCCCTAAAGACCAGAAGGACCTGGCTGAATAGATGTTTAGTCCTTTTTGTTGAGTTACTAATCCAAAGTCCTGTCTCTAAGCCCCATCTCCTCCCTGAAGGCTAGCACTCTCACTTCGTCCCCCTATTTACACACACAGATACACACAACCCCCCCTCACAAGACCAATCTCTTGCTTTCTGCTCGTTCTAGTTTTTTTCACTTTGGCACAGGCATCTCCGGTGTGATATTTTTGCCTAAAAATGATTAAAAACAGCAGAGAATGAAGGCATTTGTAGTAATGAGAGCGCGTAAGCTGCAGTTTGTGGCCGCAGGAGTAATTAAACTCCCACACGGCATCTTGAGGGGCTGAGGAGGTGCGCTCTCCTGAGGCTGCCGCCCATTTTCTGTAGGCTGCTGGGAACCGCGCCGCACAGTGCTGCGTGGGGCCTGAGGGACGCTAACAGATGAATCCCTGTCATTAAAAAGGATCACCCGCCTCACGGGAATCGGCTCCTTGCACTGAAAACATATCTCTTAAGGAAGAAAGGGCTATCGCAATCTCTAACCCAGACACAAACATACACGCACAAATACACCCAATTGCCCCGTGCTGTATTTATGCGCTCTTGTTTGCCATCTATTTTCAGGTTTTTGTTCCCCGTCCACAAATAAAATGTAGGTTTACACTGGTTGGAACACAACTTCCCTAGTTCAGCAATCCCCAACCATGGGTATACGCATCACTAGGGGTCTTTAAAGGGATAGTTTACCCAAAACTAAAACAAACCCTTATTTGCTTACTCTCATGTCATTCTAAACCAGTATGCATTTTTTCTTCCGTGGAATATTGAAAGAGATTGTGAAAAATGTCCATGGGGTTCAGTGTTGTTTTGGACCCCATTGACTTTCATTGTATGGACAAAAACAGTTCTTCATTCAACACGTATCTTCTTTAAATGCATACAGGTTTAGAAGAACATGAGGGTGAGTGAATGATGACAATTTTCTGTTCTTCTTCTTCTTTTTTTGGTAGGTTAAGTAGGCTCCAATGGGTATTAGAATGATGTAACATTAAAGGCAAAATTATGACGTAAAAAAAGCGATTAAAAAATGAAAACTATTACTATTATTACTCTAATTATATTACTATTAATAAGAATAACACTAATAATATCAAAATGCAATTATAACATAACTACATTCTCCAGAGGATTGTTTCTCATATCAAAGTTATTGAAAACTGGTGTCTTCTTTCTTTCTATATGGAAATGAACATGTGGTAGGTCATATGCATTGTGCCCTTTCCAGCTGTCTATCTATACATAGATGAAACGTCCATCTGATTCATATTCAGGCAGCAGCTGTGCGTCTAATAATTAAGAACGATCAATGTGATGTAGATTTCGCTAACATTTATACAATAATCTTTCCCGCTGAGCACTACCATGTTAACCGAACACAAGCCGATCGGGACAGATTGGTGTCGCGGCTCAAACCGTGGTGCATTTTTAGAACATACTGAGGTGCAGAGATAAAAGAATGTGCTGTTCTCCATGGCTTTTCAGTGAGCAGGATAAAGCCCTCTTTAAAGGGGATTTGGCTATCAGGAACGTCTATATCTGGAAGCTGATACAGCCACAGAGATTGTAGATCATTTTTCATGTACAAATCTGCTTTGGCTCAGACAGGCAGGGAGGCAGGCAGGAGAACAGCAGAGGGCAGGGCGAATGCGAGCGAGGATGAGGATGCGGATGCATCCAGGGGGAGGGGAGGGTGACTAGGGCACTGTCCACCACCATCACCCCTCCTCACATCCACGACTCCGCCTTGGGCCTTCCTTCCCAGTTGCTCGGCCAGCTGAGCAATCAGGTCACTCTGCTCTTCCTGCGTCCCCCCTGGTCAATTGTTCGCTCTCCGCGCCTCGTGTGCGGCCCGCAGCTGTGGCGAAATGATGTCATATCTGATCCTAAGGCAGGCAGAGTGTCTCGGCATAAACACGGAGCAGGGGGTGGAGGGGCTTCGACCGGAGACAATGAACCGGGTGAAGCTATGCCAATATTTCTGATGATCTCTGCACTTCTTGCAGGAAACGGAAAAAAGTATGTTTTCCAAACCTACGTTTCCATGTTTGCCATTTCTTTTCCGGATTCAGCATCAGGTGGCCTCAGCACAAGTCCGCTTCAGAATCAATAAAAATAAAATTAAAATCATCTTTTTATTCTTGTATTTGTATCTTTATTCTAGAAGAAGGACTGGTTATTGGGTTGGTGCGTATATATGCTGCAGTGGGGCCATTGTGAACCCATTATTTTCACTAAATCATTTCTCTAGGAGATAATCCAGGCATTAGCCATGCTTGGGAGCATTTAAACAAGCAGCAACCCGGCCATTTGTAGTCTGTCTCTCGGCGAACAACTAAGCGCATACTGAGACAATATTGTTGTAATGCAATATCCACAAACTCTCAGCCAGCGCATTCAGGAAAGCCACACTCCAATAACGCAAGTATAACAGAGCGGAAAATGTAAGTCAGCTCCCTCCACTTGTGGGGTGATTATGATGCCACCAGCTCTAAACAAATCAATCGCTGCTTCAGAACATGAGAGGATTCCTAAAGTATGAGGGAAACAGTTTGAAAATGTTACAGTGCATGAGGATTTAGAGTCCACCAAGAAAGAGAAATCCAAATCCAGCAGCCTGCCATTGGGAGGAAAGCACAGACCGCTGGGCTTGTTATGGATATTGCTTGAAGGTCCTCTGAGGAAAACGGGCAGTATGAATGAAGCGTAGCTGCTTTTCTGATGCAGGAGTTCCGAGCGTATAAACAAGCAGGTGATTTGATTAGGTGTGTAATCGAGTGAGTACAATAGGCCGCACTGGTCCTACTCACACCAACACTTAGCTGGCACACTGACAAGCTTCCTGTGCTCCTATAATGAGAGGCTTTTGAATGTTGCGTGTACTTCAAATACACACGCATACACAACGTTGCGATTCTGAGAGTTTTTTTTTTTTTTTTTTTCATAGGCTTTCATGTTGTGGAGGTGCACAATCTATAAAATATGTAATGATATGCTTAGTGATACCAATAGTGAAACTGCAGCCAATAATGTGGTACAGAATATTTGCTTTCAACGTTTTCAAATATGTGCCTCAGGTTGACTGCTTTTATTCAATTGAACTATTTGTGCATCTTGCATATCAATAACATGCTTGCATTCATCTCGTCGAGACCTTTACAACGATAAATAGCACATGACTTTCTAATTTTGTCTTTACTGATACCAATTATGATCCAATCCAATCATGAATTTATTTGATAAATTATGAAAATGGAACACTTCTAATTTGTCAGCAAAATAAAAAGCAAGAGAGTTGCTGTAATTGCTTATATGCATTGTCAAATATTTTGTATTATATTAATGTTAGGCCTTAAAAAAAAAAAATAATAATAATAATAATAAAAACCAAACTATTAGCCTAAATTCAGTTGCAATTTATTTTTAAGTATAATAATCAACACTCAAATAACAGTACGCAAACATGTAAACTCACATAAGGCAGTTTTTGCAATAACTTCTAAATCTAATTATAAAATAGTTTATTATCCAATTCGTTGTTGAAACACTGTGGACACTGAATGACTGCCTGAGGTAAATGTGATGCTACATGACATTGTTTAGTTTACAAGCAGTTATATTGAGGTCTTTCCGCGGTTGAAACACTGATTGAGCGTTTACACCACATATGATACCTGACAGTAAGTTGTAATGTATCCTCAACACACCTTCAGATGTTCATTCATGTTTATTCTTTAGGAAGAGATGATTGATCGCGTTCACCAGATGATCGCGTTCACCAGATGATCGCGTTCACCAGATGATCGCGTTCACCAGATGATCGCGTTCACCAGATGATCGCGTTCACCAGATGATCGCGTTCACCAGATGATCGCGTTCACCAGATGATCGCGTTCACGCGCGCGCCGTGTGGCCACTTGAATTATGATCAGTGATCAGTCACGCCACATTAAAGAGCATCAAAACGTCATTTATCGTTTGAATTTCGTGATAAAATGGACTGAATACTTAATATGTTCGTGTGGGAACTCAGACTGAAGTGTGTTCCGTGCTTAAAAAAAGCTGACTGTTAAATGTTAAAGACTGTATTCGGAAACCGTTCGGTACACGCGTGCACCGAATCGAAAGCCCTGTACCGAAATGGTTCAGTATGATTACGTGTAACGTTACACCACTAATATACACACACCTAAAGGATTATTAGGAACACCATACTAATACTGTGTTTGACCCCCTTTCGCCTTCAGAACTGCTTTAATTCTACATGGCATTGATTCAACAAGGTGCTGAAAGCATTCTTTAGAAATGTTGGCCCATATTGCTAGGATAGCATCTTGCAGTTGATGGAGATTTGTGGGATGCACATCCAGGGCACGAAGCTCCCGTTCCACCACATCCCAAAGATGCTCTATTGGGTTGAGATCTGGTGACTGTGGGAGCAATTTTAGTACAGTGAACTCATTGTCATGTTCAAGAAACCAATTTGAAATGATTCGAGCTTTGTGACATGGTGCATTATCCTGCTGGAAGTAGCCATCAGAGGATGGGTACATGGTGGTCATAAAGGGATGGACATGGTCAGAAACAATGCTCAGGTAGGCCGTGGCATTTAAACGATGCCCAATTGGCACTAAGGGGCCTAAAGTGTGCCAAGAAAACACCCCCCACACCATTACACCACCACCAGCAGCATGCACAGTGGTGACAAGGAATTATGAATCCATGTTCTCATTCTGTTTACGCCAAATTCTGATATATATATATATATACACACAGTGAGGAAAATAAGTATTTGAACACCCTGCTATTTTGCAAGTTCTCCCACTTAGAAATCATGGAGGGGTCTGAAATTGTCATCGTAGGTGCATGTCCACTGTGAAAGACATAATCTAAAAAAAAATCCAGATATCACAATGTATGATTTTTTTTAAACTATTTATTTCTATGATACAGCTGCAAATAAGTATTTGAACACCTGAGAAAATCAATGTTAATATTTGGTACAGTGGCCTTTGTTTGCAATTACAGAGGTCAAAAGTTTCCTGTAGTTTTTCAGCAGGTTTGCACACACTGCAGGAGGGATTTTGGCCCACTCTTCCACACAGATCTTCTCTAGATCAGTCAGGTTTCTGGCCTGTCGCTGAGAAACACAGAGTTTGAGCTCCCTCCAAAGATTCTCTATTGGGTTTAGGTCTGGAGACTGGCTAGTCCACGCCAGAACCTTGATATGCTTCTTACAGAGCCACTCCTTGGTTATCCTGGCTGTGTGCTTCGGGTCATTGTCATGTTGGAAGACCCAGCCTCGACCCATCTTCAATGCTCTAACTGAGGGAAGGAGGCTGTTCCCCAAAATCTTGCAATACATGGCCCCGGTCATCCTCTCCTTAATACAGTGCAGTCGCTCTGTCCCATGTGCAGAAAAAAAACCCCAAAGCATGATGCTACCACCCCCATGCTTCATAGTAAGGATGGTGTTCTTGGGATGGTACTCATCATTCTTCTTCCTCCAAACACGTTTAGTGGAATTATGACCAAAAGTTCTATTTTGGTCTCATCTGACCACATGACTTTCTCCCATGACTCCTCAGGATCATCCAAATGGTCATTGGCAAACTTAAGACGGGCCTTGATATGTGCTGGTTTAAGCAGGGGAACCTTCCGTGCCATGCATGATTTCAAACCATGACGTCTTAGTGTATTACCAACAGTAACCTTGGAAACGGTGGTCCCAGCTCTTTTCAGGTGATTGACCAGCTCCTCCCGTGTAGTTCTGGGCTGATTTCTCACCTTTCTTAGGATCATTGAGAACCCACAAGGTGAGATCTTGCATGGAGCCCCAGTCCGAGGGAGATTGACAGTCATGTTTAGCTTTCTTCCATTTTCTAATGATTGCTCCAACAGTGGACCTTTTAACACCAAGCTGCTTGGCAATTTCCCCCAAGCCATTTCCAGCCTTGTGGAGGTGTACAATTTTGTACAATTTTACAATTTTTCTAGTGTCTTTGGACAGCTCTTTGGTCTTGGCCATGTTAGTAGTTGGATTCTTACTGATTGTATGGGGTGGACAGGTGTCTTTATGCAGCTAACAACCTCAAACAGGTGCATCTAATTTAGGATAATAAATGAAGTGGAGGTGGACATTTTAAAGGCAGACTAACAGGTCTTTGAGGGTCAGAATTCTAGCTGATAGACAGGTGTTCAAATACTTATTTGCAGCTGTATCATACAAATAAATAGTTAAAAAACCATATATTGTGATTTCTGGATTTTTTTTTAGATTATGTCTCACAGTGGACATGCACATACGATGACAATTTCAGACTTGCAAAATAGCAGGTTGCTTTATATACATACATATACACATATACACACACACACACACATATATATACACATATACATATACATATACATATACATATACATATACATATACATATATATATATATATATATATATATATATATATATATATATATATATATATATATATATATATATATATATATATATATATAAATATATATATAAAAATATATATATAAAAATATCAAAAAATATATAAAAATTATCATGAATTGGATCCTCAAGTTGAAAGACACCCATAATTAAAAGTTGTTTAAAACAAAAACATGTTAATCATTTATTTGTTTACTTTTACAGCAGACTTTGGATTATTTATCCGATTCCTAAAAAAAAAATCATATGAAACACCTCTTCAGAGCAAACGCATTAGTAGAAAGTCCACAATAAAGACATTAATTATACTGTAAGTATGATCTATTTCTGCACCTGCACTAAACTCTACACACCCCTTTCATAAACAAGAGCTTCTCTTTTAACACTTTACCTTGGAGCGCTATTGTGCAGAGCGGTTCTGAACAAACCTTTCAATGATATCTGCCATCTTTCATCTGTGTTGAAATCCAATCACCCGGAAATCACTGAAGAGGCAAATAAAGCTGCAATGATATGATAAACGCAAGAAAAGGCTTTCTAAATTGGCAACTGTTCTATAATTTAGATGTGCACAGAAGTTCAATTTGTCCAAGAAATTCAACAGGATTTCCACAGAATATTTTCTGCAAATAGGGGGAGGAAATAAGCTTCACTGGCAGGTTTCTCCAGCTCGATAGGACACAGAGGGCACACAGTAACAGCATGTTTCACCTCATTTCTCTAGGGCCCAAGGAAACACAGCTAATGATGTAATGAAGTAAACAGCGATTTACATCTGCGGAGCCTGTGCCTACACACGATGCCCTGGCAGAAGCGAATGAGATCATGTCTCGGCCTGCTCCAAGACATGAATATTTACAGTTTGGACTGGAACAGGGCTGTAAATAACGTAAAGGGCCCAGGGTAAACTACAGACCCATTACATGTCTTGTCTAAGGGTCAGTTAAAGTGACAATTCGGTGTTGAGACATAACTAACTAAAGCTAGCGACACTAACTAAATTTTTCAGTAGTGTGACAGTAGCTTGTAGTTTTTGCAGTATCAAGCTACTTTTTCCAACAATGAGCAGTGTAGCATGACAAAAACAAACAAACTGAAGGAAAAATCTGTTCATTCAATTGGTTCATGTAAATGAGTCGGTTCCTAAAAAGATTCACTGATTCATTGGAGTAGCTGAGCAGAATTTTATGTCTGTTATTTACACTGTAAACCCTAACGCTCAAAATAATGAATTGGTTTGAGTAGAGTCACCCCAAATCAAACAAATTAGTTAAATCAAATTAACTTTTATGAGTATTTAGAACTTTCTTTTGAGTTCACAAAACTGACACATTTAAGTAATCTGAATTGGTTAATTGTTTTGAGGTTTAAGAACTTGTTAGACAAACTTAAATTTGACTGAAACTGGGCTGAGATTTATATTTCCCACTATGCTTTGCCATGACACACAATTAAGTGTGTTATATAATAATTTTTGTGCAAGATTAATGTTAAGTGGGAGATTTAGTAGTGTTTAATGTTTTGTTATGCTAGTTTAGAAGAGTCTCTGTTATGTTATGAGTTGGGGGTTACCATGGTGTCAAATAAATTATGAATTATTGCAAGCGAGATCAGCTGGAATGCATGGTTACCTGTGTGTCTGTATCCAGAAAACACAGCCTCCTCTGATCTGCTTTTGCCCTCTAATGTTATTTGTCTCAGCCCTCTTCAATCCCCTTTGGATGGTCGATTCTAGTGCTCATCTGTCTGCACAAGCAAGGTTAAAAGTACACAGGCATTGCCGCGGCGGGACCTTGCAATGGCCAAGTATTAAGCCTGAGAAATCAAGTATGTTATTTATGAACCATTCGGCCTTTGATTATGCTCACCTGAGCACAGGGTGAAGCACGCAAGGTGGCAGTAACGCTGGTGGCCCTACCGGGAATTCATTTGTTGGTTGAAGTTGCTACAGTAGACTTTATTATACCATTAACTTGGTCATAGCACTGTCACAACCTTAACTTTGCCAGCATGTTAGGCACAAAACAGAGACTAGGCTATGTTTATGCTATGCTACTTATGGAAATCAGATACACCAAAAAAATCTGTACTGAAGGCAATTTGCATGTCAGGATTCCCCAGGATTTCTTGTACGTGGTTCTAGACAACACGACAGCCTACCGCAATCTGACATACTTTAATGGGACTATCACTCCATCACTGTAATCCAAACACCTTAAATAGTAGTTCTTTAAAATTACAAAATTAGGTTTGTCTACATGTATTTAAAATAGAGACCATTCCTATGCTCTTCTCCATCATTTGATCATCATATAATGAATTTACTACTCACCTTGAATAGAAAATGTAAATAAAACAGAGTTTACCACCCGCTTTGTGTGGGTACTAATGGCGAAACATTAAATCCACTCGGCAAATAGCACTAGCTTAAGTGAACAATGTGCAATCTACAATGCAACAAAATCCTATTCTAAATAAGTATTTATCTAACTTTCACTTAAACTGTTATGTAACATTAATTTTCAAGTCAAAAGATAGTGCATCCAAAAATGAAAATTCTGTCATCATTTTCTCACCATCGCGTCGTTCCAAACCTCTACAACTTTCTTCTGTGGAACAAAAGATTTGTGTCAAAACAAAATTGTACCCAATTGATTTAATTCAATTCATGGACAAAATAAATCATCTTTTGTATTTCACAGAAGAAAGCAAGCTTGGTAAATCTAGATTGCAGGTTGTTAGTGTGAATCCATTCCTAAATTCATTCATTTGAGAATCAAAATTGAGTGGCATCAACAAATATTAGAAAAACAGCTTAAATTGGATTGGAGTTACGCCAGATGTGTGGTCTTCTAGAAGAAAGAAGAGGTAATCTGATATATTTGAAGTGTTAGTTTTGCTTACTGATGTCACTTCATTGGCAGACCGGGCTGAGTTTAAAGCCCTTCTTCTGTTTTCTCTGAGCTTTCAGCTATGTAGTGCAAGAAGCAGTAAAATTAATCACTGAAATCATGAACCCATGTCAAACATGTGACTTAGTATGAAATCATTCTGATTATATCTAAAATAATCCTGACCGCATAGTCCAACTAAATGACCTTTTGAATCATTATTAAACAAACATCCTGACAGACAACCTGCTAGCTCTCTGGATCCGCCTGCCATGCATGCACACAGATTTGTGGGTTTGCGGTATGATACGGAAATGTATTCCTGCACAAACATCAAAAGGCTGCCACATTTCAATATTAGATCAAAATCAAAACACGATTAACGTATTACAACTGGATGTTTTCCTGGCTACAGCAAAACTCTCAAGGACTTCATAAAGATTTCTTTGATGCTCTTGGTCAAATGGCTAGTGTTTGGTGCGCAGTCTCAGCTTTGCTTCTGACATTTGAGGGTTGGAGCTATTTTAAGGAGACCCCAGTGCCTCTGGCAGGTCCACCACACGCCACTGTACCGCGGCTTCCATAGAGCTGAAGAATGGCTCTATTATTCCCCCACAAACTCATATACTTTCACAGAGGTCCACCCACTTCTGACCTGATCTAGCTGAAACACACCACTATCGGAAATTCCCCCGTTTTGTGAAGGTGGGAACAAAACAGAACAGAATGAATCACTGAATAACACGAATAAAGGTTGAAAATAGAATTTTTTTTAAGAAAAAGAAGGTATGAAGAGTATGTCCAATTACCATACTAAATTATTCATATTTCAGTTCAATAAAAATAATTGCTTGTCACATGCCAGAGCAGATGGTAAGGTTACATATGATATTTCTGCAAATAAAACAGTGTCTTTATCAGAAAGAACATTAATTGTCTACTTATATATTATTTAAATAAAATTATATATACACTATACCATTCAAAAGTTTGGGGTCAGATTTTTTTTGTTGAACGATATTAATACTTTTTATTCAGAAAGGATGCATTAAATTGATCAAAAGTCATATTAAAGACATTTATAACATGTTACATAAGATTTGTATTTTTTAATAAATGCTGTTCTTCTGAACTTTATTCATTAAAGAATTCAGATAAAAGTCTAATAATAAGCAGCACAACGTTGATAATAATAATAATAATAATAATAATAATAACTGATAAGAATGAATAAGAAATCTGCATATTAGAATGATTTCAGGATTCAAGGATCATCTGACACTGAAGTCTGGAGTAATGGCTGTTAAAAATTCCATTCTACAATAACAGGATTGAATTCCATTTTTTAATTTTTTTTTATTATAAAACCAGAATATTTTTATTATTATTTCACAATATTACTGTTTTTACTGTATTTTTGACCAAATAAATGCAGCCTTGGAGAGAATAAGAGACTTCTTTCAAAAACAACCAAAAAAATCTTACAGTTCTAAAACTTTTGAACAGCAGTGTATGCAATAAAAAAAAATCAGATGATAAACCCCATGCTAGCTTAAAATCCTCTAAAAAGCTAAAAAACTAAATCTGTTTCATCATTCTGACACCCACTTTGTCACCAAGTCAAACCCAACCACAGATATATAGCCTGCCCTGGGTGTTTATGCGTGTCTGTTTGTGTGTGTGTGTGTGTGTGTACGTGTGTGTGCGTGTGTGTGTGCGTGCATCAGGAAATACCAGGCCAAGCATTCCATCTCGTCAGCACCTCTGGCCCTCATGTGACTGGAAATACACAGCCCAGATTGTGTGTGCAAGTTTGCTCAAGAACCATGATAAGAAAATTTAGTAAAAGTGAGAGAGAGGGAGGGGTAAATGAAGGATAATCTGATATGCATGACTTGTGGTTTCTCCTAGAGCCTCTCTTTGCTTTGCCCTGGCAGAAATGGCAGTTTGCATTCATAATTTACAGGCTTCTCCTTTCTCTCCTCCTGGCAATCTGGTCTTTTTGGCTCCACCCCCATTTCAAACTTTTTAGCATAATGTAGATGCTACCAAAATAAACCAACACATTTTCACCTTCGAGCTGTTCCACGACTCATCAGTACACAAGACCAGGCAGAAAGCAGTGAATGTATATTAAAGGCTCAGGATGAAACACTGCATGCCGCATGTGCGGTTCAGACGAATGTCTCTGACTGCCTTCTAAAACGGATTTTTTTTTCTTCCCCAAAGAATCTCACATCTCAGTAATTGTGCCTGCCTTTAATAATCACATAAAAAAACTGACACTGACGTTGTAAGGGGGAACAACAAAGCAGCAAGTGATTTGAGAGGCCCCGCTGCTAATTATGACTCATGTTATACAGAACGTTCTGTTGCTGCTCAAAAACACTAAATAAATTCGTCATTTGACTGCGCTGAAGAAATATGAGCGTCTGACACGACAGCGTGAATGCTTTCCCGTTTTTAGCACCAATTACGCCATTCGAGTTAATTTGGGAAAGTTGTTTTGAAGATAACACCATGCGAGCAGCACATGTGTGTGCAAATCTGTGATTACGTGAACAATCATTAGCAGAAATGAGCAGTGAAGGATCATCAGTCAAAGCGCTTACCGGAGGATGTAGTAGATTTCTTTGTTCAGTGTTTGGCAAATTCACTCACATATCTTCATCAATCATAGAAGTGATCTGGAATTTACACATACAAAAAAAAAAATGATATTAATCCTTTGCCTAAGTAAATGATGTGCACGGTTACACATGTTCTTCTCAGTATTCATAATCCCCGGTTCAGTACCTTCCCTGCTTGATAATGTCACACTGCTAAATAAAGGAAGCACACCGTTAGGCTTATTCTGCACATGGGATCATGTACCATTACGATCTGTGGCATTTAGCAGCTAGTGTAGGACAGTGTTGGGTAAGTTACTCTAAAATAATTCATTACTAGTTACTCATTACATCTTCAATAGTGTAGTTAGATTACTGTACAAATTACTCTCTCCAAAAAGTTACTTTCTAAATCCTATATCAACCTCGACTAGTTAAGTGATTCAAAGACATGAAACGGCTCTTTTAATTCATTCAAATAAACTGACCAAAGTATTACAAATGCTACAGGATGCAAATGATACATAAAAACATGCATTTTTAAGTTAGACTTTAAATTTGGATGTTAATTCCACTATTGTATTATATGTAATAGTTCTACAGTCAAAACACGGTATTTAGCTCAATTACATCGGAAGTAACTGTAATTAAATTACAGAAAAAAATAAGAGTAATTACTTTATTTGTTCAAGGGAAAAGAAATTAAATGAATTACTTAGTAACTAGTTACACCCGGCACTGTATAGGACACAATATAACTGTTATAGTGACAGCAACTGTTCATATTTTTCATAAACAACAACCAAATCAAATTACAAGAAAACAACTATCTTTAATAACAAAAATATATATATAAAATTGCTAAACCAAGAACTGATCCAACCACTGATTTAAACAAAGAGATATGTGCAGAATCCTAAATGATTGTGTATTTTAGAATTTAGTTTTGTCATACGAGATATCAGATTAGTAATTTGCAAGTTTATCTCTTTTAAATTGTTGGTCTATTTAATACTAATGTTTGTTGTAACAGCAAAACAATGCAGTGTTTTTTGTCTTTGACAACCTGTAATAATACATAAAGTTCAATAAAACCACAAAACCTATGATATCTTGGCACTGACAGCATCAGATGATGGAACAACATACATTTTGAGCATTTAAAAAAACGCATTACTAACTAGAGAAAACAGAAAAAAAATACCACTGTCCTCCCTTTTGCCAAAATGGGTACGAAAACTTCAACTTTTGCCGATTGGCCTACAAAGTGATGTCATACCTGCACCACTCTATTGTTTCCGGGTGCAAGAATTCAAAGAGCAAACGTTTAGATATTTGCGGTTTCCAGTGAAGGATCCAGCATGTTGTAGGCAGTGGCTAAATGCTACAAAGAATTGTAAATATGGAGAGAACACTGTATTTATATATTTTATATATACTTAAGTAGCTTAAGTTCTTTCAGGGTTTACATGCAATAATGACAGACTGTATACTATCCCTTACTGTGCAGGGGGTCTGGTTTCAGTAACAACAATAAACATTTATATCCTGTCTAAACCACAACACAAGTTATCTACTACAGAATAAACCTAACACTAATAGACTTAATATAATATCTTGTGTGTCTGAAGTATTTTTCTTTTTAATACAATTTTTTGTATATTCAAGAATTGCAAAAACTAAATTGTACAGTCAACATTCTTAATTCCAGCTAAATTAAGACCAATAAACATAATTTTCCATCATGCTTATGGTTTCAGAACATTTGCAATGGACATGTTTTATTTGAATCCTTGACTAAAAAAAAAGTCAGGGTTCAAAGAAAATCCAGGACTTCCCACTGGCACTTACGACACATGCTCTTCTCGTAAATACGATAATTCTGACATGACTTGAAGGCAGCAATAATCTGTTCATATAAAAGTTTGTCTTTATCTTTCTCATCAGCTTCTATGGTTCCACCATCCATATCCTGTCATGCAACTGTCACTGAGCCTGAATGAATGGTCTTATAATCTAAAGGGGAAAAAAGTGACAATCTGTCTGATTCTCAGCCCTCCGCATGCTACTGGAGTGCTGGGTTTATTAGGTGTGTTTATTGCTTGAATTCCTGCTATCACCCCCTACGGACCCCTATAGCTGTAATTTCATATGAATATTTTCAAGTCAGCTTTTGGAAACGCAAAACTACTGATATCCTAATGGGATCATGCTTTGACTATTAATTGACTTGTTTATCACGACCCTTGTTTATCATTATTGTTTATAATACCCACACACCACTTTTGATATTCTACCAGAATACTTTAATTGTATCAGGTCATAGTGATGACGGATACCAGAAAGAGGATGATGATGATAATTTCCACACAGTATGCCATTAAATTACACTCAAATCTAGTTGGCTGCCGTGACCCTCTCTTTTATTTTCTTATGTTTAAGTCAAATTAAATTGGACATATCCTTTTAATTAACAAACGCTTACAGTTCTTTCATTAAGCATTTGAGAACAGACAAAATGTGAAGTGCATGTTAACGTCCTACTCAGAGAACATCCAGCAGTGTTATTCCGGACACGATGCCCAAGGACTTACTGAAATAAGGTTTAGACACAAGGATGTTATAGGTTATTCCTTAAGGACTGCCACTGCTCCAGTTTTCAATGGGCTACAACCATTTTAATCGGTACAATTAGGTTATCGAAACCCACATCTGATGAAACATCTAGTAAAAATATATATAAAAAAAAAAAAAACATAAATAAATAATAAATCAATTTAAAAACAATAATAAATTAATAAAAAAATTTATAATAATTATATTATATATATATATATATATATATATATATATATATATATATATATATATATATATATATATATATATATATATATATATATATATATATATATATATATATATATATATATATATATATATATATATATATATATATATATATATATATATAGTGAGGAAAATAAGTATTTGAACACCTTGAAGTTTTGAAGTTTCCTGTAGTTTTTCACCAGGTTTGCACACACTGCAGGAGGGATTTTGGCCCACTCCTCCACACAGATCTTCTCTAGATCAGCCAGGTTTCTGGCCTGTCGCTGAGAAACACAGAGTTTGAGCTCCCTCCAAAGATTCTCTATTGGGTTTAGGTCTGAGACTGACTAGGCCACGCCAGAACCTTGATATGCTTCTTACAGAGCCACTCCTTGGTTATCCTGGCTGTGTGCTTCGGGTCATTGTCATGTTGGAAGACCCAGCCTCGACCCATCTTCAATGCTCTAACTGAGGGAAGGATGTTGTTCTCCAAAATCTCGCAATACATGGCCCCCGGTCATCCTATCCTTAATACAGTGCAGTCGCCCTGTCCCATGTGCAGAAAAACAGCCCCCAAAGCATGATGCTACCACCCCCATGCTTCACAGTAGGGATGGTGTTCTTGGGATGGATTGGATACACATTTAGTGGAATTATGACCAAAAAGTTATATTTTGGTCTCATCTGACCACATGACTTTCTCCCATGACTCCTCTGGATCATCCAAATGGTCATTGGCAAACTTAAGACGGGCCTTGACATGTGCTGGTTTAAGCAGGGGAACCTTCCGTGCCATGCATGATTTCAAACCATGACGTCTTAGTGTATTACCAACAGTAACCTTGGAAACGGTGGTCCCAGCTCTTTTCAGGTCATTGACCAGCTCCTCCTGTGTAGTTCTGGGCTGATTTCTCACCTTTCTTAGGATCATTGAGACCCTACAAGGTGAGATCTTGCATGGAGCCCCAGTCCGAGGGAGATTGACAGTCATGTTTAGCTTCTTCCATTTTCTAATGATTGCTCCAACAGTGGACCTTTTTTTCACCACGCTGCTTGGCAATTTTTTTTTTTAGATTATGTCTCTCACAGTGGACATGCACCTACGATGACAATTTCAGACCCCTCCATGATTTCCAAGCGGGAGAACTTGCAAAATAGCAGAGTGTTCAAATACTTATTTTCACTGTATGTATATATATGTGTGTATGTGTATATATGTGTATATGTGTATATGTGTATATGTGTATATGTGTATATGTGTATATGTGTATATGTGTATATGTGTATATGTGTATATATATATATATATATATATATATATATATATATATATATATATATATATATATATATATATATATATATATATATATATATATATATATATATATATATATATATATATATATATATATATATATATATATATATATATATATATATATATATGTATGTATGTGTATATATATATTAATTTAAAATACTTATTTAAAATAATATTTTTTTATAATTTATATACTTGAATTAATTAATTATAAGTATTAATAATGAATTAAAACTTTTTTATAAAGGAACTTGCGCATCTTTCTGAAACAGTTTAAAAACAATATAACAAATTTTAATAAAACTAATAATAAATAATACAAAAAAATCGTTATTTTTGAGAATCTTCATGACACAGCGAGTAGCATTCACTTATGAAGAAAATATGACCTTCAGGCTAGATGACTGATCTGGAGTCACTCAGCGTGAGAGAAACCTATGAGATGGACTGATACTAACAATAAAAGGAAAGACACAGTCGGGATACAGGAGGCCGAGACAGCAAAGGCTTGATTATCCACACTTTCACGGTCACGGAGCACAAACTGAGAGTCGTCTATAGCCGACCTCCTCCGGTTCTTGGACTGCAGTGGCGCTCAGATGGGCTGTTGGATTGGGGTGTATTGTCTGTGCTCCACACTCATTAGCTGAGTCAAGGAGGAACTTACTGGGGTGTTTAGCTCGCCGGGTTTGTGTGGCAGCTCAACAAGCTCTCCCAGCTGGAGTACGGCTCTCACATCACAGCTGCACACTTACAATTAGTGCAGGTGCAGCTGAGGAAAGACCAGGCACAACACAGACAAACACACAAAGGTGTTGCACACCGCCGATGAGCACTGTTACATGTAAAACAAAGCACTGATGACTCAAAAAATCTGCTCATTATAAAACAAACCATGCAAGGAAACCACGTTTAATGTCAGATTTTGAATTTTGTCAGTTGTCAGGATATGCACATTTTGCTTACACAGTTTATGACCGTTAGACGATAAAAAGCTTAGTTTGAGGAATTTACATCAACGTACACATCATTTAGAATTATCAGTGCAAGAACATGCATGTAAACATAATTTTATCAAATGTTTTCATTTTCATGTTCAAATACACTCCTGTTGTTCTTATCTGAACAAAAACTAGCATTCCATTATGAAGCTAAATTGTTCTGGATGAGATAATGCACCAACTGCATCATTTTCCAAATATTTGAAGAGAAAAATTGAAGCCAGGCTTGTGTTTTCCCCCTCAATCTCATATTGATCCAAAGAGCCTTGCTTGCAAAACATTATCACAAAACTGAGCACGGAAACAAATTACATGACAAAAGCAGCCATTGATTTGCGAATCGTTTATTAAGGGGAAGCTAAAAGTGAAACGAATTCCAGCATTTCAAGCTTTGTTCCTCGGCCACACAGTGAGGCAATGCAAAAAGCTGAAATGCCGAGGCTGTCTTGCATCTGGAGTCGTCTCTGATGCATGCCATAAAAGATGCCATTAAGCAGAATGGGTCGGCAAAACACACAACATGTAGATCTGAATAATTCATTTAGGGCTCAACCCGCTGGAGGGACATCTTTTTTTTCCCCCAATTGGTTTCCCGCATCAAAATCAGAGCATATATTTTCTCTGACTGAAAAAAGCCCAACACGAGCATTCTGCGGACATACAAATTAGCAAGCAGGTGTCTTTACATGTGCAGACCTTTATTTTTCTCTGTACAGTTCAATAGAGACTGCAGACTGTTGTCTGCCTTATTAGGCTCTTTTCCAGGGGCATTGGATAATGAGACTTCACACAGACAATAAAAAACTCACAGCCAATCACATGAGAGTGATGTAAGACATCTGTCACCATGTTTTCTGCAGCTCTAATTTACTCAGTAACTGTAGAAGGCAAGATAAACTCTAACACGGTCATCAGTGGGGAAGAAAAAGCTTATTTTAGTGTGCAGGGTAAAAGTTACATGTTTTTTCATGTTCACGATTCTGTATATAGATTTTATTATAGACAGATTATAGAGGGGGGGGGTTTTTGCACAAAAAAGGACATTTTTTTGAGTCTTAGCAAAATTACAAAAACAAATTAATTGCATGATCATGATTTTTTTAAGTAAATACATAAATATGAAAAGTATATAACAATTATTATCAAATCATTTTTAATAATATTATTTGTAGTACTACTACAATAGTATTCTTAATATTTTATTACAAATATATATTTATACTTGTAAAAATAGTCACGCTCTGCATAATAGAGTTTATAATGATAATTAAATATAAAAAAAGTTAATTAAAATTATTTTTAAATAATACAAAAAAAATGCTAAATTATTCATGATTGTATCAAATCTGTAAATATTAATTTAGAAATTCCCTAATACTTACAAGGTTTAAAACCTAGAGTAATATACTGTAGAGGAGTTTCAAATGGAAAATCAGTTTGCTCCCACTTTATATTAGGTGTCTTTAACTACTATGTACTTACATTTAAATTAATATTTTTATACAATTAACTCGTGTACATACATGTTTTTACAATGTACTTATATTTTCAAAAATGCTTGCATGTAATTACAGCTGTAATTATATCTATAATTACTCTGTTGACCCTTAACCCATCCAATAACTACATTGTATTTATTTTTTGATGCAAGTACATAGTAGTTCAAGAAACCTAATATAAAGTGTTACCATCAGTTTTTATTGTTTTAAATCAAAAAGGAGAGACAATAGGAACCAAGCGTAAAAACAAATGCATCAAACACATTTAAAAAGCATCACTGGCAGTAAACAGACTCAGCTATGCAAAGTGCAAATGTGTGCACATGAAACCAAGAGAGAACCATGGACAAAAGCAAGATGATTTCTACTATTTCTAATAAATAGTCACACAATGCGTTTCCAGCAAAGCCAGCACATTTTAACTACACGTTACAGCAATATAGCTAAAGATTTTTAATTACTTCGCTCGGCAGCTGGAAAATGCCACAGTAGCCCAAAAGTTCACAAGGCCCCTTTCATTCAAACTCCAGTTATACAGGCAAGCAGCCAAGCCTGCCAACCACTAAGCATTCAGCTGGGCCTCCAGCACCGGGCCAAGTCGAGCAGACAGCCACAGCCATGCGCACAAGAGCGAGGGGCTTGCTGACACATCTACAACCCTGACGCAGGGCAGAAAAATGCACAGGCTCACTCCAGCCTTTTCTTTGCGGCCAAGCTTGAACGTACCCAACAATTACCAAGCTATTTTCTGTAGAAGGGCAATTCCCTGTTTATTGGTATCCGCCTGTCAAAAGCTCTCCCTGTCAATCCTCAGCAGGAGCCTTCCCAATGGTCAATGGGAGGAGATTGAGTGTAACTCGACAAAAAAAAATGAGTGGGACTCTGGTTCAGGATACACCAGCATTACACAGGAGGGAAGCGGTTTCCAAACGGATTAAAATCAAGATGGTGACTTGAGCAGTAGCTTGTAATTTTCCAATACCGCCAGTTAAAAAAAAAAATACTGTGAAGCAATGGAGTGTTAAATGGAGGAAATAGATGTGCTGATGTGGCATTCAGACTAGCGTCGTGACACTTTTTAGCCTTTTTGACATCTTCCGTGTGACAAGTAGTCCAGGTCTTCAGTACTTGGTGGAAGATTTGTGTCAGGATAAGAAAAAGACTTCTCTATAACATCTCTTTTATAGACATCTCTATAAAGAATCTCGCTATAAAGAAACAGCATGACATATTTCTGAACCACCCTTATTAGAGCTTCTGTGGAATTCGCCATCTAGTGCTCCCATCGAAAAATAATTTGGTGCTTTTGGAAAACAGCTTCCACCCTAGTTTCATCACCTCACTCTTTCTTTGTTAGAGCTCGGAAATGCCTGAAGTTAGGAATGAAAATACTGGCATGTCCCTGCAGCTCAGTGAGAGAGAACATACTCTTTCTGCAGCTGCGGAGTGAAGTCAGCTCATCAGAACAGAGCCAGCAGGCCAGGTTTCCTCCACAGATAACCATGTTAACCTAAAGAACATAAACACCCACCTCACCACAATATGTATGTATGCGTGCCATGAGGTTACGATGCAATCTTTAGGAAGCACAGAGCAATGTTTCAATTTCTGACAATACAAAAAATATGTCATGTAAGTGCTTTAGAAATGATATCCCATGTAATTTGAGAATTGATTTGGTCTGCTTTTCTGACACAAGAAATTTCTCAGCATTTTGCTTTAAATTCAGCTCCCACAATTGAGATGTCACTGATACTTCAGCACATTGTATATTAAAAGGTGGGGCTGTAAACAAGATTCTTATATAAATAAACAAGCTAAAAGAACACCATTTAAATTAACATATTTAGCCAATACATATTTAACCAACAAATAACCATTATTTTTATTGTTATCATCATCATTTTGATGCCTTAATGTGAGGAGGAGTATTGGAGAAATAAACTTTGTATAGGCATAGTAGATAATATATGAAGTTGTTAGAAGACGTACTAGTCGCAGCAGATGTTTTCTTTAGCAGATGTATGATTTGATTTGCTCACACCACTTATATCAGCGAGGGTCAGACTCTTCTTACAATTCAATTTAAACCACATATGTTGCAACTCATAATAAATTATCTGGCACAAATGGCGAGTCACTCTGTACTCACTAGGGGTGTAACAGTAAACAGAAGTCATGGTTTGGTACATACCTCGGTTTTGTGGTCACAGTTCGATATGAGTTCGGTACAACAGGAAAAAGCAACAAAATCCCCAATGCTAGGTTCCTTTTCATTTATTTTGAACAGACAGTAGGCAAATTACAGTTTGTTCCATCTAGCAGCATTTAGTCCCCCCTGAGGTACAGTACAGCCTCCTTTAGTGTATAAAGCAGTAAACAAAATATACTCTTGCATAGTTCATATATTTTGTATGGCTGATAAAAAAATCAAAAGGTATTTGGTCACAATAAGCTACAAAACTGAAAAGCATCTCTTATGATATAAAAGCACAAAATAAATAGAAAAATGTACTTGTGCAGAGATTCGTTTATGCACTCCTGAAGTCCTTTTCTGCCTAGCTCCGGTGACTAGCACATCTGGATGATGTCATCTGATATGTGTTAGCATGAGTGGGCCTGCGGGTAGGGGGGTCTAGGACCCCTCATTTACATGTCGGGCACCCCAGATTCCTGATTGCTTAAAATAAAATAAAAAATAAAGGAATTGTTGATTTACTACTCTAATTGATAGATTGACCAATGCTGTGTGGTAAACATTTTTTCAAACTCATTGGTTTGATTAACATGTGTGTAGCCTGCGCTGCCATTGTCTTTGCGCATGAGTCCTTTAAAGGGGTGGTAAACCATGATTTCACTTTTCTAACTTTAGCTAGTGTGTAATGTTGCTGTTTGAGCATAAACAACATCTTCAAAGTTACAACGTTCAAAGTTTAAAGCAAAGGGAGATATTTGCTTTTAAAGAAATCAATTTCTAAGGACTACAGCAAACGGCCGGTAGGGACTACTACACATTCACCCAGGGTTTGCTGACATCACCAGGCCCAATATTTACATAAACCCCTCCTCCGAGAATATGAAATAAGGGGGGCCATTTTGTATCGCCGCGGGGAATAGTTGTTGTGGTATAGTTAGTAGGCTGGAGTGTTGTTGCCAATGCCGACGAAACGCTGTTATTTTCATCCGGATTGCAGGTCCACTTTCTTCAGCCTTCCTAGGGACGGGGGTGCGTTGCAGTGCGTTTAACATACAACGTCATATTCATGTGTGTAAGAGACATGAGGGGAACACGATCGCATTTGCATCGGATATATGCTGCCCATCATAAATCAAAGCACGAGACAGACAGGGGTCGGAGGAGAAGATCGGAAAATGTGACATAATGGACAATATTCATCTGTATTTGCAATACATGAGCCTTCAGCTGCACGAGTTAAGCTGCACGAGACAGGCGGGCACGCGCGGCTACCGCGGCACATCTCGCGGAGGAAAGCTTCCACAATCTTCGCGAGTACGGGCTACAACCTGTAAGTGTGATTTATTTTTCGTCGATGTGTTTTCCTGTAATAGTTCGTGTTGTTAATTGTAGCCTACGTTGTAGCAAGGAAGTAAACATGACAGCGCTGTTTGGCTCTGCAAACCAGTTTGTTAAATGCTCATTCATACTTAACGTTATCCGACAAACCCCTAACGTTACAAACTGTTTAAAATCTCAACAGCGAACTTGGCATTAGTGTAAATGATTCTTTGATTAGAGCTTTTATGTATTGTTTATCTACAGGCATGCTAAACATGGTTCTGTGTTTGATTTGGCTACTATGTTTAGTGTCCGTTCTTGCGACAGATATTTGGCAAATCGTTCTAAAAATACAAAAGTAACAGTGCCATTCAGGAGCGATCACTATAGATCCGCAGTCTTTACTCTTGAGGACTGAACAGGTTCTGCTCGATCATCTTCACTAAAATTGTCTGGGTCTGATTCGGGCTCTTGGTATGGTTTTATTGACGCTATTGTACACAAAGCTCAGGCTAGTAGCCTGAGGCTACCTGTAGAGGTAAGGGGCGTGACGCTTTCGAGAAATGTTCACTAGGCGGTTAGCGAATCACAACACACTGGGCCAGCTAACCAATCAGAGCCCATTGCGTATTTTTGAGGGACTGGCTTCACAGAATCCGGAAACCATCAGACCGTTTTTACAAGGAGGGACAGAGCAGTGTAGAATAAAGGTCAAATATATGAAAAATACTGCATTTTTTTAAAAACGAAGCATGAACACATGTTACAGTGCACCCCACAAACACAATCAAGCCTTCGAAAGAGTGTGCTTTACCACCCCTTTAAAGGATTAGTTCACTTCAAAAGGAAAATTTCCTGATATTTTACTCAACCCCATATCATCCAAGGTGTTCGTGTCTTTCATTCTTCAGTCGAAAATAAATTATGTTTTTTGAGGAAAACGTTCTAGGATTTTCCTCCACATAATAGACTTCAATGGCAACCAAAATGTTGAAGATCCAAATCAATGCAGTTTCAAAGTGCTTCGAAGGGCTTCAGAGTTTATGCACGATCCCAGACGAGGAATAGGGTCTTATCTAGCGAAACGATTGGTCATTTAAAAAAAAAAAAAAAAACATGTATCGCATAATCACGTCGGAAAGGTCATGCTAGACGTAGGCGGTACTGCCAAGAGAATGTGCGAGGACTAATAGAAATGCCCTTTACCAAAAACACACTATTTTCAATTTCAAAATCGTCCAACATTGTTGTTTTACCTTTTTTTGCTAAAGGACGATGTGCGCTTTGTAAACACAGGGGCGGTACTTCTGCCTTCTGACCTTTCCGACATGATTAAGTAATCACTGGCATGCGCAGAACAGCACAAGATGAGCAATTTAGGTTAAAAAGTATATACATTTCTTGTATAATTTTTTTTAATGACCGATCGTTTCGCTAGATAAGACCCTATTCCTCGCTTGGGATCGCGCAGAGCCTTTGAAGCCCTTTGAAACTGCATTGATTTGGGCTTTTCAACATTTGAAGTCATTGCCATTGAAGTCTATTATGTGGAGGAAAATCCTATAATGTTTTCCTCAAAAAACGTAATTTCATTTCGACTGAAGAAAGAAAGACATGAACATCTTGGATGAGATTGGGGTGAGTAAAATATCAGGACATTTTCATTCTGAAGTGAACTAATCCTTTAACATGCAGTGACAATGGCAGATACACAAATTGCAATATAACGCTTTTGCAAGAAATCACGGAAAGATGAGCGACAAGGAGATAAAGTGCCATCTACATCTGAACCTATTCACAAGGAGACGAAGCGTCTCCTGAGGTTTCCCATCTCCAGGATGCATATTTCATCACTGGAATGTAGTAGGTGAGATTTCCACTACACAAATTGTCAAAATGCCAAATGTTTTTTTTTTTGTCTCATTATAACATTAAAACAATAATTTATGGTCATACAGATAAGAGCAAGATATCACTGTGAGGGTCTTTGTGGAAAAATTAATTTATACTGATTAGGGCTGAAACGATTCATCGAGTTACTCGATTAACTCGATTACAAAAATTCCTTGAGGCAAAAACTCTGCCTCGAAGCCTTGTTAAATTCCTATGACGCGCACTATACGCGCAGGGATCTGATTCACACGGACCGCTGTTCAATGTACAGGAAGCATACCATAGTGCGTGATACATTTTGAATTTAGTTGGCACAATGGCGGAGAGTAAAGATGTCCATAAACGGCAGAGAATGTTTAAAGTTTGGGATCATTACTGTGGCGAGCAGCGAGGCTGAGGGACCGTGAGAGCGGGACGAGGCCGCGGTCATTAGTGATGATGAGCGCCAGCTGCGTGCCGTCGGCCTCGTGTCTCACTGAGGAGTGAACGACAGTGAAGGACCAGGCCTGGATTATAATTTGTGTTTTGTTTACGTTTTGTTATGTGTGTGCGCGGCAGTCGTCTGTGAGGGGCTGCTGCTTTTACTTTCCATTTGGGTTCATTTATTTGATTAAAGTGTGTTGAACGTTCGCCGGTTCCCGCCTCCTTCTTCCCACACAAACTAACATTACTACATTTACATTCTTAAAAAAGAGGAGAATAAGCTGTGTCTACTGCAAAGTAGACCTGGCATTCCACAGCAGTACGACTTCAATGGTAACGTAGCCTAAGCCTATACATTGATGTTCGCTGATTTTAATCCCATACTGTATTTGTAGCGATGTCGTGATGCGGTTTGACTAGATATGATGTTTAGCTTTGATGTTTTTAAGTAGTAAACAAATTCATGTTCAATTGCAAGAGCATTATTGCATTATTTATGCATTATTTGTTTTGGTTGTTTAAAAACACACACAAAAAATTTATCCGATTAACCGATCGATTAAGTGCTAGATTAATCGATTGCAAAAAGAATCGATAGCTGCAGCCCTAATACTGATTGTCACTAGGTCGCTTTTTTGAAGAAGAAAAAAAAGTCGCTAAAGGGGTCTGAAAAGTCGCCAAATCTAATCACAAAGTCACTAAATTGGCAACACTGCTAGTAAGCTATTGCGTGCCATCTGAACTCTTGTTTTGGGTTGGTCTATAGATCATCTCTCCTTCTGCTCATTTTCCTCATCTGGCGGTTAGCAAACAGCGTTGCATTAGAGCACGTACCCCCTTCTGGAGTGTGGATCTCCTGTGACTGACTGTATTCGTCATCTGACTGTATGCACCAAACCGTCCATACCGTGGTGGTTCGGGATACATGTACACCTCTAGTACTCACCAATGCCAACTTGCCAACAATTTTACTTGCATTTGGCACAAGTGTTATTTTTGGACCCTGACTGTATCTATAAGACAGGGCTCATTCTGAACATCACGTGGCCAATCTTAGCATGGGGTGCTCATAAGATATAACTACCGCAGCCCTGGAATGTGATCATTGCCAATGGATATGGTGGTATCATGACCTTATTGTCATTCCTCTCTGCTTTCCTATTAAGCGCACTGCTCCCAGTAATTTTCGATGAGTCAAGCTGCCTGACTGACGCACTCCAATTAGGCCTAGGCTAGCAGAGCCCTTAACTCCAGCACATGCTGTTCTTCAGGCACACATGCAGCCAGGCCTTTTTAGCCAATGACAGCAGGGTGACGGTGATGACATCGAGATGGCCTGCTTGGAAGCCTGCGGGCCGCACTAAAGAGACAGAAATATCTTCCTTTGACAGACATGGATACATGGCGCTACGCGTGCAGCTGTCTAAATGTTGCCTCTTTTTGTCTCTCACTCGCTCTGCGCTATCTTTCTCTCTTGATCCCACGCTCACTCTCTTGCACCCTCTCATTCAATCAACTTAAGCACACTGACTTTTTGTCTGTAGCCGAGGCAAGGGGTCAGCATTTGGAGGCCAACCTTTAGACACAAGCATTTGAGATGGATGAGGTTAGGGCGGCGACTGGAGCCTGAACACAACCCACAGACAACCTCAGACGTTCTCAATTAATCAGGTCACGGTGCAGGGAATAACTCACTCTCTGGTATCTGGGTCTGGACGGTACAACAATCTTCTGCAGCTCACGCAGCCATGCAGCTATTTGCCTCTCAAAACAGTTGAAACTGTGCTTGTGCATGTGTGAAATATCTGAGAACGTTAACGGATAGCTTGTGACATATAACCTTTATAGCTGAATGTAACGTAATTAAACCTTGCTTCAAAACGGTCATATCAATATTACAAAAAAAAGTATCCAAGTCACGTTTCTAAGAAAGTGGCAGCTGAAAATTAAGCCTATTTTTAGGAACATAAAAAGATTGTATGATAATTAGGCAAATCTTACCCCCAAATTCCCATTCATATAATGCATTGAGAAATTACATAACATAAAACACTACAATTAAAAGTATAAATATTTTACTAATTTAAAAAAAACTATTATTTTTTCACATTGCAGAAGGAACTTGTGGGTAAAATGTGCTTAATTGTAATGAAAATAATGCCACAAAGTAAAACATAATGGTCCCAAATCAATCAATCAAGTCAATCAATAAATGTTTATAAAATAACAATAAGTTATACTAATTGTGTATTTGTTTTGTATATTTAATACTTTATAAATGTAGTAATATATAATTTAAAACAAATATTTACAAATATATTATAACACATTAAATATAATATAAAATGTATAAATATACAGCCAAGCAACCTACTTGTACAATTGTCCAATTCCTGCCATTCCTGCCGAATTCCTTTCCATTCAGAGAGTCCTCAAACTCTCCTCCTTAATTTAAGTGAAATTTCACACTGTAATCAGAAGTTTAATAGTCAGTTAGCTAGACCCTCTGCTAATTAAACACGTATCAGAGGCCCGTTCCCTCCCTCTCTGTGCTTCATTAACAGGAGCGCACAGGCCTTAAACTCAGTCGGGATGTCTTTCAAGCTCTCCTCCTCTGGAAGGCGTGTGGCTAGGGCTACAGGAGGTCTCGCTGGAGATGGGAGCATTTTCATTTAAATCTTGAATGGCTTGCTGCTTTAAAAAGCTTAACACATTCCTCGTTCCTCGTAGACATTCAGAGACATCCTTACTGATACTATAAAAATATCACCGCAGCTCTTTAATTGCTTTGTTACAGCAGCTCTTGAGGGAGCGGACACCATCCCACCTCTGCAGGTCCTTCTGGGGGCCTTGAACAAAAGGTGTCACCAAGACCCAATCTGGGGAGTCTGGGGTGGGGGAAAGCAAGAAACCCGAAACATCTGTCATTCTTTATGGAGTCTATAAAGATCACAGAGTTGGAAGGAGAGAATGAAAATATATGATTGGAGGAGCAGTACGTGTATGCTGGATGTAATGCATTGAGATGACTGCTGTCAGATTCAAGCAAAATGGAGGTTTGTCAAATGAGAGCATCCAATCTGGGGCAAGCCGCCTGCTACGGATCACACATAAAAACTGGAAGTGCAATAAATACACTTTTTAATGTTGGTCTGGGCAGAATCATAATGGTCTCAGATTTTCTATCCAACAGACTGTATCCGTAAATCAACTCCAGATAGTTCTGCCAGCGAGCAACACCAACATTGTGAACGCCCTAAATCACCAGCAAATAAATGAGGAATTCATATAATCAGTGCAGCTGGATGAGACAGTATGTTCTGATAACTCAAGGCTTTGTTTGAGTTCAGTCTCCACCCCAATAGCTCTCAAGCTCTTCCAAGGCTCCAGACCAAAACAACTACTATGAAGCCACCGGCTCCAAAAATTCAACATTTAGGAGCCCAATTTTTTTTTTTTTTTTTAAGATGTCTGAAGCAAAACAAATTAAAGGATCACTTCAAATTGTAGATGTTTGAATTCCTGTCTCATTATAAATAAAATTAAATTAAAAAAAATTTATTAACCCTTTAACTGATTTCTGGACCGTATAGCAGACCTTACTTGGAGTGTGAAAAAAATTATGTCAAAAGGAGATGAGACAAAAATCTTCTACAGTTCTATTGCTTCACCCCACGAGCCGAACGAAAGTCACGAGAGCTGACAAACGCAGCTGCATGAGTCAGATCTCAGCACGAGAGGAAGTAAGAGCTGAGGTAAGCGCAGCTGTCAATCTCAGCACGTGTCCAGTCTGGCGCGTTTTCTGATTTCATATGGAAGCTAAACTTTCATAGGAATTAATTGAAAAGTTGAAACACCCCATTATGAATGCCCGAGGCCGAGTAGAGCGCATTTACATTCAGTGCGTGAAACATGCGGAACAGCTCCCTCTACTGGCTGTAGTTTTTAGCCCCTGGCCAAAAAATCCTCAGATGACGCAAAATGACGATATTTGCGTCATCTGAGGATTTTTTCCAGAAATAAAATGCATAATTTTCTCATCTCAGGGGGATATGAGGGGGGAACGTACCATTATTCAAATATACTACGGGGTTTCTACTGATACAAAGCTTAATGCTAAATCACTGAAGTTACCCTTTAATATGAGTTCCCCTAGCCCGTCTACGGTCCCCCAGTGGCTAGAAATGGAGATGGGTATAAACCAAGCCCTGGGTATCCTGCTCTGCCTTTAAGAAAAAAATGAAAGCTCAGAGAGGCCAATCTGGAATCTTCCCTACATGTCTTCATACGGGGAAAGGTTACCTCTCCTTTTTCTGCTTTGCCTACCCAGAGAATTTGGAGAAAATGGATTCAGTTGAATTTATTTTTTACATTTAATTCAGTTGCAATGTCAGCACAGGCTTTACAAACAGACTTTTACTATATGGATTCGACAGCACCGCCACAAACAGTAAGTAACAGTGTTCATTAATGCCTGATCTGTGATCAGTGATTTCTGATGTGTAGCTAATTATTCAAGTTCACACAGACTTTCTTTCTAAATCATTTAATACTGTTTATGCATCAGTGAATCAAGCCAGTGACCAAACGATCAACTTCATATTGTTTCTCTTAGTAGCATGGAACAAATCTGTTATTTAAATTGTGATTAAACTACAACCCCAAATCAGAAAAAGTTGGGACAGTAAGGAAAATGCAAAAAAAAAAAAAAAGAAGGGATTTCTAAATTTACTTTGACTTGTATTTCATTGCAGACAATATGAACACACAATATTTCATGTTTTGTCTGGGCAACTTCATGTCATTTGTAAATATGCATCCTTTCCTGTCATTCAGACCTGCAACACATTTAAAAAAAAGTTGGGACAGGAGCAATTTAGGGCTAGTAATGAGGTAAAATGGTTAAATAATGATGTGATTTGAAACGTGATGTCAACAGGTGATTGTAATTATGATTTGGTACAAAAGCAGCATCCAAGAAAGGTCTAATCCTTTAGGAGCAAAGATGGGCCGAGGATCGCCAGTTTGCCAACAAATACGTGCGAAAATTATTGAAATGTTTAAAAACAATGTTCCTCAAAGAAAGATAGGAAGAGATTTGGATATTTCACATTCAACAGTGCATAACATAATTAAAAGATTCAAGGAATCTGGAGGAATTTCAGTGCGTAAAGGACAAGGGCGCAAGCCTAAGCTGAACAACCATAATCTCCGATCCCTCAGTCGGCACTGCATCAAGAATCGTCATTCATCTATAAGCGATATCACCACATGGGCTCAGGACTACTTTGGCAAACCTTTGTCAAGTACCACAATACGTAGTTACATCCACAAATGCCAGTTAAAACTGTACTGTGCCAAAAGGAAGCCCTATGTTAACAGTGTCCAGAAGCGCCGTCAACTTGCTCGGAGGCATCTGGGATGGACCATCACACAGTGGAAACGTGTACTCTGGTCAGATGAATCAGTATTTCAGGTATTTTTTGGGAGGAATGGACGCCGTGTGCTCCGGACCAACGAAGAAAAGGATAATCCAGACTGTTTCCAGCAACAAGTCCAAAAGCCAGGGTCTGTCATGGTATGGGGTTGTGTCAGTGCCCTTGGCAAAGGTAACTTGCACTTCTGTGAAGGCACCATTAATGCTGAAAAGTACATAGAGATTTTGGAGCATAATATGCTGCCTTCAAGAAGACATCTTTTCCAGGGACGTCCATGCATATTTCAACAAGACAATACAAAACCACATTCTGCACACATTACAAAGTCCTGGCTGCGGAGGAAGAGGGTACGGGTACTTGACTGGCCTGCCTGCAGTCCCGACCTGTCTCCAAGCGTATTTTGAAGCGCAAAATGCGACAACGAAGACCCCGTACTGTTGCCCACCTTAAGACTTGTTTGCAGGAAGAATGGGACAAAATTACACCTGAAACACTTCATCACTTGGTGTCTTCAGTCCCTAAACGTCTTTTAAGTGTTGTGAAAAGGAATGGCAACATTACAAAGTGGTAAATGCTTTACTGTCCCAACTTTTTTTTAAATGTGTTGCAGGTCTGAATGACAGGAAAGGATGCATATTTACAAATGACATGAAGTTGACCAGACAAAACATGAAATATTTTGTGTTCATATTGTCTGCAATGAAATACAAGTCAAAGTAAATTTAGAAATCACTTCTTTTGTTTTTTATTTGCGTTTTCCATACTGTCCCAACTTTTTCTGATTTGGGGTTGTACAAAGCGAAATCAAAGAACACTCTCTTTATAATGGCTGAAGCTATCAACCACACGTCGCGAGTATATCTGCACACTTGCCCAAACTCCTGTTATAATGAATGACTCTGTTATGCTGTACAACAGAGCTCTTACTGTATTCATATCGATATTGTGTTTGCTGTTAGTTGTGGTGAAAGCATTTTGTGAGGAAAATAGTGATAAACAGACTGTCTGTCTACTCAATGCTCATCACTGCAGCCTTTCATGTGATGGGAAAAGATCTAAAAATAATGCTATAATCAACACTTTCACGATTCGTTATTCTTGACAGCTGTAATAGTAAAAAAAAACTTAGTAAAAGTATTCAAGAGGGGTTCCACATGTTATACGCATTTCAAATGCAAAGATGCAAGCCAATCACAACAGTGGGCGTTTACACTGAAGTCTCACAGCAGACACGCCCCTTCAAACAGAGCATTCAAGCCAGAGGTCTAAAATCAGGATAGAAAAATGCCTTTTATTTCTAAATTATGGTATTTTTGATGTAAAAATTATACTTATAAGTACACCTCAGGAAACATTATAAAATAATAAAAAAAAAACACATCATGGAACCTTTAAGAAAAATGTTATATAAATTATATATATGTACATATATGTGTGTGTGTGTGTGTGTGTGTGTGTGTGTGTGTGTGTGTGTGTGTGTGTGTGTGTGTGTGTGTGTGTGTGTGTGTGTGTGTGTGTGTGTGTGTGTGTGTGTGTGTGTGTGTGTGTGTGTGTGTGGTGTGTGTGTGTGGTGTGTGTGTGTGTGTACACACACACACACACACAGTATATACATGCAATTATTTCTTAAATATAAACATGAAGTGTGTATTAATATATACACATAATAGGTATACATGGTACACAGACATATATCATGTAAACAGTTATTTTGGATGCGATTAATCGATTGCCAAGCATTAATAAAAATGCTACACTGATTACAGTTCCAATGCGTGAATCTACTGTAACAGTAAGATTGTCTACTGTTCAAGAACAACAGAACCAAAAAATGATTCAACGAGTGAGTCAGTAACGGCTCAGAATGACTCAGAGTAAATTAGTCTGATTCAAACCAACTCTTTTGTGAATGTTTTTGCTTGACTACAAAAAGGGGGGAAAAAAGGTTCATTTTAGATCATCCTATATTTTATACTGTAATATTATAATATGAACAGTATTCCTACAGAATTCCTCTCCAGATTCCTTTCATGCATATGCACTGATCTGCTTCAAGAACCAATATCTCATACATCTCAATCTGTGCAACACTGTGTGCTAGCGATAATATCTGGAGAAGCATTCAGATAAGTAATTCGCATATCCTGTGCAGATGAATAGTACGCAGGTTTGTAATTGTGTAAGCAATGCAGTGATTTGTTTTTGTTCACTCAGACCCCGAGGGCTGGCACTCTTCACACTGCACAGCCCGGGACTGCCAGGAACTACACAATTTGTGATATTATTCAAATGAGCACATTGTTTTCCTGTTTACTGACACGAACGGGCGGGAGACAACTCAACAAGATTAAATCATTCAGAAACAATCAGCCTCAGAGCAAGTAGCATTTGAAATGCATTGCTCAAATTATTGAGAGCCATTAAAGCATGTGTCCACTCTTGATGCACTATATATTACACTCATTCATCATGGCTGCATGGCCTGGCAGGCTAACAGAAAACATCTTTTGTAATCGTATAGCTCCCTGTCAAGGGCAGCATACATACACGTCTATTTTGACTAGTAGATTAACTGACAAAGGAAAAGTTTAGATCTCACTGCTATGACAGCATATCGATAAAGCAAATGGTGTTTAAAATCCATAGTGGAACATAAAAAGAGAGCTGATTAATAATGCACAAGCCGTTCTTTTCCATGTAAATCACAATGAACCCAACAGCTTTCACATTCCAAAAAATACACAAAAACTATATTATTCCAGTGAGCCGCTACTGAGTCTAAAAAATCAATAGGTTACAAGACTACTGACCTACTCAAATGTATGCTACACTGAAACAGTGTTCTTGACTACCAGTTTTGGCATAATGTCAAACTCTGAGCCCTATCAGGATGCTAGCTGTCATTGGCATAAACGCAACGCAGATGCAACCCTCAGCCTCTTCACCTCCAGAAGTGAGATGAAGAACATCCCAGCCTAAGCTTTCATTTCCCTTCCACACAAAAGACATATTTCCAGAGGAATCCCCACATCTGTCCCGCATTGCACAGTCAGTGCTCTTCATGAATGCACTTTTGGCATGGGTAGAAGGGATATTTCAGCTTGTTTCAACACCTTCCATTCAAAAAGGGTGTTGAACTTAATCTGAGCCAACAATGGGGGGGGGGGGGGGGGGGTAAAGTAACTGGATGGCAAACCTCCATTAACAACAACAAAGTGCCAGAATATAGGCAATTCTTGGCAAAGCTGTATTATTTGACAGAGTGAGGCTGATGTAGTGTAGCAGTAGCTTTGTTTCGTACCTTTTTTGTGATAAATCAATTTTTGGTTGGTGTGTATATTAGGCACACAGCTTTACAACCAAACAAACTGCAGCAATAAATCACAAGTCAGGTTCATTCCTGTGAATTCTTTTGAACTTTCTATTCATCAAAAATGATATCCCATTTCCACAAAACAAATGTTTTCCACATTGATATAAGGAATTTTTCTTGAGCACCAAATCAGTATATTTATTAGAATTATTTCTGAAGGATCATGTGACCCTGAATACTGTAATGACTGCGGAAAATTCAGCTTTGCCATCACAGGAATAAATTACATTCTAAACTATATAACAACTTTAAAAAGAAAACACTTTTTTAAAACTTCAGTAAATGCAGCTTTGGTGAGAATAAGAAAAAAAAACTTCTGGTGGTGGTGTATACATTAAAAAAGATATTGCCCCTGTGGTTACTTTTTCTTAGTAGCTTGTAGTGTAGCAAACTACTTTAAAATGATAGCTTTACTGTAGTTTAAATACTTAAAGCATGAGTAGATTTTAGCTTGGAAAACTACAGTTTTAGAGCACTGCTACTACTGGCTGAGGCTGTGTTATTATCAACAGAGAACACAGTAATTTACAGAGGTAAAGACTACCTTCCCACAGATCGAAAAGAGAAACATTGAATTGGGAGTATTCCTACTCTCAGATGCGTTTTCCTCCCGTAACTGTGCAGGCTAGATTTCAAAGCGAAGTGAAATCCTGGGTGCTACAGGAGCTGGGATGTTGATGTTAATTCCTGTGGTGTGAGCTAATCCTGCAAGTGCTGACATCCTTTTTCTTTATCAAACACACCATGAGGCTTGTACACATGCCCAGAGAAAACTTCAGTTTCTTACTGTGGTGCTATCATGTGCTATGGGAGACAATGAAGACATAAATATCTTCTGAATGCAAAACATCTTCAAGTCTAGATGAAAAAGGAGGTGGCTACACTTGATAGCTAAAAGGTGTCATTTCTTCCCCAAAATTAAAACATTAGCCATTAGTCAGTCGAGCGGACAGCTTTGCCGGAGCAATATATAAAACTGAGAAAACGACAATTCCACACTAACGCGTTAAATTATATTCTAAAATATATAATGCATAAATAATGTGGCCAAATTTGTGTCAAAAAGTAAAAACAACAAAGAGATACTTAGCCTTGTTTGAGGAGCCACACAATGTAAGTGGCAATTCACAAAATTGTTGAAAAATGAGGGCGGAAAACCAAGTCAACCTCACACAGAGAAGAGCAGAGCATTGCTGCCTTCGCCACGGCTGGGGACACTCGAATTTGGATGTCAAGATTAAAGGGAGAAGAAAAAAAGAAGAAGAAAAAAAAGAGGGGAGAGGAGAGGAGCCTGATATTAATAATAATAGTTGTTTTTGTAATATTTTTCATAGAATTAAGTATAACTTCCTAAGATATTTTACTGGGAAAGATAAAAATGCAGAATAATAACATTTAAAAGAGAAATGAAATGAAAGAGAGAAGCTGTGAGACCCCTTTCAGGAAGAATCCCCCCTCCTTTGCTTTAATGAGGTTAACTGTAAAAGCATGTGCAGGATACAGTCTCCCTTTACAAACAGCAATGGAAAGGTCGCCCGTTATCACATCAAGGCGCCTGTCTCGGTACAAAGCAAGTGTAAAATTACAATTACACCTTAATGAATGGCATATTTCATTACATATATGCTAATTAAGAAGTTTCAGATACAACTCTGGCTGTGATAAGCATCTGCTTTAGTATCACGACAGATTGTTCAAGCCTCTGAGCTACATGTTGCTTTGTTCTGACAGAGGGGAAAAAAGACAGGAGAGCATATGCGTATTAGAAAAGGGTAGCGGTTTGTGAGCCGGTCCTCGCGCTGCGGTTGGAGCGGGGCCTCTCGCTGCAGTGTCAGTGTTCCAGGTGGAGTGTGGGAGGAAAGGCTGGTGTTCTGGCTTTTGTAACAGGCACCGTCTCCACAGGCTGACGTGAGTGCGCTAATCGCTTTAGCTGATCCCGCTCGGCTGTGTGTGAGGCAGATGTTTGTCAGGCCACAGCACTGCTCAACGTTCACACTGCACTAAGCGAGATTAACCACCACCTTTATTTATTTATTTCCCTTCTTGCCCCCGCCTGCCCCAATTCTTAATCCCTGACAAAAAAGCTGAGAGAAAAGAGAAAAAAAACAACACCACTATATATTAAACCATTATGCAAGGCAGCCTGCGATCGTTTCACAGAAATTTGTGTTCCTCCATGAATTTCCAAGAGTGGCTTTTGGGGAGCACAGCCAAACACGCAATAAGACAAATGTTTACAAAACGGTGACAAGGCCACTCCATCATATCGACGCAAAACTCTCTAAGGTCGTGGAAATATTTTCCTGGTGCAAGTCAAAAAATAAGAAACATTTGAAGTGAGAAACCCAAGCCCTTGTCATTTGATCTCTTTCCCCTCTCTTTCTTCTCTGTTGTTCCATTATGCAGGTGCTGGAAGCCTGAGGGTACGAGGCATTCGCAGGACTGGGCCGTGTGCAGATGCAGCTACCCTGAGCATAAACACTACCAGACTTCCATCCAGCACGAGTCTGCTCTGCCGTATATTACTCACAGGCTTCCAATTTGGTCAAATCAACCCCGCATGTTTCATGCTCCCATGAAAAGGCATAATCGTTCGGGATATGTAAACATCTCTCTGCTTATGGCAGAAGACGGGAATGACCCGCTGCCGGTACAGAGGACAGTGTACAAAGGTCAAACGTTATCCAGATGTTACGTACTTTGTTCTAAGCCGCTTGAAATACTGTTACTGTTTTGGTGATTTGTCATGCTTTTTGAGACAATGGGAGTCATATTTACATACACTCGCAGTGACCACATGAAAATCTCCTTAATCAATCTCCTGTATAAAGTGTGGTTGTCCATGTGCCTGGGTTACATCCCAATGCCATTCTCCCTCTTTTTTCCCCTAATTTCATGTTGGTTATTAACTGTGCCAAGTCACAAAATAAATCAGTAAGGCTCAAGTAAATAATAATAGTTTATATATACATATACACACACATTTAGGATAGACTGAAAGAACGGCTGAGAAAGCAAACCAGCGTCTCGCTAGTAAAGTTGATGGATGCAGATTGTAATCTAGGTAAAGACAACTACGGTGACGTACAGGAGTCGTACAGTAAGCACGTGTGAGTCCGTTTATATTGGTGCACAAACAAACCATGTACGTTCTTGATGCACTGAATGCTCATTGTATTTATCAATTTATATTTTAGTACATTGGTTTCCACACACATTCAGGATAATGTTTTTATTTGTCATGTGTATCATGGGCGGGTTGAAAACATGCAGAACTAGCTCCTTCTACTGTCTGTAGTCTCTAGCCTCTGGCCAAAAAATCCTCAGAATGACACAAAATTACATCTGAGGATTTTCCCTAGAAATAAAATGCATAATTCTCTCGTCTCAGGGGGACATGAGGGGGGAAAGTACGATAATTTGAATATACTACCGGGTTCTACTGATACAAAGCTTAATGCTAATTGCTGAAGTAACCCTTTAAATCACAAGTAATCTTGTGATTTTTCTACTTAATGCCAGGAGTTAAAAGTAACATGTCGGGTTTGGTGCCAAAGAAGGGGTACTTGAGCCTTACTGATGGGGTTGATAGTATGAAAGATAAAAAAGGTAAAGGAAACACTGCCTTCAACTTCAAGTCAAAATGCAAAACAGTACACAATTGCAAGCCATTAAATTATCTGCACTTAAAAGGACCAACAACAAAATTTACAGCCATTTAAAGTGAACAACAATAAACTTCATGACACTGCAAAAACAACATGTCAGATTTAAAAGCATGCCAACCTGTGTGCTCTTCAATCCGGGAGTAACATCAGCAGCCCCCCCTCCCCCTCCCCTCCCTTCCCTTCATTTAGTCCGTGGGGAAGGTCCCTCTGCGAGCTTGTGTCCACACTAGGGTCCACTGCACCTGGGAAGAAATAAAAGACATGTTACACCTTCAACTTGAAATTAGAGTATCCTCCCAGGGACACTCACCAAACCAGAGTAATTCACTTCACACGCACACCCCTGACGATCTGACATTTCCCTCTCTACTGATGTTTCCGCACAGGTCTGGTACGGCATGTTTTGTTTGTGTTGCGCTGGGGAGTTTTCAGCTAGAGTGGCATCAAACGCAGCCACCCTGGGGTGTCTGGGAGTCGACTCCTACTATAACCTGCTTCCCTCTGCTCACAAACTGCGTCCTTCCGAAAGGTTATCATAGAACCACTTTGTTGCTACTAATCCAAAATTCATTACATATAGCAGTTACCACACTTTAATATGATACGTTTCCTGAATGGCTGGGTGAGCTCCTTCACAGTTCGCTGGGAAGTAAGGACGAAAAGAAACAGAGGGTAAAAACGGACAGCAATGCTTTATGTAATTGTGAGAGCAGAGCACTATAAACATGTAGAGTGGTATGTGTCAGCACCAAATCTAATTTACCGACATCACAAGTGATTGCACGTTGCCAGGTAAGCCAATTAAGCGGCTATTAACCTCGTATAAGTGATAGGGGTGGAGAATCTTTGGTTTCTTGGCATGAACGTCCAACCCTGTGACAGGCTACTGAGGCCGCTTTTTGAGTGACAGCGATGGGAAGGTCAGACGGTAATGTGTGGCATGAATGTGCAAGTGATAATGACAAGGCCCTCTCATCGTACCCGGCTCGGATAGCTGCTAACTGGATTTGATGGCTGACCACCACATCTCTCTGAGCATGATACACATATGTCCTAAGCTGCTGAGAACAGGATCAGCAAATGGCGATGTGCAGCAATGCCTGCGATGGAGCCTCTCTGGAGTCTCTGTTGTGCTGGTCAAATTGCAAAAGTAAGATATACGGAGAAGAGCCAAGTTTCTAACTTATCCAAGCAGCTGTTTCCAAGCAGTTTTTTGGGCCTCATATTAACCAAAATGGACTGCAGCATTCTATAAGCAACCACCTCCCAAACCCCCCAAAAACCCCTAGCAACATGCTAAAAAGGCACATCTAGGAACATCAGCAAACAAAGCAACAACATGGCAACCACCCACAACAGCATGAAAACATAGCAACAACTTTTGGACAGTGATCAAAATCAGATAGTAACTCGAATAATTCTGCTTTGCGTATGCGAGTGAACTTACAACATATACCTTTATGAATGATCAGAGCAAGCATCACTTTAGCATCTACTTTAGTCTTTGCGCAAGTGGAACAACTGACCATTTTACAGAAACGCAATTAGAGGCTGTGAAATGAGTACATGCTTCATTCCAGGAGAAGAAGATTGCCATTTCTGCATATTTGAATCCACTAGAAGGCAATCACTGAAATATGCAAACATTCATGAGAAAATAAATGTAGTGGAAAATTTGGTGCATATCTGCAATCAAGCTTCATGTGCAGATCTAGGAAGAAAGAACAGAGCTAAGGCAAATCGACCTGATATTGAGTATCAACTGTTTCTCAATGAGGTTTCAAATAACCCTCAAAATATTCCAGAGTAATTGCGTGCGTTTCAAAATGAGAGATTATTGGAAGTGTCAATACTATTATAAAGAGCAAACATCTGCAAATGCTTTTCAAAATGTGTCGATCCTCTGTGATAACTCTTTATGGAGTGCTAGAAACAAGTCCTTTTCCACTCACAAACAATTGTGCAAAATGCTTCTCAACTGCTTGCTGGTCTGTTCTGACAAAGTCATGGAGAGCAATGAGGAAAAAACTAAGCTAAATGCATTTGATAAAATTCAGCTAACCATACAATTATCTGTTACAATAGTATAGTGTTGTCAAAAGTACCGACTGCGATACCAAATCGGTACTGACATTTTAACGCTTTGAGTGCTGTTGAGCTGGAATCGTAAACACCTCTGATTGGGCATAGTAGCCAATCACAGACACATCCCATGAGCACGTGAGCACAATGATCAACGCACGTGAGCGTTTGAAAGCACACGGAAGTGTTTGGAAAGCGGGAGCGTTTGAAAGCACAAGCAGGCGTCAGACCAGCGGACCGGTAGGCTGATAGGCGCCTGCATTCAAACGCTCCCATGTGCATCTGTGTAAGCGCTCTGTGCAAAGTGTAATTGATGTACATTTATAACATGTTTTTGAAGCGCTGGTCATTGTAGCCAATCACATATTTGATGAGCGTGTGAGCACAATGGGCAATCAGAGCTGTTTACAATTCCGCTCAACAGCGCTCAAAGCGTCACATTTTTTACATTTCAATAACGACTTGGTACCGCGGTCGGTACTTTTGACAACACTACAGTAATATTATATGGATTTATCAAATAAATATGTATGCAGTGTATGTATTAGATTAGATGAGATTATTGTCATTACGCATGTACAATAGCCTAGAAATCTAGACGCACCCTAGCGGCAGAAAATGTATTTTGCCACGAGTGTAGTCTAGCAACTCTTGGAAGACCTGAGAGCTGGAAAAACCAAACTCTGGTCAGGCCAATCACAGCGTGTGTAGAGTCGTACAAATAACGTGAAGTTCAGGCAGTAACAGAAAAGAGCAAAGATTAAGATTTATTGAGAATAAGAATCCATATCAGTATCAATTAAAAATTAGAATTGTTACCTATTAGTTCGCATCCACACAGCTGACATGTTTATCTGTTGTGGTTAACCACGTTGTGTGCATGAAATAGACACTGCCTTACTGCACTTTTATAGTAGGCTACTTGGATGTTCACGTCTCTGTCGTTTCTCTCTCATCTCTCTCATGCTGACACAGTTGTCAGTGTTGTTGCTCGATAGAGATCAATCACTCGCAAATTAATATTTTTGGTCGCAAATGCAACCGTTTTAGTCTCAGTCTGGAACCCTGATAGGTAACTTTAAAACTACATTAGAGTAGGCATAATATGTAAGATTTTAGATTAAAATAAATAATACAATTTTATATTTTGTTGACCTGTGTGCAAAGTTTAAATCCAGAGAAATCAGCTATTTTAACCAGTGTTACGGACTGTGTCATTGTGGAGCCTGTCAATGACATCATATCAGCGCTACCCTTGATTTTCAGTTTTACTTTTGTAGAAACCAAAAATACGCTTCTGTTGTTTACCTACGCAACGAAAAGAGCGGAAGCGGCCGACTGCTGCATAAGCATAATGAGACCATGAGCATAATGTGTTTAGCGCAGGTCTCTCTCATTTCATCCTGCTTCCCACCACCTTAACGTTAGTAAAACTTTAGTCCATCGGATACCTTTCCATTGACTGTGGAACCCTAACCCTACCAACCTACTAATACTCTACTAACACTCTAATGAGAGTTACTAGACAAGTGCAACGTTTCTTATAGTCAACAGAATGTGTTAAAGGAACCATCAAAAAAAGTGAAACCTTATTACCAGGTTATCCATTTAGATGATATGACATCCCTAGACTCTTTTTAAGCATCTGTGCTCTAGTGTGTATGTCTGTCAACCCTGCACAATTCCACTGATTTGCTTCAACCCTTTAAAATCATGACCCTTCTCCATCATCTAAATGCTGTGAACTGCAGCAGATGACACGCTCCTACATGCACGTAATTCTCTGCATCCGAAAATTCAGGCACAATTCTGAAAGAACCGGTCATTTTCACATAACACACCCTCAATTCAATTTAAACAGACTACTAAATGTTGAGTCATGACATGCAGAAAGAAAGAAAGAAAGAAAAATCAATGTAGCCATCAGTGCAAACAGTTGATAATTACGAATGGAAGTGGGGGGTGGGCTTATCATTTGTTAAGGTGAAACAGTACAGTTTCTCACTACGGACAAGAGTCGGGTGGCAGATCCCTGCCAAAAGCAATAATTGATCATTTACATGCAAACAGAGAAGTCAAAAAATGGGTTTAAAAAGAAAAAAAATAAAATAAAACGGTGAACATTTTTGAAGTGTTGCATCGCACGGGCATCCAGCAAAATCAATTCACACTCTGAAGAAATCATTTTCCTCAGCCGTAGATAATATGGCACACTATGGGTTGTCAGATACTTATCAGAGGGAAATTAGCTGAAAAATACTATACCCACCCAAAAACAAACAGGTCAAGCGTTACACCTCGCTCCCAAATCAGTGATATCATCAACTGGAGCTCCAGAGTATATGTCAACAATTGAAACGATTTGGGCACTGATCCCTCTAATTGGTCATTTCTAAAATGTCCTGAGGATATAACAGAAAGAAAACACTGCATTTAAGAGCGGAACGAGTCCTTCTGTTGTGTAGCCACTTCTGCAGCACATAGTAAAGACATTTAGTGCTGTAGAACATGTCAGAAATTCAGGGATGATCTGATTAAAACATGTCATTTACATGGTTTATAGAGATCCATTTAAAATGCCGGATGTCAAAGAATCGAACAGGTTTAACAAAAAAAGTGTCATTTGACTAGCTTTTTTTAATACTTCACTTAAAGCTGAAGAGTGTCAATTTTTTCAGTGTTAAAATACTTTTTCCCAACTTAATATGCAGAGACAACTATAAGCAAGCCATTCACAAGATGAATCCCCTGTGGCCCTATCAAACATTGCTCTGTTTGATTGCAAATCCCTACCAGACCAAAATTGCAACGCTAGCTCAGCCAATCAGGTGAGGATCTGTTTATCAACCAATAAAAGACAGAGGGGTGTTCAGGAAACTTGTTTGAAAACAGTCATTATTTATGCTTATTGGTGCAGAAATAACACTTTTCCTTTAATGATGCTGTCTTCTCTTTGTAAAAGCCATTTGGTTCAAATATCTGCGCACGCACAGACTTTAAGTGAAATAGTACTGGTTGCATTAAAAGCATAACTGTGCAGAAATGTATTCAATACCCAGGTCAGATGTTCATGCCAGTCAGAGAAAGGCCCATCCAGATCCCTCTTGTAGTAACCAGTCAAAGACAAGCATCTAACAGAAATAAATATGCTTTTTTAACATATCATCTACCACTGTAATATTAAACAATTTTCTCAGCAGAAAATATGATTTTCTACTCAAGAAACTGCATCAGTAAGATGTGTCGAAAAATTCAGGAGATGAAGTGGATAAATGCTTGATATAAATCACATTACTTTAAAATATCTGTCAGGCTATCATGTCTTTTTGTTTTGGTCTTGATTGACCAACTCACATTCGTGTTTAAGTGACCTATATCTGTCATCAGTGTAAAAAGGCTGTCGCTCTGAAAAGAGCTGCACAATAATGTCACACGCATTACCCACACATAATCACAAAAGAAATACCATAACCAGCTGTAATAAATACCACAGTAACTACAGTTATTCTTGCAACTAAAATAGTATGTAATTTCCTGCAAACAATAAAACCATTTCTGAATCCTTCTGTCATTTTGTTTACATTTCTTTTTTTGAATGACATGGCGGCTAATAGCAAGTTACCACATTTTTACCACATGATAATTTAGTGGAAACTGTGGTTATAATGATAGATGTTTGTAAGGACATGCATTTATAAACATCAAACCCTATATTTGCAGGAAAGTCCATCATGTAAAATGAAGACAATATCTGTCGAAATCAATGACTTGTTAAATTTCCTTCAAACTTAGCTTGAACCAAAACTTGAACCAGGCTATTTCCCAAAAGCACATTCATCAAGTAAACGGACCAAAAAGTGTCCTAAATCAATGATTCTGCAGCATGTACACTATTTACTAGGATAGGCATTTTAGTCATTTTGACTACTCCAGTATCCAAAAGTTTTTCTATAGCTACTTAAAAATATTGTCTGTTCTCCATGATATGGCTTAAGAAGACTTGGAAAAATAGCCATATGGAATACATTTATGATATTGCTTTTTGTTTCTCTGTCGTCATTGTGTAGCTTGAAAGGCCCAAGTAACTATTCACTGACTTTGATTGTATGGGGGGGGAAAAGACAAAAGAAAAAAAAGATATTCTTCAAAAAAATTACCTTTTGTGCCCCACTGAAGAAAAGGTCAAATCAGGATGGAGTGCAAGTAAAAGGTAATTTTGGTTTAAATGGTCACATTTTGGGGTGAACTATCACTATAAATACAGAAATATTAATATTAAACAAAAGAAATTGTCTATTGAATGTGGCTCACAGTCCTTAAATTTGCACTCTTCAAAGCTGAGAAAAAAATTACAAGGAAATGTGGTGGTATTTAGATGTTTCACAGGTGGTTCTAGGCCTGAAAAGTTAGAGAACCATTTGATGATGGGCCATTTGAGATCCTCAGTTATCTTGACAACTACTTTTACTTGTCAAAAAATACCTTGGAGTCCAACTGTCTTCCATTTAGACATCGTGTGCATACCGAGTCAAATGTCAAAGATTCAAGCCGCAAATTCAAAACAAACATGACGGGAATATAAAAATCAGACTCCATTTTAGCTTCTCCATTCTCTCAGCTCCATTTAGCCCCGTCACATTCACATTCTGTTTAATTAACAGAGGCATCTCCCTCTCTCTCTCTCTCTCTCTCTCTCTCTCGCTCTGAGACTCCGCATAGTGCTAAAGGTACATTATGCAGCGTTTTGCTATGCTAATCCAGGTAATTTGCTTCATGCTGAGCACACTTCCCCAGTGTCTTGATTAACGATTCATTTTCCTGCATTAGTAACCTGATCAAGATACGTCACACAGCATCTCATATATTAGTTCTTAGAAAGAACGCTTTTCTTGAAATCATTCATTTGCTAGTAGATTGTTCAGTTCTCTGCAAATCTGCCCATTCGGGAAGCCATTCAGCAAAGCCTGTATAAGCTTTAAAGCAGATTGGAATGAGTGACTGGGCAAGTCCTCCAAACTCTTTAGCCTGTTTTTGGGGATAACAAATACACACAGCCTAGATATAGAATAAACCAAAATACGGTCAGACAAACAGAACTAGTAAAGTATAAAGTATTGATAATAATACAGTGGGGGAACAATACTGCATCTACTAAAGTGTGAAACTAAAGTTGGACAGTTTACAAATATGATGGATCATTAGCTCACACATCATTTTATGAAAAGGCAAAAAAAGGTGGGAAAACTGTCAGTGGAATACTACCATTCAATATGAGGTCGATAGGATTTTTTTAATATTTGAAAAATAATATATTTTTTGTTCTCATCAAGATGCATTTAAAGCTATGGTCTATGATTTCAAAGATTGCTCATTATTAATAACCTCGTTTAGATGCTGGTTATGGTTCTACAGTACAATCCTAACAATATGAAGAGAAAAAAGAATGAACAAAATCCATTCACTCTATTGGGTGTACACCCGCAGAGAAATTGACCAATGTAAGCTGTCCGGCCGGACAGCTTACATTGGTTAACTGCTCTCATCCAATCCCCTGCTCCACTCGCGTCTCCACCCACCGCACCCCACCCCGCCCCCTCCTGCGACATGAAATTTTGCGGGCAAGTAGGCAGCATCAACTCAGCAATGGAGAAAAACCAACAAACAGACAGCAGCAAGCGGCCCCTGCTCGCCCCAACAGTCAAGGTTGGAAGAAAGAGAAAGTAAATTGAGGAAAGAGCAGAGATTAAAAAAAAATGTGAAGAACGCCGGACTCAAAGCCGAATCAATATAGGGTCCACCGTTGCCCGTTGGAGGAAGCTTCAGAGAAACCTTTGGACTTAAAACCGACGCTGATTTTTTGTTGAGCAGGTAAACATTTATTTATACTTTTATGGTGTGGTGTATTACATAAATAGCTTTTTATCAGTCTGACAACATGATCATGCTGCCGGTCGGCATTGGAATGTTAGCCGTTTAGCATCGCCTATCACGGGTCAAAGTAATTATATTTCTTGAAGTGCTTGACTATTTCAATAGGCCTAACGTTAGCGGTTTTCTGTTCGAGCCGACAGAACATTGCATGTGTTGCTAATCTTGCGTGGGCGTGAACTCAAACGTGTGCCTTTGAGCTATCAACATCTCTGTTCCGATGTTTACTCCTGCTTGACTGAGTGACGTTGTTCAGGTCGTTTCCCGTTGATAGGGATCAGGTAGCACAGAGGGGAGGGGTGTGCGTGTGGAGGGGCGGGATGAGTTTTTTAAAAATTCAGGCTTTCTCGACTGATTTTCAACATCGTAGACTACAGCTTTAATTAATCAAAAATACAGTAAAACAGCAATTTTGTTAAATATTATTACAATTTAAGATAATTCATTAATTCCTAATGGCAAAGCTGAATTTTTAGCAGCCATTAGTCTAGTATTTTGTGTCACATTATCCTTCAGACATAATTCCCATAATTTATACGTTTTTATGTATATGTATATATTTTTTAAAGCAGAGGCTTTGTTCTTTCTTTTTATATACTGCATGTTCAGATATTCATACAATAAAATATTCTGGGGCAATGAAAATGATGTGAAAATGATCAAATGCTGGCTGTGCTGGCAACCTTTTAAAAAAACGCTGGCGAGAAAAGTGTTAGTTTGCTGATTTCTTGCTCAAGAAAAATGTATAATTATTATCAATGTTGAAAACAGTTGTGCTCAAATATTTTTTGTGGAAACCATGATACTTTAAGGATCCTTTGATGAATAGAAAGATCAAAGTATTTTATTTATAGGAAATAAGGACTTAACTACCATGTACTAACATTTAAATTAATAATTTGATACAATGCACTTATTGTATACATACATGTTTTTACACTGTACTCAAATTTTTTTAATTACCTGCATGTAATTACATCTGTAATTAATTACACTGTTGACACTTACCTTACACCTAACCCTACCCTTAAACTTCCCCATAGCACCACACCTGTCCCTAACTTTACCTGTATCCCACCTCAATATCAGCAAAAGTGTTTTGCAACACAATATGAACCCAATACTTATTTTCTGATGTAAGTACATAGTAGTTAAGGATACCTAATATAAAGTGGGACCAGAAATAAAATAATAATTGTAACAATATAAATGACTTTACTGTCACTTTTGATCAAATGTAATGCATCCTTGCTAAAAAAACAAAAAAAAAACATTAGTTGGTTTAAAAAAATACTAATAGTATTCTTACCGAATACTACACACCTGCATTTACAGCGCATACTTCAATACTTGAGATCAAATTCAGAACATACTCTGAAATGTAGTACAGGAATTCGGACGTATCCTAGGGCTGTGCTCATTCACGCGTGAGTCTTTATGAATAACACTCAAGGGGGATGTCGGAGGTCTAATCAAGGGCAGAGTGACTGATGATGATGATAGCTGCAGCCCCACAACTGACAATATAAAAGACATAAAGCACATTGATTGAGCTATTACATGGAATAACTAAAGCAATAGTTAGAGAGGAACAAGAAAAGAGAGAAAACTAATTTTGCCCAAAAATCTTAAAAGCTGAATTTTCATATTCTCCATGAAGCTTGATGATCTCTTACTCCCAATGCCAGAATACTGATCCGTCTAAGTGGAATCATGCTGTTTGATTCGTTCATTTGTATGCCTGTCAAAGGGAACGCTGGAAATATCTCACTTTCCTTTGAGCCAATACCTCATCCGTCAATGGGAACAAAAGGTCAGACACATTACAGTGGTCTGACTGAGTGTGTTCAAACCCAACCGCTGCTTGTCTGAGATGAACAATAACGTCCCTTCCTTCAAACAGTAAATATAATTCATTTCAGGGTCTAAATGGAAGCATGTTGCCACAGGGGAAGAACAGAGCACTAAAAAAATTAAACGGTCTATAAAACACTCTAAAACACTTACAATTAAGCTTATTTCAACAATCAGATACAATTGCTCACTAATGCCACCAAAGCGACAACATAGCAACTCGATTTGTCACATTTCACATTATTCAATTACATTTAGGATGAAGATTTGGCACTCTAAAACTACAGTAGGTTTAATAGGTTTATAGTTTGCTTTACAACGTTAACTAACTACATTAAAGGAATAGTTCACCCTAAAATGTCATCATTTACTCTCCCTCAGCTTGTTCAAAACCTGTATGACTTTCTTTCTTCTGCTGAACACAAAAGAAGATACATTTTAAAGAATGTCGGTAACCAGAGAGTTGATGGTCCCCATTGACTTCCATAGTATTTTTTTTCCTACTATGGAAGTCAATGGGTCCTATCAACTGTTTGTTTACCGTCATTCTTTAAAGTGTATCTTCTTTTGTGTTCAGCAGAAGAAAGAATACAGGTTTTGAACAAGTTGAGGGAGAGTAAATGATGACATCATTTTTATTTTATGGTGAACTATTCCTTTAAAGCCACTTAAATGGACAACATTTTTAAAGTCAAGAAATAGAAATTCACTGTCTATTTTATAAATGCAAAATCAAAATGTCATAAATCAACCTTCCTGCTAAACGACAAACTTCTCCAATCATTTTGCCATACAACTGAGTGCAAGTTCACATTAAGCCGATCTGCCTTCATCCAATCAACAACTGAAGGATAGAACCAATACCCGCCAAACATTTTTCTCTTTCTAAATTATACATCTAAATTAATGAGTTCACTGGAATGAATCAAACTTTCAAACACTACATAAGCGAGAGAATGGTTTAGAGCAAAAAAATTCACTAGAATGAATCAAACTTGCCACAGCTGCATTATGAGATTGTTTAGGACGAACCGATTCATTAGAACAAAACATACTTTCCAATTTAAAGGAGAGAAACTTGTTTAGGTGAGTGTATGTGTGATCATTTCCTGTTGTTAGGATAGCAGTTAGGATATTTTGTTAGTTGTGCTAGGATTTCTTTTGAACAAGACTATATTTTTTATATTCATTCCCTATCATTTCTATGTCGACGGACAGAGCCGAATCCCTAGTGTGCTCTTGACAGCACCGCGGATCCCAGTGATGATGCAAGTCCAGACCTCAGGCCCAACTACACTGAGTCACAGAGCAGAGCAGGCTGTTTGGATCACAAAAACTCATCTATTATTACACCACACATGTCACAACTCCCTGTGGCCCCCAAGAGCCTGACACACACACCAAAACAGCTGCAGACACTTATACATAAACACATCACCCACTGAGACAAGACCGAGATAATAAAGAGCACACTTATATGGATACATAGACAACTCAATAAAGCACTTCTGTATAACACTTCTCAGTGTGCACACTCTTATTTACTATAAAAATGCTGCAACTGAAGACAGTGTTTTTATTGTTTTCTCAACAAAAGGTGATAATTTGCTACATTAGATGATCCAGGTCCAACAATGTAGTGCAAATCCAATTGCTTTTCACTTCAAGAATGTTAAAGGCACAGTATGTATGCAAGTTTCACCACTAGAGGTTGATTATACAAAACACTAACAAAGGTGTAGATTGATGATGCCTTGAATGAGTGTGGATTTATTTGACCAATTAAAATTCACCCTTCGCCGGGAGTTTGATTGACAGGCGATCTGACCAATCAATTTGCCATCCGCCGATTCTTGTCCGACAAACCAGTCACAAGAGAGTTCGTAAATTAATATCGGTGGACTTGAACTTGAAAAACGGTGTGTACTGACATCCTTCTGAAGTTCATTCACGTTTATTTGATACTATAAATTAAGAAGGAAGAGATGATTTGTTCACCGGCAGCTTTAACTGAGGCGCTACAGCGACCTGTCACCATACATTAAAGAGCTACAAAACTGTATTTATTTTTTACATTTCTTTAAAAGAATGACAAAATTTTAGAGTTGAGACTTTGTTTCATATTAAAAGTAGCCTGCTCTGTCCTGTCTGTCAGTATCCTCTTTGCTCTGCAATGTGTTTTTCACTGCGTGAGAACGTGTGTGGTGTGAGAGCGCGGCTTGTCGGACATAGCAACAGTAACTAAAGGGGGCGGGTCTTTGTGAACGGTCAATTGTGGGGTAAAACAGCGCTGATTTACTTGGTCAAAACCATCATTCAAAAATACATTTGAGTGTATTAAGCCAGTTGTCGTCGGGCAACGTTGGGCCGTTTTTGAGCGTCGGCCGACTTAGTTTTCTGTTGTGTATCTCCTTCACACGCAGGCGCAGAACACGCGTGCTAGTTGACAGTTTTCTGTAGTGCTTTTGGTGTGTTCAGGTGCTGTTTTTTTCCCTGGCGCAGGTGACATGAGGCGACAACACAGTCAGCTTTCAACAGCGCTAGCTCTTTGGCATCGGTTTGGTATGTCCCTACCTTTAAAAGTTATGTTTACAGTACTCTGCGTGTTCACTTTGTGGCTGGTATGAGTCACGTGTGAAGATAGATCAATATTAGAAAACCATATTAATAAAAGCTGGATTTGTGTTGCTAAAATATATTGTATGGTGGGGAAAAAAATGCTGTATTACTGTAACTACAAATAAAGCTCTTTCTCAAATGTTAGCCACTTGACGAAATAGTGTTGACTCTGAGGCATGGTACATACATTTTACTGGCAGTAAATCAACAAAACAAGAGATTCAAACAACAAGACTAACCATGTTGAGCTATATAACGATTTGTTTTCTATCAATAAAGGTATGCAAACAGTTGCACCTGTCTAATAACAGAACATATTAAAGCGTCTTTGGTTTTTCCATAGTTTCTATGGAAGTGAAATTGAGGGTAACGCTGGTAAATAGTTAGCAGTCGATGCAATGACACAGGACATTACACAGGTTAAAATTGTTGATTTCTCTGGATTTAAACAGTGTTGGACACATTTAGGATAATGCAAGTCAACAAAATATATAACATTGTTCAGTGGTTTTTGGATCTTAAATATTGTGCCTTTAAAGGCACAGTGTTATGTTAGTATTATAATCAGATGACGACTTCGAAACTCCAGAAGTGTTTCCAGATAAGTGTGCCAATATGCATCAGCCATTCAGCCAACGGTCCATGGGAGTGATTTCTGAGGCTGAGACTAGGCTAACAGTAACAACACTGTAAAGACTTTCTGAACCACTACTAGCAGCTATTAAACAGGCTGTCTGCATATCCCTCACATCCTTGTTTTCATTTGTGTATTAAACATGGCATTTAGCCATTGAACCTACTAACTTCCATGCAACAGCAGTTCATACATACCAAGCCTGTTAAGCTCCAAAATAATACAGAAACGCTTTGTGTAAGGTGCCGACCGAAATTCTGGTTTGTTTCTTAACTCAAGAACTGCTAAAACCTGATTATTAAATTAGTGAGTGGAAATCTGATTCATGAATGAATCCATCCAATCTGTGAACCAGATCAACCGGTTCACTGAAAAGAAGCAGTTCAAAAGAATGATTCATTCACCGATTTTTGAGTTCAACTAACTGACTCGATCGCAGAAAAACAGCTGTGTGAATATACTTGAACCTATTTTGTGTCACACAGAAAAGGAACAGCCTGAGAGCAGGTAAATAATGACAGAATTATTCCTTCAGTACATACGTGGCTAAATTTCTCCCTAAGAGACACAAAGAGCAAAAGGTGCAGACCACAAGCAGGTGCTCAGCAGCAAAAGTGAAGGTGACTGGACGAGAGCGGGCGGGCAGGGTGGCTCTGACTGAGCTGAAAAATGAATGCAGCAAGCGGGCGGCGCTTCAGGGCCACTTTCCAGCACTAAAGACCAACAAGATCAATTACCGAGTGGAGATGTTTCTCAGCGCCACCTTAATGAGAGAGGTTTCCATTACCTCCATAAATGGCCTAAGAGAGACGCACTGATGAAGCAAGAGCCGTAATAGCCTTTCTCTCTTTTCCTCCCTAATGACACTGCAAGTGGATTACGCTGCCAATCCAGGCATCCGCCGTGTTTATCATTTATGTAAATAACGTCAGAGTCACTGACACAATGTGGGGAGGTGGTTGAAAGCGAGGCACGGAGGAGACGAGGGTGTGGCCTCCATGGCTTTTCGTAAGGTGCGAGAATATTATCTGATCGTTTTTACAGATGCAACGTTAAGCAAAACATGTCTACATTTCAGGTGTGCGACTGCTTTAAGCGACAGTGTGTGCGAATATGTGAGGAAGAAGTTTGCAAGTTTGTGTGTTCTCACTTTATATTCAGGTGAGAGTAAACACCTTCCACTTCTGCAACAGACAGGTTTTTCTAATATGCACCATCTGACTGAAGAGGGATAGAAAAAACATCAGCAGAAATATACACAAGTGGCAATAATCCTCTGCCCCCAATACTTGTGCTGTGCAATAAGCAAACTGAGCTTATCAGGAGCAACCACCACTCCTTTTAATAGCCACCATGATGCAGTCCTTTCAGGCAGGTTTCTGTTCCTGCTTTTTCAAGAGCTTTACTGAGTGTGTGTGAGTGTGTGGAAGAGTCCTCTATCTTTTCCTTGAACAGTACATGTTATAGCTGAAGAAAAAAAAAATCTCAATATTGTATTGTTTTAGCAATCCAACATCCACCACAGCCATTAATGTAATACAATACTGCAAAAATCTATGTTTACAGACATATTTTCCACACACAAAAAAAAGAAGAAAGTTGCAAACCAACAATCAAATTATTAAATCAGTTTTAAATGCACACAGAAATGTACGCTCCATGAGTAAATAAAAAAAAACTTTAACTGAACATTTCAATTAATAAATTAAAAATTGGTTTGAACTGCATTAAGACTGGGTGATTTATCAAGTGTGTGTGTGTGTGTGTGTGTGTGTGTGTGTGTGTGTGTGTGTGTGTGTGTGTGTGTGTGTGTGTGTGTGTGTGTGTGTGTGTGTGTGTGTGTGTGTGTGTGTGTGTGTGTGTGTTTTTGTTTTCATATCAGGACACAAATGTGTATAATGACATGGGTATGACATAGGTATTACAAAGAGAGGGTGAAATATGAGGACGTTCCCCATGTCCTCACTTTTCAAAATGCTTATATTTCACACAGAATGAGTTTTTCTTTCACAGAAAGTAAACTGCACAGTCTCCTGTGAGGTTAAGTTAAGTGAGTGTGAGTTAAGTTTAGGGACAGGGGCAGTGTAGGGGGATAGAAAATACGGTTTGTACGGTATAAAAACCATTACGCCTATGCAATGTCCCCACATTTCACAAAAACACCCCTGTGTGTGTGTCTGTGTGTGTGTGTGTGTGTGTCTGTGTGTGTCTGTGTGTCTGTGTGTCTGTGTGTCTGTGTGTCTGTGTGTGTGTGTGTGTGTGTGTGTGTGTGTGTGTGTGTGTGTGTGTGTGTGTGTGTGTGTGTGTGTGTGTGTGTGTGTGTGTGTGTGTGTGTGTGTGTGTGTGTGTGTGTGTGTGTATTTAATATGACACACACACACACACACACACACACACACAGTCTTATTACAGGCTGTGTATCTATCCAGGTATTTAAACCATTTCATTATTTGGTCACACAAGTGCATTAATGCACTTCCTCTTGTCTGTTTTTACAGGCTCCACTAAATTACTTCTGCAGTGGTTCGATTTGTGAGGTTGTTTATCAGGCAAAACACAATGTGCTCTGTGTGCAACTGCGCCAGGAGACTCAGAATGTCAATGACGCAGGGCTGCATTACCGATTCAAAAAACAAAAACCTAATAAACTTTGCTGCTGTCAGACCCAACTCCTTGACATACTGAGCAGCATGCAGACTACAGGCTATATGATTCAACTGACCTTATGCAATCATGACCCATAGGAAACATCACAGATGAGCGAATCACAGCACAGAGCATAATCATATTGCATTATGTCACAGAAACCTCAATCACAAGCAGAGCAAGTTTACATACCAAACCTTCATCTATACAAGCAGTCTGGAGAACAGGACCATTTAAAAGCTCTGCAGTTGACACCATGCTAAACACAAAGAATGTTTGCACACAAAATTAAATTTTCATTTTGTCATGTTTTACATGCATATTCCCAGACTTCATTAGCAGGCTACATGAGCTTCTCTCAAAAGGCCAAACATCCCATTTCAGGACTTTAACGATGTGCCTCTGGTGTTAAAAATGAATCGCCATCATCTAATCTAAACACTGGCCATTCAGATGCGCATATTACCAAAGTGGGAGGAAAGGGATTATGTAAATATTAGCTGTTGACATAAGAGTGCGACTATATTTCAGCAAACTGACAAGCTGAGCTGATGAGGAACAGGCGATAACAAAATCAGCCATGGACGCTAATGTCAACTGATGTAAATTGTCCCTCTCCTCCTCCTACTGCCAAAAGCTAGTTCAACCCATCAACAACAGGCCCGTCATAATATACAAAACATATTTATCAAAGAACACACATACACAATGTAACAACACAAACACAGAATGTAGTGTTTTCCTTTTTTTATTCCCATTATATACTGTAAAAAAATAAATTTAATTTTACAGGTAATGGTCTGTATTTTTATACAGAATTTTCCCGTTTTGTCATTATACAATGAAAGGCCTGTTGTTTTACAGATATTTGCAGGAAATTTTCTGTATTTTTACAAAATAATGTAATTTTACAGATCTTTTCTGTAAAAATAGAAAAAGGGAAATGAATATATAATTACAGAAATCAGCAGTCATTCATCATGTTTTTCTTCCCATTTAAGATAATGTGTTGGTTAAAGTGATTTTTTTTAGGCTAAATAATAGTAGCCTATTTGTACATATAGTAGGCTATAAGCTTAAGTGCACTATACATTTATATATTGTTTATTTTACTAATGTCTTGCAAAAAGATGCTCATTTTGATCATTTTTTGCACAGACTAATTCTCCCCTAAATTTCCTAACTACATCTAGTATTCATGTAGTTTATGTTTTTCCTAATCGTTGCAAATGCGCAGCTTTGTGTTGCGTGTGGCGCAAACAGGACGCAGTTTCAAATTTGCCGCCGGTTAATTTTCCTGTAATCAGGCCCACAACAGTTTGCGGAGCCAGAGGTACAGTGATGTTAGGGCGGGAGATTTGAATTTATTTTAGTCTAACATTATGCTTGTGAAGTGGATTGTGAGATTAACTGCAATCGTGAGGAAAAATAACGCGCCATTTCAACTAGAATGTTTCGTCAACTACAGCGACTTTTGACAAGCAGAGTTTTCCATCTGTTTTAAACCAAGAAAGATTAGCTATCCATAAAGTGTGAAAGGTTGTTTATTTGTTAACTTAGTTGCGTTACCGCCATTATTTCAATCTCTTTTGAAACGATAAACTCGATGAACTATAGGCCTAAGTTAACTTATAACTTACAGGAAAGCAGATGAGACTAAAATACGAACATAATAAAATGCATATTCTGAGCGCATCTGCATACATACCTGTACAATATGCATATATTCATCTTTTAATAAATAAATAAATAATATATAATATAGTTTTGATGCCCTGAGGAAATTGTCATTGCACATTGAATCATGGGATACATTGGATAAAGTTAGTTGGTTGTTAAAATTGCGCCCCTAGATAGCAATATGATGCAGCTAACGTTATATTACTATGACTTAACTTTACTTTAATTATAATTGAAAATATAAATATAACTGAAAATATAACTGGCCTTTCCTGCTCAGCTTTCAGATCACAGTAGGTTGAGGTTTTGCATTGTCTCAGTAAAACATATGCTGGCATTTTGAATGAATGTAATAGTTTTTATTTGTATTTATTTATTTATGTTTATTTTTTGTGATTTCAGGTCATGTGGAAAGATCTACAACAGATGAGCACTGCAATGCAGGTGTGGAATAGTGCACTGTTCATCTCATTAAATAAATTCTTTGTTTACATCTTATCATGCAACTGTTTTGTACAGTATTTTTTGTTGTAATTGTAACTAGAGTCATTCAGAAACATGGATTTTCCTATCACTGCTATCCTGACACATCTCTACCCTTCATTCCAGGCGGATGATCAGCCAGTAACTGCTCACGTCTCAGCCTGCTTGATAGAAATTTCCGACCTTCATCTGGATGACCTTTACCTTCAACGCAACCTTGCCAAGACGGAAGTGCTCATGGTTTCAGCCAGCCCATCCTTTGTGTTAGAATTGGTCAGTTAAACTTCACAGACCACATTGCTAGAACTGCCTGTTCTTGCAGATTTACCTTGTTACAGCATTGGGATGATCAGGCCATTCCTATCGGGACATGCTACACAACTTGTCATCCAAGCTCTTGTTCCAGATTGGACTATTGTAATGCTCTCTTGGTCACTGGCATCAAAGGCAAGGCACTGATGTTTGCTTACAGAACAACTGGCTCTGGACCCTTACACCTAAACTCACTGCTTCAGATTTATACACCCTCCAGAAGCTTGCATTCTGAAGGTGAATGGTGCATTGTGGTCCCATCCCAAAGAGACACAAAATCACATTCAAAGACCCTTTACCTGGACTGTTCCATGCTGGTGGAATAACCTGACTAACTCCCACAATTTTCAATAGACTGCTAAAGATGCATCTTTTTGTGAACACTTGACTCATTAAAACAAGCACTTTTCTGTTTAACAAAAAAAAAAAAATACAAAAAAAATACAAAAAAAACCTGTGCTAGACTAACTAGAAATTGTCACTCTACTTATTGCTGCTTCCATACTCTTAATTTGTAAGCTGCTTTGGATAAAATGTAATTGTGTATGTATAAAATAATAACTGCAAAGCTACAGTATAAAGATATACAGATAAAGATCGTTTAATGTAGATATTTTAGCTTATTGTAAATTATATACTAAGCTTGTATTTGTATTTGTACTTGTATAATGTTATGTAAAATGACTAATACTGTAAATGTGCAGGTTCCTTTGATCAAATGTAATCTGTACTATATTTTGTAAATTAAAAGAACAATTGGCTGTAAAGGTTGCTATTTTTTATGTATAAGTAGGCCTTCATTTGGAGGTTGAAGTTGTGAGTGGTTCTGTTAAAATAAATACTGTAAATATGCAAACATTTGTTTTTGAATTTATGTGCTTACTGCCTTTTTATAAATTAAATCTTAGTTATTGTACATGGAAAACCTATATTTTAAAAGTAAATTACTGTAGATGGACAGAGCAGGTTTATAAAATAACTCATAAAAATCTTAAATTTGCAGAGATTAACTTGAAAATTAGTTGATTTTTGTGTAATTTTACATAATTTTCAGTTTTTCCACAGTTTAATAAATGATTATTAACAGCAATATACTGTAATTTGATTAATTTTGACTAAAAAAAATCACTATTTTTACGGTTTATTGCATGTAATTTTGTGAAAATGTTTTTACTGTAATTTGACAGAATCCGTCTGGAAACTTTGCTGCCAGAGATTTACCTTTTTTTTACGGGATTTTTTACAGTTAAAGGTAAAATTTGTTGTTTCAGTTCCTCTACTGGCAACATACAAAACTGAGTTTCAAACTCAAGCTTGACTCAATGCTCAACAGATAATTCAGTTCCAAACTGGCACCATTGGTTGGGCTAGTGTTGTTTTGTCTTACCACCCACTTAAACCAATAGCAATTCTGTCTGATGCCAATTTTTGGGGGCAGAAATTACACATCAATATGGGTTTTTCAATATTATCTAGAAAAAATATCTCCCTTTAAGTTTCTAAAGGGATGTTCTACATATATTGTATGGCAAAAAAGTAATGCAAGCCCCATTATGGTGAGTAGAATGTTCTTATTGGTTTAATTGTTTTGTGCTGCTGATAAAGGCATAGTTCAAGTGGGATGTTCAATCATGCAGAGTGATGTTTAATCAGGGTTACAGCATGAACGAGGGAGGATGCTTCTTCTGTTTACCATTCCTACTCTTAAAGTCAATGTGGAGGTCCCTAAGGCATTGGAAATCAGCGTCCGTGCCACAGTCACTCCGGCTCTTCCTGACAGACACCACGGCACTGCGCATCCAGACTGCTTTGACGTAAAATTCAAGCTTGTTAGTATCCATCAGCCAGCCACTGCGCTCACTGCGGCTCAATATCCAGCGCGCAAGTCTCACTGCCATTTCACGCTAAAGGCCAAACAGAAGCAGACCTCACTGTGCTCTTCAACGGAATGTTCTAAAACCTGCCCCAAGGCCACTCAGGACATTATCATGAGAACTCACAGGAAAGGCCATTGTGTTTACAAGAGGCAATTTCCTCCTTCAAATCCTTTTGTGTTTCCCCGTTAATGCAAATGGACCGGATGCTGCTCGTCTCTGCGAATGGATGAGAGCGGAGCCGACTCCGACTTTTAACACCAGGAATCCGAGCGCTGCAGAAAGCACTTACGCGATAGCGGCGAGTTATTTATCTTTGGAAACGTAAAAGCCCTCTTGGTCTTGCAGGAGATCCCGGTAGTTCCTCGTGGATACAAAGCGAAACAAATAGAAACATCAGCATGCACCACAACCAGCTCCTCAACCTCTGGTGAAGTAAAGGTCAAACCGTCATTCTAGCGCCTCAGGAAAATGAAGGCATGTTGAACACAGGCTGATAGTGCCCTACAGTAAATCGTGTGTAAGGCAGGAGTGCTTAGTCATATCATGAGCACATTTCAAACAATGATTACATGCTCTCTGAAATACTTGATTATGCTTAGTCAATCATGGCATTCACAGTGATTTTTGTAATGACCACTACTCTGTACTCTGACCGTTGGCCCTGTCAACCAATTTAGTACATTGCTGTTCTAGTTCGCTTTTGTACTCTTTGGCCTCACATAATAATCGCATTTTACCTTAAATCAATATTTCATGATTGTAATTGCAAAACCAACCCCTTTAGGGTGATACAAGACCCCTCGGTTACATGCAGGGATACTGATCACACTGTCACAATAATAACCGGCTGGTTGTACATTATCCATTACATATTCTATATTACATCTTTCAGATTCAGACGTCAAATGGTCGACTTTAACTAATGAATGAGATCCTGTGTCTAGTTCCCAACAGACATTTCTTTCAAACAGCTGCCTAATTATTAATCAACACTTTACTCTTGTAACATGAAACACTAGTAATAAGAAAACCAAGACAAGTGAGATCACTCCCAGCATGGGCAAAATTAACTGATTTAAATGAAGAGAATCACGTCAAACCACTAATGAATTTGGCAGACATAAATCAAATTGAGAATTCAAGCCGGTGACTGATATTTAATGTGCCACCAAAATACAGAAAGTGCTTTGAATTATTGATTAGCAGGGAGCAAGACGATTTTAAACAGCTCTGCTCCTGCTATCAATCATTCATGCATTTCCCAGTGAAAACACTTCACTCCCTCAAGTGTCGGATCTCACTTAAAGGTGGAGGGCCTACGCTACGAAATCTTGCTTCAATTGAAGGATTAAAAGAAAGCGGACAATTAAGATTTATCGCCCTTAAACGAAGTCCGTATTGCAGTTGATAAAATGGGTCCCTAGGTCAAGGATTTTAACAGATGCATTCGGTGTGGACTAACAAACAACTCCTCTCCCTTATCTTTGACAATTAGGCATTTACAGGTGCACTGGGAATCATTTGCCAGTATGTCTAATTGCAAACTGACTAAAATAGAATTAGAGCCAGGCAAATATTTTCTATTAGGTCATGCCTACGCGAAGCATAATCAAACTCGCACCCACTCTGACTAATGGAATACAGACAGAGTATCTCTGTGCAAAGTCCTTTGGTGCCAATCGTTCAATTAGTGTCCGCATGCAAGTGCTTTCTGCCCTGGCATCATAACATCAAAGCCTGGCAGCCCATCCATGATGGAGTCTACCTGCCAACATCAGAGATGGTTATTGTCTTCAGGAGCCACTGAAACCTCCTACAAACATCTGGGGTTTCCTCTATCAGCTGAAACAAGAAGTGCAATTATCTGAAGGAAAAGCATTGCTGATAATGCCATAATTCGTCATGGGGATCTTGAGGACTCTAGTTACATTTTTAGCAACAACTTGGCTTCATTTTGGCTATAACAGTAATCTAATTGCAGTACCAGCAACAGCATGAATAATAATACTTTTATTCAGTAAGGATGTATTTTGCACATAAATGACAGTTAAGACGATTTCAAATAAATGCTGTTCTTTTGAACTTTCTATTCAGTCCTGAAAGAGTTCTGAAAATTTTTTTAACTGTGATAATAATAAGAAAAGTTTCTTATGCACTTCATGCGACAATGAAGACTGGAGCAATGGCTGCTGGAAATTTTGCTTTTCCCTCATGTTTGCTTTTAGTGGAAAAAAGTTATGTTTTCAGGGTGGAACACATCAGTGATTTGGGGAATCCCTTCTGAGGTCAAGGCTTTCCTAAGACGTCAACAGTAATCCTAGGTTCCAAGACTGTGACTAAGCTCCTATACTTTCCCTGCCAGTACAACCCTTTCCTTCTCTCCATCCATCGATTTCATCTATTATCTGCAATGACATTTCAGATAGATTCTGTCATTGCTTCTAATTTGACTCTACAACAACCAAATGACCTTTGATTGAGTATAATAGCTAAAAGCACTCTTTTTGTGCAGCGTCAGTGTCAGCTTTGTTCTGTACATAAAATACAATAGAGAGTTGTAGTGGGTCTGAAATAGGGCTGGGGGAGAAAAAAAAATAGATTCACATAAGAGTTGCGATTCTCTCTTTTACCGATTCAAATTGATTCACAAATTTTACAAAACGATTTACTAAATGTCTGTCATGGCGATAATGAAAATACTTTAATAAAACACTTATGAAAATGAATGTTGACAAATATGTTGATCAATAATATCAATGTTTTCGAAAAAGAAACATCCAAAACTAATAGTGACATGTGTGAAGCTGAAGAGTGCATGAACTAAGGCCCATTCTAAATGGCACATATGAGATTAATCGGGTATCCTATCTCCACAACATACATGTAACATTACAACTTGTATCTGCACAAAAGGACGCAAAAGCAAGTGAACTTGACCTTGCTAACCAGTATGCTAACCAGAAAGTTTTACTCCTGTTGTGGATACGCTCTTCACGTAGCAACGCGCTGCAACACAGGCAACTAAGGCTACGTTCACACTATCAGTCAAATCCGATTATTTGTTTATCTGATTGGAATCAGATCTAAAATTAGGCTATTGACTGTCCGCAGTCCACACTGTGTATCGCAACTGTTCATATCTGATTTGTGTGTCCCATGGCGCTCTTTCGTTTTCCGGAATATCTGCATTAGTTTCAACAACAACCACAACAACGGAGGGGTTTTCAATACAGATGTTGTCTTATTTACAACATGACAATATGTAGCCACCGTGCTGGACTGCTACGTTTTCTGAGGCAGCAGCAGAAACGTAGGGGGTTAGTATGTGAGGCTTTATTCCGTGATATTCATCACCGCCAGTTTCAAAATATGTCTCGTTATATTGTCATTTTTTGCTCGTCCAGCTCGTGTTTCTGCAGTGACTTTTAACATGTTTCATATAACGTCTGACGTTTAGCTTACGTTTTACGTGTGAGAAAGTCACATAAACCATGCAGTCAGACTAAATGGATTTCCAGAAATGCGATTTGAATAGGATTTCAAACCAGCTCAAAACGGACTTGTAAAAATCACATTTCATGTGTTTTTTTTGCCATTCAAACTGATCGGATTTCAATCAGATATGCACAAAAATCGGATTTAGACTGATAGTCTGAACGTAGCCTAAAGTACAAAGAATTCACCATTCTCATTATGGCAGATTGGCGCTGCACATCTTGCACTAACTGTATTTTAACAAGTAATTCCAGATACCCTTGCATATTTTTAAAGCCATGACGAGAAATTATTTTAAAGGTGCCCTAGAATGAAAAATTGAATTAACCTTGCCATAGTTAAATAACAGGAGTTCAGTACATGTAAATCACATACAGCGAGTCTCAAACACCATTGCCTCCTCCTTCATATGTAAATCTCGTTTGTGAAAAACACCACGGAAAAATAGGCAAATCTCAACGTAACACCGAGAGTGATGCAATACATGGGATCATTAATATGTACGCCCCCCAACATTTGCATAAGCAAGCACATGTTCACTATCTGGCGAAACTGCGCAGCCGCCGTATCAACTGGAGTTCTGCAGCAGTAAGCCTGACGCGAGGATAGCGAACATGGCAGATCATGGGAACAAATGTTATGTTCCAGGCTGTGCAGGGGATGTGAAGACGTTTCATACTCTTCCCACAAATAAAACATGTCAACAGGCATGGTTGATGTTTATTTATAATCGGATACCGCAACAATTTATTTCAAAGTTGTTAGTTTGCTCAGCCCATTTCACCACGGACAGTTTTCAAACCTGGGACAATATCAAGCAGGCTTTGCTCAGCGTCTGACACTGAAGAAAGGGGCAATTCCAACCATATTCCTGCAAGCAGTAAGTGATTTTATCCACTTCTTGACTGTCTAAACCATTTCTGATTAAATCGAAAGTTTCTTAGAGAGACAACATTAACGATAATATCCCCGTTGTTGTCTATATCCAACGCAAGATGCTATACGGTAAGAATAGGATAATCCAGTGGTTTACATAACTAAATAGTATGTCTAATGACAAAGGTTAATATTATTGCATGCCAGTGTTGTCATAAATTAGTAAATGCAACCATAGATATGTAACATACTATGTTAGTTTAGTTGCTTACACATAGCTCACTCGTTCCTTCTAGCTAACGTCACCACCTCCACAATTTAAGTTGAAACGATAGTAATTTGATATTTATTTATTTATATTTTTGACAACTGAAGTATGATTATATACTGATTGATATATATAAGGTTGAATGCCTAATCTCTCCATCGTCAAGACGGTCAGTAAAGTTGTGCCTGCTATCATTGAGCCGCAGTGAAACAGCCAATCAGAGCAGAACTCTGCATTAATATTCATGACCCTTCCAAATAAGGCAAAAATAGACCATTTCATCCTGGGGAAGATTTCTAGAGTTGTAAATGGACCTGTAAAACCGTATCTGGACAATTATTGACCTTAAATAAGCCATATACCCTCTATGTAGATACCAGAGAACAATTTAAAATGTTGTTTCAAATCATTCTAGGGCACCTTTAAACATAGGCCTACTGTCGAAAAAATTACAAGAAAAAAAAAAGCAAAATAAGCATTGTTTAAAAAAAAAAAAAGAAACATCTAAAAGGAATAACCCAATCATAGTCAATGTCGGGCACTGGCGTTTGAGTTAATGCTGAAGAGTGAATGATCACCGGTAATCTGAAGCGTTTTGCTAGCGGGTTAATAAACTCATCCAAACGCATCCTATATGAGATTAAGATCTATACAACATAAAAGTAATATTGTCTGCAAAAAAGGCTGCGAATGCACACATGAACTTGACCGTGCTTGTCTGAAAGGAACTCCCTTTGTGGATGTGCTCTTCCCGCTGAAACATGAGCAACTAAAGCACAAAAAGCTAACAACATTCTATTACAATAGTGTTCTCATTCAAATGTTGTGATTGGTGCTGCACATCATGCACTGTATTTTCAGGCATCACTGTGCATTTTCAAATCCACAGTTTTATTATTTCGCCAGTCTGGACGGCATGCTGTCCTAACACCAACCAATCGGAACTTAGGTAACACCCAAAATGCCGCAATAACAATCAGAATTTTTTTTTTTATAATAAAAAATATATTTTTAAATTAATTGTTTTCATGATCGATCGTCGCTGTCACGTCCAAGTACTCCTTACAAAGGATGCGCACATGCTCACGGGCTAGAGTAAAATAATAACGTGGTTACAAGGTTACAATACCTTTATTAAATAACTCCCAACCAATCAACACTAACAGTAGCTGCTGTTCAGTTTGCTTACTGCTGCTCTCCTTCTACTCGTTTCTGAACTCTTCATTAAAGTTCCAGGTGAAGGGTTGCCAGAAATGACAAGAAAGAAAAACAACACAATATATTAAGCAGACATGGCAAAACTGTACCAGGGGTACAAATATAAACAATATAAATAGTATTACCAATATCCTACTAAAAGGCAGAAAATGTAATTTATTATGAATAAAATAGTTAAATATATTCGATAGAGAATAGATTTTTTAATTTGAATCATGACCCAAAGAATAGATTTGAATCGAATCGTGAGACTCCAAAAGATTCCCACCCCTTGTCTCTGGGTGCACAACACCCACCTGCTATTCATGACCGAATGACTTTAAACGTCTGAATTGGACAACAAGTAGGACAATTTGAACACAAACCAACCACTTCCATAACGCCACATCACAGCCAGTCTTTATAAAAGGTAAATATTCAGTGGGTGTTCTGCAATGTATCACTCCATTTGTGGTGACAGTATATAATCTGACTCATTATTAGCAAATAATGTGTTATTATTGAGTAAATTACAGGAAATTAATATTTATCTTAGCAATAAAGTCACAATAAGTTATAACACGCCCTCTAGACTTTACAGGCCTGGGCATTGTGTACATAAATGTGGCTTTAAGAAGCAAAATCGGCAGTGATAGAGCACAGCTAATTATCCTCTGAGATGTTTTTGACAGCAATCCCTGTGCCAGTAATGTGTCTTGGCTCTCATCCAGTCAATCTTGTTTATTTGATTTCAGTCACAGTCGACCTAGTGTACAACGAGTACAAGCAAAAGTCACTCAGTAAAAACTGAAACCAACACCCCACAGAAACACAAACCATTCAAATGTCATATTTGACCGTGTTAGTCATTATTAACAGTCACCAATTTATCAAATTGTATATGAAAGAGGCAAAACAATTGTGCTCAAATCTTCGTGACCCTATGCAAACAAATAATGCCATATACAAGTCACGACATGCCACAATTTGACTATGATTAATGAGAAAAATGGTTTGAATGCAAATTTAGATTTGTAAAATAAATGCAACCATTTAAAATGCAAAAAAATCAAGTAAACAATGGCTCTATGGCCATCCATGATGCCCTAGACAGCTTCTACATATATCAGGGAAATGCCATAAATGATGAAGCATGTGTTTACTTCGAATAAGACAGTAAATTAAGCTGGCAAACTGTATATTACATGTACTATTTGGCTAGCAAATTCACAACAAGAGTCTAAGAGGCCTACCACGTGTTAACCACTTCATAATACAACAGAAATGTTTCCTGCGTTTGAAGTCTTTAGTAATGAGCTTATGCAAACATGCAATATTGATCTTTCTGCTCCTCTATTCTGAATGCCTTCTATAATAATTTCATAATCCATTGGGACGTGGGCATCTTGCCAAACATGTGTCATGACTTAATTAGCTATCAGAGACGGAAAAGACTGCACCTGTGACTGACAGGCCCGAATGCAATCTGTCTGCACCGTCTTTCACTGAACAATACTTTGTGGGAAAACTGAATAAACAAAATGTCAGATTCACTTCTGAGATAATTCACGGAAGCCTAAGCAAATGATCAAATCCATGCTCCTTTGAGAGCTGCATCTATCCAGGAGGCAGTTTTAGGGCGTCTATTACAGTAATGGGATATAATTATTAATCTTCTCCTCAATTGTCACGACCAATTTGTAGAACCGATACACTGTTGAAACTACCAAATTACAGACTGATACTATGGCTGTTGAAATGAACAGAAATCTAATTAGGAAACAAACTGCATGAGATCAGGATGATATCCAACTTAAACTAAACTTAAACTATGCTTAACTAAAACTTTAAAAGCACTGGAGACGAAACTCTTTTGCCAAGGACACATTCATCATCACCATGCACAAAGTCTTCCACACTTGAGACAGCCTACTGACTTCCTCCAACATCAATATTTTCCAGAAGAGTTTTCAGCTTGAGTTGTTACTCTGTCAGACAAGCAACTGTGAGAAATTCCAGCAGTTTTTCCTCCCTCGTACTACAAAAGTGGATCTGCCCATCATGGTACATACTTCCAGGAACCTCGAGCCCTCCCAGAGTACAAACATATTAAAGTACATTAAACCAACTTTCTCTTTGGTGAAGTCAACTTGGGAACAAAACGGACCCAATTTACGATCACCCTTTTAAAGATCGTTCAAAGTAAATCACATAAGTATTGATGCACACAAAAATAATATTGATATGTGATATGTTATAGCTGATAACTGGTCATTATTAAATTTGGTCACACTTTAGTTTAGAGTCCAATTCGCACTATTAACTAACTTTTCAGATGACTTTTGCCTCAGTAAATTCCTCTGAAATACTGCTTATTAATAGTTAGCCTATAGAATATGGTCATGCAGAATGTGTTTTATAAATACTAATAAACAGCTAAAATCCTACTAATATGCGTGAAAATAAGCAATTATTTAATAGTGAGAATTGGACCCTAAAATTCCATAAATAATAATAATATAAATGAAAAATAAAACACTATAAACTAAATTTGACGCTACAAGTTGTAGAAAATCACAAGATTATAATATAAAGTATTTAAAATGAATATTCATTTAGAGATTTCCTCAAAATACATGTGTTATTAAATTACTAGTGTTTTAAAAGATTACCAAGTAAGCGTTAAGCATGGGAACGAGGATATTAGCATGCAGATATGCAATACTCAAAAAAAAAATATCCTCAATGCATCTTACATTTCTAATCAAAATTAAACAACCTGCTACATTTCTGAAAGAACATTCCTTTTAGTTCATGAATCCCTCTTACTTTACAATCCTTTTTGTAGCAACAACTTTTCACAAGCTGAACAATTGCAATAAATACAACCCTGCCCTACATTTTCTTTTTCTCAACAGTATCCCGTTTCACTCAGAAATACATCACATTACAGAAGCAAAATAGGTTGCGAACAGCATTTTACAGCAACTTCAAGCAGGACACTTTTGACGTCAGCAGCTGCACCCAACAGTTGACATTAGCTGTTTGAGACCTTCAGTGTATAAACATACAACTGACACTTCAGGGCATTCATTAATTCATTCATTCATTCGTTCAATTCTAAACCCGTGTTCATAACACCCCCATCACTAACAACAAGAAACATAATTTCAGCTGACAATTCCGTCTTTATGGAAACGATAAAACATCTTTTTCAAAAGCATGACTTTCTTGCTGCCTCTGCGAACAAGTAACAGAATCAAGACGATCCGTAGTTTTCTTATCCTGTTTAGCATTTGTACTGACAGTACATCAGCTCAGAGTGACAAATGCCTGCCGCCACGCATGATGCCAGCCACCAGTGGCAGAGGGGAACGCAGAGGAGCACGGAGATGTTTATCAGACAACAAGTCAAGCTGATCTTGCTGATCTTCAGGACATGATGTACTCTGTCATGTTTCTGTCAGCCGAAACCAGTTTTGCTAGTAAGTGACACTTTGAGTTTGACAATCCTCATCTAATGATATTCACCCTGTCTGACCCAAAGCTAAAACAGTTTCCAAGTTTTAAAATATTCCTCAATCTTCTTGTAGCATCAGGAACACCTCATACAAATCCATCTGCAATGTAATGAGAGTTAAACCTTTTTAGCATATCATTTCACTCTGATTCAAAATCTTGAAAATCGTGTTTAATGTCTTTTAAAACAAAAAGAACACAAGCAAATTTCCCTTTTTAGCAAGCAATTCTAACAGAAGCACAAAAACGGAATTATATATTTACCCAAGATGAGCGTGGGGCAAACAAACAAACAAAAAAAGCCATCTTACATTTGCTCAGGAGAACAACTCCCCCTCCCTTAATTCAATAAAAAGGCTTTTAGCCATCATAATGATTTACAAAGTGACGAGTCAAACAGATTTACAGCGACAGCCTGAAAGGAACCCAACACAAATACAATTACTATTCACGTGACTGCCACCGCCAACCCCCTCCACTCGCAGGAGGCCAAGAACGGGAAACACGCTAGAACAGACGCAGGCCCCGAGCGCTCTCAATTCACCCCTTTAAAAGAAGCCACCACCAAACAGGGTGGAGAAGAAGGCTGCCATTGTGGAAGTCACTTAAAGTGACAGACACTTGGAATGGTGGTTTGCTACAAGCCAGCCACGATCATTATTCAATATCAGATGAGCTGGCGAACCATAGCCAGAGGGCAGTGGCGTGTGGTAATTCTTTAGACACCAGCTGCAGCTAACAACACGGGGTACACCGCCTCATTATTAGGGTCAATTCTAGACAAAACACTGTTGTTCTTCTTTTTAAATAAACCATTTTTATTTTAATATAGAGACAAAGAGCACAATTGACCTTGATGGCCTGATACAAAATTGTGCTTGGGACTACACTGCTCTTTATAACAACACACTGAAATCACAGAAGACATTTTTGGCCATTTCATTCCAACAGACTATCAGAGAAAAACATTAATTTCTAACAAATAGCCACAACAGACCATTTCCGATCACTGCGATGTGATAAAAGGATTTTTTTTAAGGATCAATTTTACACATAGCCACTCTATAAAAAGTAAGCAGACAGTTAACAACTAAAATGTATTTTTTGTTATTTATAGACTTGCAGTTCTGTGGTGTGACAAATGAATTTAATACAAAAACTCTGCAAATGTAGAAAACGACACAATCGATTTAGATATCATATAGCATGTCACATTGCTAGCCACTGCTTAAAAAGTCTATTAGCCAAATATAATGTATACCTGTTTAATGTACACTAAAAATACTCAATTACAAAGTCAAATATATTTAATTAAGGGCACAGTATGCAAGTTTCACCGCTAGAGGTTGCTTATTCAAAACAATAACAAAGGCGTAGATTGATGACGCCGTGAATGAGCGTGGAATCATGGAAGTTGTCATCTCTTCACCTCCACAACAGATGGAAAGCAATCCATCAGGGCTCAGGCAGAAATCGTGTTCATGGATGTGCTAATGTATTAAAGTTTTATTAACGCTACTGTGGTAACACCTATAACGCCTTATATGCCGCAGTCCACTAGTTTTGTATTGTTGTTTACGCATATTATACCATTCAAGTTATGATTAAAGTTATGTTTAAAGTTCACCTCCTTCTGCCCTGAACTTGAACTTTCTTAGCTACGTTTGATCACTTAAATTTCACATTATTTTATTTCATTTCATTCTAATAACACGGCCGCAAGTGCTGAATTACTACTCATACAGGTTAAAGGGGGGGGGGCACTCAGTTTCAGTCAATCTCATGTACCTATAGAATAGTATTGCAACCTTCACATCTCTGAAAAGTCTTTAGTTTTATTATATTTATAAAAGAAAGATATGCTGTGCCGAGTCTTTCCGGAAAAAAAAAACGAGCGGCTGGAGGCGTATCATGTGGGCGGGGCTAAAGAGTCACGAGCACGCGCAGCTATTGTGTTGAGATCGTCTGAAAGCTGTGACATCCTAAAACGTTAGTTTAAATAAACCATGACTATCAATCAGATTCAACCACACATAAATCCCATAGATCCAGAATCTGATCCGGAGGCTGAAATAGAACAGGAGCAGCAATGACGGACAGCAACTATGTGGTATGTACTGTAACGTTATATATTTGCTTAGCAGCTTGTCATGCGCAAATTTTACAATATTAGTGTGCGTTTACTCAAGGTTTATGAGGATATAATTTGGTTTATGGACTATTATATGTGATTTAATGTAAGCAGTAGCAAGCCTAATGGTTTTGCGCGTCAGACTAGTGTGCGTTTACATAGAAAAACAATGGAATAGTAGCGCATTTGAATGAACGAGTCGATAGCTAACAACACAAAGACATTTGAAGCAGTTTTACTCAACGCCTGCTTCCAACACATGACCGTGAACCTTAATCGCTGGAACTGCTCCATCTTTCAGCATTAGACGAGCAACAAATCCGGCGTCGAACTGGGCCTTGTTTGTAAAACAATCGTCGCCAAAACGCAGGGAACAAACAAAACACTTGCACTCTGTTGCTCCGGAAAAACAAACTCCATCCTGCCTTGACAACCAAAAACACACATCTTTGGTAACATTGTTGATGTTGTGAAGTCCTGTGACTGCAGCGCAGCAGAGCAAAGCGCTTTGATGGGCGTACAGCTTTCTCTCTCTCGCTCTGGTCTACGGGTGCGCGCGCGCCCTTCCGGGAGAAGTGCCCTTAGGACCCGTATAAGGAAATTACACCCCATTTGACGTCACACAGACCCATACTCGAAAAAAAAACTTTCCGAAACCGGAAGGAGAATTTTTGGCACAGAAATACTCCATCAAACGTCCAAATAAATTTTTTTAACTTTGTCCATGTTTAGCATGGGAATCCAAGTCTTTAAGAAAACAAGAGATTCAAACAGTAAGACCAACCATGTTGAGCTATATAACAATGATTCGTTTTCTGTCAGTAAAAGAATCCAAATAGTTGCTCACCTGGCTAATAAAATACATAATATATTAAAGAGTGTTTCCATGTTTCTACACAAATAAAACCGGAAATTGAGGGCAATGCGGATATGACGCCATTGGCAGGCAATGCAATGACACGGGACGCTACACTGGTTAAAACAGCTGATTTCTCTTAACCATTGTTAGAAACCTTTTGGATAATGTAAGTAGACATCAAAAATACATAAAAAGTCCACAAAATACATAATATTGTTCTAGTGGTTTTGGGATTAACTTTAATTAAACTAAGTAATTCTATCAATCTCAGACACAGTATTTCCTTCCATTTTTCTATAAAGAATGAAGTGTGAAACACAAAATGGGCCAACACGTTAAATAAATAAGCATGTACATTGCGACTCTTTGTTAGTACAACTTGCAATCTAATTAATGATACTGCGGCACATAAGCAGTGGCCCCTGTGCACATGTTCAACTGCCATTACACTTCCCACCTGCCCGCTAATAAACAAGCTGCTTCGCCTCCTGCGGTTGTCGACGTCTGTGGTGTGACGCAGGTTTGAGGTTTGCGCTCTCTTCCTTGAAAATAAACCTACATAAATGTTTGTGTGGGTGTTGGCAACTATCTGGGTGGGAATTCTCTTGCAGAGGAACCCCTCAGGGCACTCCAGATTGAGTTTCCTCTGTTCCTGTGTCCCAGAGTCAAAAGAATTCCAGAGAAAATTAGACAGCTATGTGCACGAAGGCAGCATTCGGGAGCTAGAACGGGGTAAGGAGCAGCAAGCCAACCTCAATAACACTCAGTAATATTGATTAGACACTTGAAAATGTCCTGAAAAAGGTGCTTTGCTTTCCTATATATGTGAAGGTGACAGCGGAAAAAAGATCTGCATGTTATTCCCGGTCTGCTGTTTCTCGTCTGAGGGCCGCCGTGAAAATTTGAGCTGGCATGTGCCATCCGTCCCTGGTGACTACTTACTGCAGATGCGGAGCTCTCAGAGGTGTCCTCGGAGGACACGCACCCAACGTGCATCGCGCCACCCGCTCAATCTAGCTAATAAAACAACAATTCACTCTGATGCTCAACGTCTCACCCAGGGCCACGGCAGCACAGAAAACTATCGGGGAATGTAAAGGACGCCGTGCCGTCTTTAAGGCATGCCAGATTAATATGCCAGCAGTGGGTTAATGTGCAATTAAAACATTTCATGTGAACACTGTTTGCTTATGCATCAGCAACAAGCTCACTACTGAAAGAGCAGATTAACGATCTCAGCAGCCACTAATGAAACATTGAACTTGTTTAAGAAAACTACTTATTCGGAAGCTTGGTTTCAAAAACTAGCAAGCCTATATAGGAAGCTGCCTTCTAAGGGAGCAATCCAACAATCAAGAAACTTGATAAGTGACCAATTGGCAGTGTTGTAACTAAAACAAAATTCATTAAAAGAAATTGTGGATAACTGAAATAAATCTGAAATAAAATAATATATATAATAATAATAATATACAAGTTTTAGATGAAAACTGTAAAGCTGCAGTCCGTAACTTTTTGCGCTCTAGCGAACTGAATGCGTCTCGCGGAAGAACATTGCAGCCGGAGCTCTCTGTTTATGTCTATGGCGAGTCACGCAGCGGTTCCTACCAGTCTTGTCTGAAATAGTCCCAATATAAACACTTATTATAAGCGCACCATAATGATTCGGGGTAAGACAAAAACACGGTTTGGAAAATGGATGTTGTACATTCTCATTATATAATTTTTGTAAATCTTGAACTCAAATGGTTGGGTTAATAAAGGCCTTCTGAAGCTAAGCGAAGCGTTTGTGTAAGAATCCATATTTAAAACTTTACAAACTGTAATCTCCAATATTTTGGCTAACTGTTGTACGCATATTCACGAGAGACTGGCATTCCAGCTTATGATCAGACAAAAAAAAAGCGCGAGAATGAGTAAATAATGAATTTTATGTTTTCTGTGAACCATCTCTTCAAGGTTACAGTTTCTTTAGTCTCCAAAGTCAGCTCACTAGATTTTTTTTAACAGAGTTCTTGTCTAATAGATAGCAAAACATATTTGTTTCTCTCTAGCTTTTGTCTTTAAAGAAACCATATTTTAGGACACACTGAAATGGGACTGCTTTTAAATCATAACACCCAAAAGGCTTACGCTGTTTGTCAACAGTTAATTAAAAAGCACTGAGAGACAATGACAAATACTGTTTGAAGATGATCCCTGGCAAGCCCCACACAGTGTATCATTGCTGTCTCTGGAATACACGATTAGTTTAATCTCATTACAGCAATGATAAATGATCAGTGCAACAATGGCTTCTGTTTTCTCAGAAGATGCACGCAAGAATGAGGTATGAAATATCAAGGTTTAGTTCGCAATATCGCTTACTCTTATCGCTCCTCTTATAGCTGACAACTTTATTGTGGTGGTATTCAGACGACAAAACTTACAGTTTCAATTTGTTACAGCATAAATAAACGTCTGACTACTTGGCGTGAAAAAAACAGCTAATTACTTAAGAGTCCTAAGACACTAGCCACCATTAAATCAACTCTACTTTTTCTTCTATGACAAGGCTGAGAGAAAACCACAACACCAGACGTGCCATTTTACAATATTTGCACTCTGGGGTTTCTAATATGGCTCTTTATCTGAACAGCCCAGGTAGAGATATTAAAAGACATGAGCTCATAAGAGTGTGAAGCAGTCTAGTTCAGAACCGCAGGGGTGAACGAGAGGGGAGGGCACATAGTGGCCACCAAGAGTGTGGCTTATGAAACAGTCATTAAGGGCCAGGGCACACAGCACTTACCTGGGAAGTGGTGCTTGCCATTGCATGCCAATTTGAGCCTGGACATACACGCGCAGACAAACACACTTACACGGCTCTGGATTTATCATGCTCTATCTGGCGCCGAGTCTGCACTAGCACTCCATGAACGTCTCTCTGTTGCCTACAGCTGTCACCTCATGAGCTCTGCACAGAGGCTGTGATGCATGAAGTGTATTTGTGGAGCAAGAGGTGTGTTCTCAGATGGAATACGTTTTCATCGTGAGATCTGCCTTGAACGGTTAATAAGTTCTAAAGAAAGCTCTGGGCCGTGTGCTTTTGTGATTTTGACAAAGCAGAATCCAGATAATAAAAACAGAGAAAAATCTGAATGATACCTTTATGATATGACAAAACAAGAAAACCGCTTAATGTAAAGAGCTGTTTTAACAGCATACTATGCAAGATTAATATGACATTACACCATACCAGTGCAGTGGTGCTCTGCTGCTGCTGAATATATGGGCCAGATTTACTAAACAGGGCAAATTAGCATGAGAGCATAAAAGCGCCAATGGGAGTGAACATTTCTGCATGTGATCTACTGAGGACGCTCAAATTAACAAACACAGACGCGTTATGTTAAATAATGCCACAAATACCAGCAAATTGACTAGTAAATCTTATTTAATCACCTTGCATGATTAATTTAAATACTCTCACTCACGCCATAAATTGTGTGTTTGAAAGAGGAACTCCTACAAATGCATATGCAATAAGGTCAGCCGCAAAAAAAAGAACTGAGCCCACGCCTTTTCAGCACAAATTTTTCACTGCGTGTCTTTAGTAAATCCTGACAGTAGATTTTTAACAACAAGAGAGGGTTTGCGTTGGCGCAAGCTGTTAGTATATCTGATCCATGTTGTCAAAAAAAAAGTAATTTTACCAGAGATATGAACTCGCAATCTGAATGTAATGACTGAAAGGGTTGGGTATCACAAAACAAAACAAAGACATCTTTTTTTATTTTCTATTACATACAGTACGACTGAATATCAAATCTGTCAAATATGAACTCTCTGTCTGAATCAGACTCATGAATCGGTCACTGAATCTGTTGGAATGGTTACCGAGTTTAATTTGACTCTCTTACTGAAATAAAACCCAAACAAAAAAGAACTGCGCGTTATGTATTATAGACTGAATCAGTATTGACTGGTATTGACTGGTTGATCATACAACAACTGTGTGCCTAGTTAAAGTTACATATTCAAGCATGGTAATTAAATTAAAAAACGATATTGGCCAATGACGATAACCAATAATTCTTCATATTTTAAAGCTGATCCAAATCCAAATTTAAATCCAAATTGTTAAATCATTTTTTAAAGCCTGATTACAAAAACAAAAGTCTCACCATTAAAAGCCATGTCCCAAGATTTACCAACATGAATCAAACTAAAAAGTTCAGTAGTAGCCTTAAGGCCTGTTCACACTGGGATGATTTATATCGCTGTTTATCGCCTCATGACTAAACAAAGGGCGCCAGAAAAAGCATCATTTTTAAAAACTTAAAAAACTGGCCGACCAATGAGATCAGCGCTTTTGTTCACGTGCCTGGAGCTGCTGAAGTGACAGTAAAACACGACTTGGTGGCGCTAAAGCACAAAGCGGTCTTGCCGAGCAAACATTGATACGATGAAGTAGTAGTAAGTAGACAAACAAGAAGATGAGCTGCTAATGCTGCTTGCCAGTTAGCAAAAAGTGTGTGAATGGTTTTGGCCATAGACATAACATGTCTATAGTTTTGGCAAGCACATAAATACTGTCTCTCTTCTTCTTCTTCTTCTTCTGTGTGACAAACGAGTGTCAGAAGCGTAAAGTGTCACAGCACCACCTTGTGTACAGGGAGAGCCATCTACTGAATTTGCACGTTCACTCTGTGCATCGACAGTGAAAATCGCTTGGGTGTGAACACTCAAGGCGCGACGAAAAACGTCACGAAAAACGCTGGCGATAAGCGCACGCGATATTCGTCCCGGTGTGTACAGGCCTTTAGAACCAGTTTTAAAACTAATTTTAAACTCCTATGGCCAATTAATAATAATAATAATTGAAATATATTAAGTAAATAAAGTAAAATACCTTGCCAATAGAAATCATCTTGACATATTAGCCTAGTAATAAAAAAAATGTATATCCGCTTTAACATAAAAATGGGGAGGGGTTTCTATTCAAGTATCTAAAAGCAAAGAGAGAGAAAACTTGGAAGCAAATCAAATGCATATTTACTATTTAATATAAATTCACCTTTTTCCTGCGACACTGTGGGATTTGGTGGATCTATTATGAATTTCATTTGCCACCGTCCATTTGTCATGTTCTCCTGACATCTTATAGTTGCCTTTCATTCAGCTTTCATTTAGTCTCACCTTGTGCAAATGTCTAAGTCAAGGTTATGCGTGCGTGTCATTTGGCGCGCTCAAACTCAAATCCTCCTTTGCATAAAAGGCAAATTTGGATGAGAAATAATATTTATCTTTCCTAAGAAAACCTAATTAATTTACTTTGTCAGAAAACATGTATGAATCCCCCGGGCTGTGTTGAACGTAATTGCACGTCCCTCTCAGAAACACAGCGATCACTCGCAGGGACGGAGGGAAGTCTCCTGCTCCCAGACAGGGACAGACAGCTCCGACGCGGTGACATGGTCCAAGGTTTCCACATGATGGAATACATGGCAGTATTTCAATACATAAAAAGAGCGCAGTCTGAATAACTGCATGCATTTATGCACTGTTCAAAAAAGCATAAATGCAGAATTTCAATGTGTTGAAATATCTATTAAACAGCTTTTGCATCACTCGAATATATTCAACAACATGAAACCGAGCCCTGACTCTCTATAGAATCGGTGTACTTAAAGCAGATATTTGTTTTTTAAAGAGAGATGGATCTCTTTAAAAGAGTAGCAGGACTTAACAGTTTAGCATGGAGAACATGGCTCACTGAATGTACACTAATTTGCCTCAGTCAAAAGAAAACAGGTTGAGGACAATATGTTTGTTTTGCTTAAGCTGGATTTGCACAGCACACAGCGGCAGTCAGACTTCAAAGCACTGTGAGCTTTTATTGGCACCGGAAAACTAAGGTAATTGCTTGTGATCATGCAAAATTGTCAGTGTGGTGGAGACATTTTGTCCTATAGTGCCAAATATCAAGCCCTTGCATTGGGGAAAAAAGTAGCTGGGTGTCATTTTTGATTCAATGTACTTGCTCTCGCCGACAGAAACGGGATACAGCCATTGTGACATCTTCTGCGTTCATTTTTCAAAGAGCGTCAAATAAAACATGCATGAGCCTGTGACACTGTGGGCCTGACAGTCCCTATCTGAGGGGTAAAGCACTTAGAATGGCACCAGCTAGCTAATGCTTTGCACATCGCATCCCAGTGCATCCATGGTCACATTGTCAGCTCAAGAGTCGGAGGCAGCCTTCAACAAGCTTTCAATTTATTCAGCCTGGAAGCAGATTCGGTCCCACGCCACGCTCTTTGCAGATGCATGTAATTAAAATCAAAAGTCCCTCTCCCTCTGCTTCACCGAGGTCACGAACCGCAAGATGAAACGGAACAACGTATCTGTAAGTCTGCAAGGAAATAAGAAGTCGTGCACTCCTATTGTCCGAGTAATCTGTGGTTCGGAGGCTACATTTCACGTTAACGTATTAACCCCGATCACTGCAGAAACGAAAGAGCACACACACAAGTCGAGCAGGCGGTTATGCAGACGTAATGTGAACTGTTAAAAAAGGCCATCAGCGTATTAAGCAGAATAAATGATCCACAGTGCAGCATGTGGAGTCAAACAAAGCCTGACTCAGGTTCAAGAGTGGGCGTGTGCGGGTGGTGGCTAGACAACTTTTCAGCTTTATGATGAATGAACGTGGGCCTACTATTTCACAATTTCACCACAATAGTAAGCTAACAGTTAAAGGTCAACCTGTCAAAACACTGATTAGTATTTTTAGCAGGTAAAACACACACTGTCTCTTATTTGAGCTATACGCAAGGGGAGGAAATGCAGAAACACTATAAATGAAGAGTACCAAGGACATTTTAACTCATTCAAAATTCTATAACTAAACAAACTTTAGCTCTGTGTTTAATTCGAATTAGTTGTCTAATGATATAGCATATATTATAGTATAATAGTTTGGGACCTCAAAAAAAGGCTTCATGCTGACAATGATGCCGGCACTAATTTAAAAAAAAAAAAAGTCCACAAGTTATAAACAGAACCCTTTATGCATGGTATTGTGACCCAAGTATCATAATAATATTGTATAGCTGGATCACTCACGATTCCCACCCTTAAATCGCCCAGTGAATTAGGCAAGCTTTTGTCACACATGCCAAGAATTTGAATGTGAAAAGAGATCATCTAGACTACGCTCTTAAACTGGACAACCTTGAACACATTTGTTAGCCTAGACACAATAGAGACACAAATGTGCATAAATATGCTGCGATGTGAGCAATAATAACTAATAAACCTGTTACTGAATAATTTGCGTGTAAAAGCCGATACTTTTTGACAATGTTAATTTGTTCAAATGACATCTCGTTATTCTCTCTATTTTGGCATGTTGAAAACAACTTTTCAACAATTTTATGAAAGTTTAATCCCACATTAAGCTCAATTAAGCCCTTCGCAATACCTCTTTAGTCCCGTTGACAGTATGACTTGAGCTCTATCTGTGTCTTTACATGACTATGGCTAAAACCTCTGCCCTTGGTAATGATGATCCTCAACCTGGGGCCCCTGTTTGAAGAAGGGAGGAAAATAAACTCCTCTCCTCTCCTCTCCTAGACACATTCTCCATTCCTGACTCATACAAGTTAAGCCACTCATCGAAGGGGACGTCACGCTGGTGGGTAAATCTACTGTGTTTTAAAATGCACCTCCAGCAGACTCCAGTCTTACGTGTGGGTTCATTTTTAAACATTTGCAAACAATAATTGGCCTTAACAATATGCCTCCTCCAATAATGTTAACATCAACCAACACCACAAAATGAGCCGAGCGCTAGGTACTTTCACCTTTGTTCCAGAAGCAATCCACCCTGAAGTAAAGGGGGAAGTTTTTAACATTATCAGCACTCACACAGCCATGTAAACATTGACTGTGATTGTACCGTACTAAAGAGGTGACCAAGAAATTGTCATTAAATGCAACTTTGACTGAAGAACCATCCTACAAAACTCAAAAAAAAGTGTCTGTTTCCAACAACTCTACTGTTAAACATTAGTTTTGAGGAAACAAAACCTATTTTCATAAAAACAAGACCGTTTACTGTAAACTCAAATTGTTGCTAGAAAGAATTTCGGCTATGTGTTTAGGCTTCTTGTAGTACTATTGGCAGAAAACTCTCCTACAATAACCAAATATGTAATATTTCAAGAAGCAAAAGCATTAACATGACCCTGCATAAAGAGCCACGCTTAATCAAAAAAACATAAATAAATCACTTAATTCAACGTCATGTAGGGAAATACAAACGTATTAACCAAAGCTGGAAGTTGTAATAATGTCTTGAATAAAATGTTGACTTACTAAGCACACAAGAGAGCCTGTGGTTTATGAAGAGAACACTTGATGGACACTAGTGAACTGTATTGTATCTTAGATGACTTCTAAACGTAATCTTGGGCTTATTACAAATTCCATGGCTAAAATCATAATCGGTGGCCATTTTTAGATGAACTAATCAGATCACTTCTGGGTTTTGATGTTCCTAAATCACGTTTGCCAACTTATTCTTATATCAAGTCTTGCACTGATTCAATTTGCAGCATCAAGTACTATTCTGAGCAATGTCTGAAACTTTGTATTAGCACTTTGACTTTTAAGATAAATCGCTTTTTGTATTCCTCGTCACTTTGGTAAATGACTAAATGTACCAATTAAGAATCCTTAGATCAAATAATAGTAAAATAGTTCGTTTTCAGACATTATTTTTGAAAGCAATAATTGTATTACACAACAATCTTTTTAATACATTCTTTTTACATGTATATTTGACATTTTTGGGGCACAATCTGTAAACTACTGATTATTTCAACATTATTTAATGCGTTTCCTGCTGGGCAATGTAACCCATGTGCAATCATACAATCCATAAGTCAACTGTCATCTAATTAGGAATATTTGAAACGAGATGGTTGCTAATAGCAAACACTTGATTTCTCTAATCTGATTACGAAATCCAGATCATGTATGATCAGTAGGCACCCAACACTGCTCGTGTCCTCAAAGTCTGTCCCAATGTTGCATTCAAGCGTTCACGGAATGCAAGATTCGAACGAAATGTTACTATGTATCAGCGGTTACGCTGCATCAACGCGGTTGTCCTGTTACTACACCACAGCATGAAACATCACATTTCAGCACATGGTTGAAAGCCTGGTTTCCTATTACTTATCAACAAGCTACAATATAATTCAAAAATTACATTTGTGCAACGAAGCCATCCAATTGTGCCCATCTACGTGCCAACCAACCGTCCACCGCATGACAGTGCCCTCTTCATCCGAACAATGCAACACACTAGAGCGATATGCTGAACGGTATGTAAACGGTGGGCTTCTCCGGTTCAGCCAAATTCCGCGTTCCTCTGAACGCCACTGTCCAGGAAAAATTGCTCAATAGTGCTAAGCTTCGAAAACACAAAGCCAACGTATCGCCAACGCTTCAGTTGTGCAATTGTTTCCTGCACAGAAATACATGTGTACACATCTTAGCGATACTTTAAGTGACTCTATTGTTAGCTGAGGTTGGAGCTAGCGCGGAGGCTACGGATTCATTTCAATGCAATGCATAAAAACCTTCCCAGCGAGCAAGGTGCGAAAATGATAGGAAAACACAAACACAACTTACTTTTAGGTCCAATCACAGCACGGCGCCGAAAATCTCCTGGATTTGAAGTTGCGATCTGTTTTCTCCCTTCACACTTCACAAACACTGAGAGAAAAGCGCACGGTGTTTCGTTAGTGTGACTGTCTGAATCAACTAACGTAGTGCACGGCAAGTTGAAGTGTCAAATTACACGGGCTATTCTATTACCACAGAGCCATGCTTGCTGGTTGCTGACAAAATGTGTCCCAGAGTCGCGTAGAGCGCTCGCGCCTTTGGAAGACACCAGGCGGCGTGTGCAGATGAACGGACTGGATTCACACGCGAGTGCCAGGTTCTGTGCAGTTGGAATACTACATTATGTCGTTTGGCTTGAATTTATTGTAATCAAACCAAGGAGACCACAACGCCTTTCCATGATATTGATGAAAACGTATGACTAAAAATGTGTCAAAAACAACAGATTTAAAGTGCACTTATTGTTATAATGTACTATTTATAAAGCAAAGAGGGCTTTTGTACTTATAGTTTTATTAATATCTTGTATGTAAGTAAGCATTACAACGAAATATGACCATTCTTATTATGAGTAAAAATCATATACACTATATATATATATATATATATATATATATATATATATATATATATATATATATATATATATATATATATATGTAAAAATCATATACACTATATATATATATATGTAAAAATCATATACACTATATATATATATATATATATATATATATATATATATATATATATATATATATATATATATATATATATATATATATATATATAAAGCATTATGTTTAGTTTTAAGTTATGTGATCTCATAGGCTACTTCGTTTTTATAATTTTCTCTTTTCCTTTATTTTTTTAAAAATTACTTTACATATAAATATTGTTTTTGTATAAATGTTTGACCAAAAAAAGCTTATAATAATGATAGTAATAATGCATTATAAAAATATTAATGCAAACAGATATTCTAATAGAAATCTCCTCCCCAAACACAAACAAACGTGCGTCCATGCGAGTCCTCTTACTTCCCGCGAATACAAGGAACAGCTCGTTCCGTATTTTGCGAATCGCCGATGGAAAGCTCTGAATAACAAAGACATGTTTGAGAGCAGCAGCGCCAGGCTTGGTTGAGTGGTGACGTCAAGGAACAATGACTCTTCCAACAGTGCCGAGACACAGCGCGCATCTCCTGCCTCCTCAGCCAATGCTGAGCGACTCAACTGACCAGGGGGAGGCCGCGTGAGCGTCTAGTAGTGCATCAGATACAATCACTCACTGCACACTCCGCGCTGCCTCACACCACCAGAACTAAATTCCAGCATGCCTGTCTGTGTGACTTATGTCGTAAAATATGGAGATATGCAAATGCCCTGCCTGGGATTTTACAGCTTGTAATTTCTTTCCTCCTGACTGGAGCAAAGCAAAGCACTCAATATACGACAAGAGGTATCACTGTTTTTAATACAGGCAGATTTTGAGTGCTGTAACACTATGTAATTCCCATTTGTCTGCTACTAATTAAAATAGTTTATAAATCTGCAATGAATCCCTGAAGTGTGCAAATTAGTGTCAAGTACAAAGAGTGCTGTTGACACAATCTGCATCACTGCTTGCAGCACTAATAGAAAACATGAACATTTTAAAATTAACTTATTCAAATGTACTATAATTATTGTGCCATCCCCATGACACCACAATTTCATTTTAAACATTTAAATTAAAAATAGTACATTTATTAATTTTAATAACAACAAATATTGAAATTTATAAAACATAATAATACAGTCTGTGCCCATTATGTTTGTTTATTTATTTGCTTGCTCGCACACTTGTGTAAATGTTTCAAACCAAATTAAGAGAAACTGCTGACTTAGATGATCCTGTTCTTTCATCCATTAGCATGATTACAAATCAAATTATAAACCAGATGTGACATTTTAATTTCTTACCTTTTTTGTACTACAAGTCTTATATATTTTTGCATTATTTTGCTGTCACCTCAGGATGATGGTGCTCATGTATGATTTAACCCCTCATATAACTGCAATAAACCTTAAATTATATAAAATATTTATATAATAATAAAAAATTATAGGATCAATAAGTTATGACAACATGTTTTTAAGTTAATATATTTAAAAATATCAAAATAAGTTAAGCAAGATTCAACTCAAAATTTTAAGTCAGTTGAATGTAAATTGTAATATAGAGAGATGAAATGAACTTAAAAAAATGAGTAACCTGGTTGCCTTAAAATTTTTAGTTCATTGAAATTAGAGTTAATACAATGAAGGAACTTGGTTTAATAAATAGAAACTCAAAATATTATTGTATCTGAACCACATAAAAAAATAGAAAATGTTGTGATAAATCATGAAAATAGCACAATTTGGCATGTTTCACTGCATTATTACAAATAAAACACATACTTAAGGGGGTCGCTGTGCAGCGTCTCAAGTATCTCACACCGGAAACGCACATTTTATATACGCGCAAGCTCAATTTTGAATCGACTTCTGATAGAAGAGCTGCACGATGGGTGAGTTCTTGTAGCACAGGGTGAAATCAGTATGTACATTGACGATTTGAGGGAAATATAATATACATTTAATATAAAACCTTGAAGTGGCGCGGCAGGATTTTGAACAACTTCCTGATTCGTAGCTGGGCGCCGGACAGGCGCCAAATGTCGCCACCGGTGTGCGTACACTCATTGAAAACAATGTGTTCGAATTTTAAAGACGTGGCGCGGCGCTGAGCTTAGTGAGCTTGGTGTGCGACCCCCTTTAGGCAAATATGCTTACAACATATTTTAATAATATTTTAATAAAGGGTGATGTCGTTTCTCAAATGTTCATTGTATTAACTCAAATTTTTTATTTCAATTAACTAAAAATTTTAAGGCAACCAGGTAACTTACTTTTTAAAGATTTTTTTTTTGTACAGTGTGGTTAAACCGATGGTGTTACAACACTTCCTGTCAATTCAAAGAACTCATTGTTTTGATTATAACACTGTGACATATTTCTCAATAGAGCGTTAGATTTTTTTTCTACCATCTGTCAATCATTTCCCAACAATCTATGGCTATAGTGATTTCAAAGAAAGTGTTTGCAAGTGTCTTTGATCTTAGCATCTCGCTGTCGACATTAATGCATGGGCCCCATTCTCTGAGCACTTTGTCTCAAGGACACTTGCTCCTGTACAGTTATCTAAGTTGGCAGGGATAAATCTAGCAGATGACATCATCGGTCACAGGCAGTCATTCATATTTATTTCTGTCCTGTTCTTAGAAGGAGAGTTCATGATCCGCCAAATGACAATTTAAGTGCTGCAGACAATGTCAAAGCACCCTTTTCCTCAATTTCAAATATTTAAGTTTTCCAATTCCTGTGTTAACCACACTTCCTTGTCGATATTGACTGGCTGGTTTGAATGTGTGTTTTTTTTGTTTTTTTTACATGCACTTATTCCGTAAGGTCTCGACTCGAGGCACTTCATCGTGGCCTGACTTTCAAAGTGATTTAACAGATGCTGTTGAATTTGTCGATAGGATGACTGGTGCCTCAGATGGCTTTTGCAAAGATGGATATCCCCGTGTAACATCAGTATCAAAGCACGGCGTTAGCAATGGTGAGTACCTCGGTGTCTATTGTGATATACCTTTTAAGCTGCTTGTAATATCCTGTGTTCTGGGCCATTAATCATGTTTTTGTGAAGTCCTTCAAAGATGCCACGGTTCATGCGAACAAAATCACAAGCAGTCAATGAACAGCACACTTCAGTTCAAACTGGTCGTTGTAAGAGCTCTTAGTGTTCGTGGATAAGCCCTCAACTCTTACATTCTGAGACAATATGACCAGATGGCTGCCAAGAAGATGGATGGACTTTAGGTGGAGTGACTTTAGCTTGACTGAACCTCAGTATAATTTCATATGCACACAGATGCAAGAAATCAAGATAGAATTTATAAGGTCTGAGAACGTGTTATGCAAAATGCAAAACTGAAAATCTGGCTCCCTTTCAATTAATGAATGTGAATTTGAAATGAATTGGTCACACTTGAAACTTGAATTGGAATGACAGGACGAGAAATTAACTCAATTACAATTCAAATAAATTAATTTATTTATATATATATATATATATATATATATATATATATATATATATATATATATATATATATATATATATATATATATATATATATATATATATATATATATATATATATATATATATATATATATATATCATATATGTCAATGATATGACATGCATATTTTTGTATATGTATTGTAGATCTCTCTCAAATAATGGTAAAAACTGCACATTTTAAGTATGGGTATGTTGGTACACTTTCCATGTCAGGTTGTACAACTACAGTATATACAAACAACTATTTGGTTGTACTGGCTGACATAAAAACAGTAAAAAAATAATAATTTTAACACTTTGCAAAATTGGTGAAAAAAAACTGGTGAAAATCTGTTCTGCTCACCAAGGCTGCATTTATTTAATTAAAAATACTAAAAAATGTAATATTGTGAAATATTATTACAATTTTAAATAACTGTTTTCTGTTTGAATATATTTTAAAATGTAATTTATTTTTGTGATGCAAAGCTGAATTTTCAGCATCATTAATCCAGTCTTCAGTGTCACATGATCCTTCAGAAATCATTCTAATATGCTGATTTTCTGCTCAATAACATTTATTATCAATGTTTAATTTTTTTTTTTCGGGATTATTTGATGAATAGAAAGTTCAAAAGAACAGCATTTATCTGAAATAGAAAACTTTTGTAGCATTAAAAAAAAATAATTAATACTTTTATTCAGCAAGGATGCATTCAATTGATAAAAAGTGAAATTTAAGATGTTTAATGCTGTTCTTTTAAACTTTTTGAACAGGAAATTCAGCTTTGCATCACAACAATAAATTAAAATTTTAAATATATTCAAATGTAAAACAGTTATTTTAAATTGTAATAATATTTCACAATATTACTGTTTGTTTTGTATTTTTAATCAAATAAATACAGCCTTGGTAAGCATAAGATACTTATCTAGGCAAAAAAATGTCACGTTTTTTTAAGTTTTCTCAAACAAGACAAGACAAAGTCCAATACTCAAAGTTTGTCAATTCACTGAATTTCAATTAATTTCAAATCTACTTCCATTTAAATTGGAATTTCAATACAAATATAAAAAAAAGCACAAAAATGCATGCTCAATTCAATTCTGATGGTGCCCAACCCTGTTGTTGTGTCTGTCAAATGGTCTTGCAGGTGTCAATATGAGTACATCAATTGCTTCTTTCAAATAAAATAACACAAAAATGAGACAATTCGGACACATATCCACATTTTGCTGCACTTTTCGACCCAAGATGAACCGGCTCGCCACTGAGCGCCACAGCTCAGCTAATTCCCTGACAATCACAGGGGAAATGATTGATGCTGCTGGGACTTCATAGCTACATGATGGAAAGAGAGTTTCAGTTCTGCTGACATAAGCTTTCACACACAGACTGAGCGTTCACAGATTATTTACAGCTCCTTTACACAGCGCTCTATCGCCCTCACAGACCTCCTTAGAGGAAACACAAGCGACTGTGCCAAAGCACTATTAACTGGGTAGGTGTAAAGGATATTACAGAAGTGTAAAACAGACAAAGAGCGGAAATGCAGATCAAGGGCATATAAATGAGCACTGCTGAGACGTTACCGCAGCTCACAAAGATCAGCCCACACGGAGAAAGGCAGAGGTGCACAACGTATTTGACAACAAGACACAAGAGAAATCCGTTTAAGTACACTATTGATTCCCTTTAGAGTACAGCCACTGAGAGGAGAGGCGGGAGAGGGAGAAAAAGAGGGGGGGGGGGGGGGGGGGTAAAACAGATGCATCTGGTTCTCTGTTTGCAGGAGTGGAGGAGGAACTCACTCTGAGACTCTCTCTCCCCCTCTTTTATTTCTCAGAAAAACGTGAGCCACGGTGGATAAAGCAGACAGCCTGTACCCCATGCTGACTGGCCCGACTGGCTTTGGAGAGGGTAGAGGCAATCAATGTGAGCTCACAATAGAGTGAGAGCATTCAGAGATCTAACTGCTCCCTCAGGCCATGTAGGAAGGAAGAGAAAGGAGGAGAAAGAGGATTGAGAAGAGAGGTAGGGGATGGACATAAAGACTAAGTTAAGGTTTATTTGGAGCCTAATGAAGAGCCAATGGTTTATTTTCCCCTCTTCTACAAACAAGACATACGATGTTTGGACAGGACAGGCCTTGGTTCGACTGGTGGAATGCTTACAGTATATTCAACCCTGAAAGTTTATAGCCGCACACAATGTTAATTTTTAATTTAGCCAGTTTATAATAGATGTGTGTGGCTGTGTGTTTGAATTGCACATCCACAAAAATGAATTTATGCCACTCCCTACACACAGAGAAAAAGGGTGTCAAAATTTTACCTTTTGGGGTACAACAGCTTGTCGCTGGGGCAGTACCCTTAAAAGGACACATTTGTACCTTTTTTACCACAAAAAGGTTCATAGTAGGACCTTAAGGTAGATATCTAAGGTACTTATATGCACCTTTTAGGAGTAAAACAGGAACAAATATGTCCTTTTAAGAGTACTGCCAAAGGCGACAAGCTGTTGTACCCCTAAAGGTACAATTTTGACACCCTTTTTCTCTGTGTAGAGGCTAATTTTAGCATTTGATCTTGGAGTTGCAGACGGGCAGCAGTGAGAGTAAAGTTCACTGTCATATTCAGTTTGATTGTTAATTAAGCCCATTAGATGACATGAGACAAGTTGCTTTAGAATCAACTTACTCAGTGGCTCTTAGAGTAAATTAAGAGACGGCTAAACTCCCTCTTGATTCAATGCCTGCTGGACATATTCAGGAAAATGTATCCGACCAGATTTCCCTAGCCTCACTTCCTGACCTCCAAACAAAAATAAAAATGCAATTCCGGTGCGCAAACTGCACAGTTAAGGAACATTATTGTTCACCTTTAACAGAAGATGTTTTCTGTTCTTCAAAATGGCAATAATCAAATGATAGAGCTGGCGAACTAAACAATTTTACATTGATCCACATAACCTTTTTAAGCCTATTGATTGTTGGTTCTTAAATCAGACATTCTCTAATCTCTCAGATATACCACATCTATGAGTGGATTTTTGATATTGAAAGCTTTTCTAACAGTCTTTGACATTCGCTTCAAATCTGTCGGGTCTTCAGTATCAGTATCAGTTCACACATTTATACCGTGCATCAGAAGATAACAAAAAATCTTTTTGCCAACTGTTTTTACAGTACCATAGGTAAAATGAGGAAAATTTGGGATTTCAGAATGTTACACAAACAACAGAGAATAGAAAAAGGGAGTTTAATTATGTTTTTTGCATGTTGCATAAACACAGCATCACTTACATCATACGTTCATAAAGTGGGTGCATGAGGACTTTCATTTGCTGCGTAAAACGCAGCCCAGGCTGCATTGCGGGAAAATGAGCCTCGTTCTTGGGAAATAAATGAAGCCCTTGTCTGAGAATGACCAGCATTTTCTCAGAACCTTTAAATGTGTATCGTATTACTGGAGAACTTGCATGAGCAGACAGGTTGAGACTGAGAAATACCTTCCTGTACATGACATCATGTAGAGAACTTAAGAGGGCAAGGGCTTTAGTTTAAGCATGCAATATCTGTATTTGTGATTCATAAGGGAAATGAGAGGAGGGCCACAGGCTATGTATACATGCTACTTTGATTTTGGATTTCCATCTCTCTCTCTCTCTCTCTCTCTCTCTCTCTCTCTCTCTCTCTCTCTCTCTCTCTCTCTCTCTCTCTCTCTCTCTCTCTCTCTCTCTCTCTCTCTCTCTCTCTGGTCACTGAGGCAGGGTGACATTTCTCTCTTGTTTGGCTGGATAAAACAAAATGTTTGAAGCAATAGATCTCACTCTGTCTCTCACTGTTTTACTCTCTCTTCTTAAACATTTGAATAAAATGGCCATGAATATTTGAATAAATTGAACTGTGATACTTTCAAAGAACTGCTAAAGTGCTTTTCCCTTTCATCATATCATATCTTGTCTAGGACACCAAGTGAGCCAGTCTGCGACTGATTCATAATAGGGTGCATGATGTCCCTGATCACAATAAACTGTACAAAAGGAATGAACAAAATGCACAGTTGAAGATGCATAAGTGTGTATTTGAATTAATTTGCCCTCACCCCTAATTCAAACAATTCAAAGATGACAAATTAAGCATTCTTACAAAAGTTGGATGGATGGATGGATGGATGGATGGATAGATAGATAGATAGATAGATATTAATAACATGATAAAACAAAAGTGAAAAGTGATAACCTTCAGACAGAAGTCCTGGACTTGGTCTTGTGAGTCCAGGCATGTTTCACATGCACAACAAGTGGGCGCTTCAATTGGGCAATTAGAAGACGAGTGGCATGAAAACATGCTAATTAAGTTAATCCTTCAAAGGAGTGATGGCTCTCAGGCACTGATGACAGGGATGCTAATGCCTCCCACTGACTAGGTTGGGGGAGAGAAGCTGCACAAAAGACTGTTCTGCAGTCTTCGAGATTGTGTCATTGTGTGGGTTGAAATTAACTTGCACTCAATTCCCAATGAGGGTGGTCTTCCCTCCGTACACGGCTCGACATGAAAAAGGGAACTGCCTAACGGATCCCACGCAATCCGTAATAGATAAGTTGTGTAAGGCGCAAGAGATATGACATGGTTTAAATATATTAGCAGCGTGCCATTGTTCCGTTTTTGATTTTCTCCTGAAGAACACGTCTGGGTGCTAATTCATTCATTATGACTGACCTGGAATTTCTAGGATGAGCCATTATATCATGATGTACTCTTAAGTGTTATTCCTAAAACACCAGTTATCTGGCCAAATGGTAAAGCAGTGGCTTGTGATTGCTTTATAAAGTATCCGTGACTCTTTCTGTGGCTAAACACCATGATTCCACTCTATGCAGTGGTTACACATTGATTAAACTGATTGCTCATACATGTAAATGAAATGATTAAGCCTCAAGTGCAGTTTAAATTGAATAATGTTATCATTAATAGTTAGAGCTTGCATCTAATGCTGAGTCAATGGTGCTGAGAGCTTGCCATTCTCATTAAGTCCATCCTAATTAACATTTTCTCTTTACCATTACATGTTCTCCTGACAGTTTCACCCCTGTAGTCTTTAAATCTGCCTCCAGGGCAATGCCATTTGGAATGTGCCATTGATACTACAGAAAAGACTGACATCTGCTGGCTTCAAGTGTCAGTAAAATAAGCAGGTTGAGGGTTAGAAGAGAAAACACTGCCTTTAGTTACAGATTTATGGTTGTGATATTCAGTTGATGTTCAGTGTTTTTAAAGGAAGGTCATGTACCTGGAGAAAGCTATTTGTTAACATTCCCATTCATCTTAATGGTAGTTGTTCGGCTGGTGCAGGACCTGGAGGAGTAAGTACGCAATTGGAAATCTGTCATCTTGGCTCATGGGAGCACATAACTGTTTGAGCCAATAACCTGAGCCTTAGATGACATGTGACTTGTCACTCTGGAGATGCATGACGATTATGTCATGGCAATGCTGATTGGCTGATGCACAGAATTCACTAGAGCTGTGACACAAAAGGCAGAAGACAGTCAAACTCAATTGTTTACACTGAAATTTAAAATATGCCTATTTAACACTTGTAAGAGCCATCAGGTGCTGGTAAAACATACTAATCTGTTGGGAAATATTAGAAATAAATGTGGCTTGCAAAACAATATTTAGTCAGTCAATGGAGAAAGAGAAGTTAGTAATAAACAGCTAATTCTGAATGGCCATCAATAAAGAAATGGTAGAGTTAAAGGGTTAGTTCACCCAAAAATGAAAATAATGTAATTTATTACTCACCCTCATGCCGTTTCACACCCGTAAAACCTCCGTTAATCTTCAAAACACAAATTAATATATTTGTGTTGAAATCCGATGGCTCAGAGAGGCCTGCATAGCCAGCAATGATATTTCCTCTCTCAAGATCCATTAATGTACTAGAAACTTATTTAAATCAACAGTTAATGTGAGTACAGTGGTTCAATATTAATATCATAAAGCGACAAGAATATTTTTGGTGTGCCAAAAAAACGAAATACCGACTATAGCCTATAATGATGACCGATTTCAAAACACTGCTTCATGAAGCTTCAGTGTTATGAATCAGCGTGTCGAATCATGATTCAGATCGCGTGTCAAACTGCTGAAATCACGTGACTTTGGCGCTCCAAACCACTGATTCAATGCTGATTGATACATAGTGCTCCAAAGCTTCATGAACAACCCATTCTCACTCCCAAGGCGTCAAAATCCGAAGCATGGTCAAGTGCCTTCCGCGTCACAACGAAGACGCTAAAGTCACCCCTAGGCGTCACTATTTTGACGTCAGATCAAGACACATTTTATTCTTTGCGTTTGTAAAAGCATACATGATTTTATTAATATTTTATTCATATTTAAAGGTTACTTTTATATTTTGGAGTAGCTAACCCAACTCCTACCCTAAACCTACCCACTCCTAAACAATATAAAACACACAACAGGCAAATACAAGTACAGTCACAGGTATTTATTGCAAAAACTTACCAACAACAGTATAAAAGTATTAACTCATGTTGCATTCCAAGTCTTCTGAAGTCACACGATGTCTTCATGTAAAGAACAGAGTTGATCTTAATGTTCTAATCGCTGAGATGATGATCCCGCCGCTCCGTTAACGCACTCATTCATATCTTATTCCAATAATACACACGCCTCCTTAGCATGACGCATTCGGTCACAAGACACACGAGAACCAATGACATTTTACAATCAAAGCTGACGTAATGACGCAATTGGTCACGAGACATACGAGAGCCAATGCAATTTCACTATGAAAACTGACGTAACGGGCGGCAATATTTGAAATTGTATGTGTGTTCGTGATCTTCTGCGGATGGAGATGCTGATCGCTTTTGGGGATTTCCTTCACACAAATCAATCGCTTGGCCTCAGAATATTTGTAGTTTTTTAATAAATTGTGCCTGCAGTCGACTCTGCCTGTTATATCTGCGTTTTATACCACACGAATGGGTAGGTTTAGGGTTGGAATAGGGTTGGGTTACATGTTAAAACGTGTCTAGATAGCGTAAATAAAATGATGCTGGCTAATTTAATTGAGAATCACAGTCCAACATGTCATAATGGCAAAATCATAACCCAATATATGATCAGCATGACGATAACTTTACCAATGCCCAACGCGTCTGTATATGACGCCGAAGGTTTCTCATTGAAATGAATGGAGCACTCAGCGCGTCGATATAGTGACGCCTAGGGGTGCCTTTAGCGTCTTTATTGTGACGCGGAAAGCACTTGACCATGCTTCGGAATTTGATGCCTTGGGAGTGAGAACGGGTTGTCATGAAGCAGTGTTTTGTAATCGGCCATCACTATATAAGTCATTATTTAGTTTTTTGGCGCACCAAAAATATTCTTGTCGCTTTATAATATTAATATTGAACCACTGTACTCACATGAACTGATTTAAATATGTTTTTAGTACATTAATGGATCTTGAGAGAGGACATGTTCAACAAAAGTATCTTAATTTGTGTTTTGAAGATGAACAGAGGTCTTACAGGTGTGGAACGGCATGAAGGTGAGTAATAAATGACATTATTTTCATTTGTGGGTGAACTAACCCTTTAAGGCATCATCTACCAGAAAATGTCACCTAATGATTGCTTTTATCACTAAAGCATATTTGTGTTTAGGAGACATTATGTTTAGGACAATTCAATTAATGTAGGCAAAATTATGTCATGGAAGTCATTTTAAAGCAACTGTTTTTTGCACAATATTCTCATGACCAAAAAGCTAGTTATTCTATTCATAGCAACGTGTCAGATGCATGTAGAAAAACATCTACAATGTAAATGATTAACTCTCTTTGCTTCTCTAGCCAACAACATTAAGAATAAATAAACATTCTTTGTCAAATGGGTCGATAGAAAGAGCATATGTGGTATGCCATGTTTATTCCTCAGTCATTGTTGTGAATTTAAATGCGGCTCCCATCAATACTGTGAACGAATCTGTTGAACGTTTAATTCAATGACTCACTCACACAGACATTAGGTCTTTCAAAAGCATACAGATCCGTCTGCTCTCTAATCGTTCTCTTCTGCGGTACTTTGATGTCATACACCTATTCCCTTGTTTAGTTCCTGAATGAATCAAAGGTTTTGAACGAATCAGTTATATATACATGTTTAGTCCCGCTTTCCCTCATTCAGATGACTATTTGCACAATTAACACTTTGATTTGCATCATTGCCAATAAAGAATGTGGTGTTTTGTCCATTAATGCTCTTCCTCGCTCTCCTTCTCTCACAAGCCTATCAATTTATTGTTATTGTTGGCAGTTGAGCAGAAGCTTCTGTATTGATTTCTCACCCCGAGAGAAGATAAGGTGGGGAATCGAGATGGATTCCATATCTATTATCTAATGGAATTCCTCCTCTTAGAGAAGCTATAGATTTTCTGCCATTGAACCTCTGCAAAAAGAAAGAAAGGGACAGAGTGGCCCCCACAGCCCAGAATAAGTCCCTCCTGGATGGATTAATGTGTTCGGCACAATGAAGCTGAGAAAAGCAGGGCCATACCAGGACTGTAAAATAAGGTTTTCTGAAAGGGGACTGCTCTTATCATAAATGTTTATTGACCTGGAGAAGGTTTAATAGCCCAGCTAGTTCATGTACTTGAACAATTGTCCTGTATAGCCCCAGCACGAACATACTTTATTTTGGCTATGGCCCACGTTGGTTTAGGCTCAACAAAGTGGCGCGTGATTTCTCCACGCAAGCATTTGTGGATGCCATCCATGCAGAAAATTCTACATTTACAGTGCTAAAATATAGGTCAGTTTCAGCTTAGCTATTCCTGATAATAACCACAGTATATTTTGAGAGTAATATATCCCTAGTCTATTGCTTTTCCTCATTGCACTTTGTCAAGAGTTCTTTTCTGTCTTTGTACTATGAAAATATCATTCTATCCAAAAGCTTACAAAAGTGTTCGGGAAACAACGTGGATTCTTCTAGCCGCAGTGTCAGCCAGCGAGAGAGAAGGGAAGGAGCACAGATTTTCCAAATAGAAGTTTGTAAGAGAGATTCATCAAAGCCAAAACCTGTAAGCTTAAAAGCAGTGCCTGATGCTGTAGGGTTTAGAGAGTTCTCACACATTTAGATGGAAGATTATTAAGGTTTGGCCGAAGCTCACCACTACTGTCCACATGGCCATGGCTGAAATCAGACTTATGACATGATACCTTATCATGGCAACAGAAAAGCTTAAAGCTCCTTGTTTTTAATCAAAAACAGATCAGTAAAAGGCTGACCCTGTGCGGCAAATGACTCTGTATTTCATTTTTAATATCCTCAAGGCAGCAGGTAGTATTTCGTCCCCTCACAAGAGGTACTTCAATGAGCAAACGGCGCCATCGTTTTTTGTCCTGTCCTGTTCTTCCGTTTGAGTTTAATTGAGTTTAAGTCCTTATTAAAACTTGTTCATCTGATAAAGAATTGATTTGGTTCTTTGAGAATGACTATTGGGTTCACACTTTAGCTTATAATGAAAGAAAGTTTTTAATACCTCGCACATTTTGACAGCATTCAACCTTTATTTTCAATATTAGGTTGTGAGAACTTTGAACTTGAGAGTCATGCTTAAAGGATGCGGAGGCAAATGTAATTTGGAGGCAAATATAATGTAATTTATCAGCTTTACAGATGAATTCGTAAAGAATTTATATTGTTATGTACACGTTCCGTTTTTTGTTGTGCATGTTCATCCAGTTCTAAAACTGTTCCAGTTAAGTCCAATAAGAAATTCACAGTAAGAATACACAATCTATACACTAATCTCTTCAAAAGACTTGCCCTCATGTGATCATGTCATGTGCTTAATTTGTGCTGTTTGTGCTATTATTGGTTCCTTTTGTCTTACATAATGTTTTGATTGGTTCATTAGGCTCAAGTGTTTCTTGTTAGTCAATAGTCTTTGTGTGTATATATAGCCCTCATGTCCCCATAGTTTTGTATCTAACATAGTTTGTATCAAGTGCTCTAGTTCATGCCATGGTTTTAATTTGTTTTGTATTCTGTTTCAATAAACTGCACATGGGTTCGCACTCAACTCGCCTTCAGTGAAATATTATTACACCATTTCTCCAGTCTTCAGTATAACATGATTCTTCAGAAATCAAAATATGCTGATTTTAAAAGAGACATTTATCATGACCAATGTTGAAAACCGTTTTACTCCCTAATATTTTTGTGGAGACAGTCCTACACTTTTTCAGGATTCTTTGATGAATAGAAAGTTCAGTATTTATTTGAAATATAATGATTTTATAACATTTATATATGTATTTACTGACACCTTTGATCAGTTTAATACGTCCTTGCTAAATATATGTGTTCATTTCTTTTGGGGAAAACAATATATTTGTGACCCCAAAAAAATTTAACAAGGACTTTTAGAATACACTTACAGTCAGCCAAAGTAGTCTGCATGTGAGTAAAAAATCTTCTGTACTGTAGCCGATGATGTATGTTTGCTGAGAGTGACCTCTGACCCTTGTAGACTGTAGTGACAAATGCAACAATGAAGCCAGGCCCGTTCCAGGCTAAATCCATCCACATACAAGAACTGAGACAGCAAGTACTTTAATGGGGAACAAGATACCCTTACTTGGTAAATGAACGTCTAGAGCAATTAAAGGTTCCAAGTAATAATGGTACGCAGACGGAGGAATGTGAGGCAGGTCACGGGTAGCACATGTATCACCCGAATTACAGCTACAGAGGCCCGACAGAGCAGGCAAGGACATCCTCAGGGCAATGGAAGAATGCTTTCCCCAGAGAAACACAGTGAGAAGCCCACAACGCTCAGATGTTGGAAGCTAGTATCAATAAAGCAACGTACATTCACCACTTTGATTTTAAAACAGGTTGAATAGACTGAGCACGGTGCTATGACATTTGGTTTCTAGATTGTTTTAGCTGAGTCCCTCTAGACACAGCCAGAAGTCCTAATGGTATGAAATGCTCCTGCCCTTTTGATAAATGTCAGCTGCTCTATCCACTTTTAAAGTGGTCTTCTGGAAGTGACCTGGTCTACTAACAGATAATATCCATATTCACAGGCACATTTAAGCTGCAGAAAGTTCAAAACTGATGGAAGTGATTCTACGAGTGTAGCGTCTTCATATTATACGGTATTATTTATTCATCAACAAAGTGAGTTTGTTACTTGTTACTAGAGTGTGAGTTTCATGGGGTTAAGCTGCTTTTTCTTTGCTAATTACATTTACAGCCCATAGCTAAGATTTTCTCTTCTGCACTTTTGAGGTCCTGATTGTGCAAATTTTGTGAAATTAAATTTCAGTAGAAATAATACTCAGAATGCTAACATTGAATAAAAAAGTATTTTTGGAAGATTTATTATAAGTAATAACACACTTTAATAATTTTTTTGCTGTGTTTTTTAAACACATTTTTGCTGCTTTACAAGACCTGAACACACTAAACAAATAGATTAGCTGCTGCATAACTAACAAAACATCATCAAGAGTGTTAAAAGCCTCTATGATGACCTCTATAATAGTGTTGCCATATGACACACGTTTTCTTTCACCTTTTCATTTGCTTAAAAATTGACAATAAATTGCATTGTAATGAAGGTCAGTCTTTAATTTAACCAAACCAATAATATGCTGTCTTTAACCCTCTGGTCTTGACCAGACACCTAAAAATTAAACTTCCTCCACCCCAGTAAAACCAATGCAATTTATTTTTCTTCAATAATATTTTTTTCTTTTTAATTTTGTATTTTGAGATGATTTGATGGTATTTTTTAAATATTTATGCAATAATTATGGTCTATTTTTTCCATTGAAAATTATACAAACTTTTTTTTTTTTTTTTTTTTTTTTTTTTTTTTTTTTATGATTGCAGTATTTCAGGTTAAAATAGAGACTAGGCCTTCAAAATATTTTTTTTTTGAAGGCAGATTAGCGCCCTTTTTTGGAATTATTTAAGAAATCATGCAACCATGGGTGTAATGGAGATCTCTATGGAGAGGCTTGAGAAATCCCTAGTTCTCTTTTGAACACATTTAATGATTTTTTTTTTGTTTGTTGATGGATTTTAATATATATTTAAAAAATCTCAAATACTATTTATTATAACGTTTTAGATTTTTTGTTGTTGTTGTTGTTGTTAGAAATATAGATATTTTTCTGTGAATTTGTGTTTTTGCAGATTTCCGAAGAGCACAAGTGGGAGTATTTTTTTACGACCACTTAGCATGCTCGAATCATGCCCTCATTTTGTGTGTGTGTCTACATACATAATGCTAGAAGTCACCAAGTTTCATATCATTCTGATGAAGTTGTGATTTTTAAAAATTCTAAATGTGGTTTATAGGTTCAGTTTTTCGTGTGTGTGTGTGTGTGTGTGCGTGCGCGTGTGTGTGTGTGTGTGTGTGTGTGTGTGTGTGTGTGTGTGTGTGTGTGTGTGTGTGTGTGTGTGTGTGTGTGTGGATGTGTCAATATCACACTCCTGATGTTTTAGAGTGTCACCCCTTTACTGCTGTGTACTTTTTTTGTTTAGCATCGTAGATTGTACACACAAATATTCAGAGAATATCTTACTGATAGAGTCAATATTCAGAGAATATTTGTGTTTTTGCCGATTTCCCATTAATTTCCTATGGTCGGTCATTTATGACCGAAGACAATGAACGCTACTTTTTTTTTACGACCAATTAGCATGCTCGAATCATGACCCCAATTTTTTGTGTTTATATACCTAATGCTAGAAAAGTCACCAAGTTTGATATAATTCCAATGAAGCAGTGATTTTTAAAATTTCAAAACAGAGAATTTTCTGGTCAGAAATGACCGAAGAGCACCAGAGGGTTAAGCCACATGATATTTCATTTTCTCTCTAAGCACTCTTTCCTGAGCATGACACTTGCTGCTGTGCTCTTCAAATTTCATTCTACATCTGGATTTTTTTGCTGCATCTTTGAAAATGTGAATAGATGTTGTTCATAGATCTACTTTTCTAACACAGTTTTAGAGAAAATTGAGAAAGCATTGACGTTGCCATATGGACACTCTGTACCAGCAGGAAAAATAACTATGTTACCATATGGCAATCTGTAATGGAACTGCAGTAATTGCATTTCCTCATTGGGAATTCTTCTAAATAGTGGACGTGTTTACAATAATATAGTTGTATTCATGCATTAGTAGCACAATAATGATATACATGAACAGCTATGTTTGACTCTATCAGTAAGAAAGAGCTTGGATTTTAAGAACAATATTGATAAATAAATGATTTCGCTTGAGTGCTGTGTATAAATTCCAAAATGAAATAGTAATTACAGAATGCATTGATACATTTTAAGACAAACTTATGGACCCACTTTATATTAGGTGGCCTTAACTACTATGTACTAACATTTTAATTAATAATTTGATACAATGCACTTATTGTGTACATACATGTTTTTACATTGTACTTACATTTTAAAAAATACCTGCATGTAATTACATCTGTAATTAATTTCTGTAGTTACATTTGTAATTACACAGTTGACCCTTCCCTTACACCTAACCCTACCCTTAAACTTGCCCATACCACCACACCTGTCCATAACTTTACCTGTAGCCCACCTCAATATCAGCAAAGGTGTTTTGCAATACAATTTGAAGACAGTAAGTACATTGTACTTATTTTTTGATGTAAGTACATAGTAGTTAAAGCCACCTAATATAAAGTGGGGCCGTGCTGGGAAATATTGAGTAATATTGATAACTACTTACTATAGTGTAAGGGTAGGATTAGGATTTGGTTGAGGGTTAATTATGCACAATTTACTGTGATTACTATGGTAAGTACATGTAACATGTAACAAGGACACTGTAAAATAAAGTGTTACCGACTACATAGGATGAATTAGAGCAATCTGTGATTTTCTTTTTTGCACTTGCAACGCTTGTGATTTACTATGATTCTCACTCTACAACAACAAAACAATGACAAATGACAAATCAGATAGAATACAGTTATTTTAAAATATAAATAGAGCCTGTGAAGTTTAGGTGTCCCACATTACCAAGATTATGGTATTTCACAATACTGTTTTTAACTTTTTGAGTGTGATCTTCTATCCCTGATGTAATGTTTGCCAAAAACTGTTCTCAACATCATGTCCAAGAAAGTAAAAAACTGCTTTCAATGTACCTATGTGTCTAAGAGTGGATTAGTTAACCTCGCTAATATTCCAACAGTTATCAATCTACTTAGTGGTAATCAAATTCAGGGAGGATTTAAATTAGTCCTAAATAGGGCAAACACGCTTCTATGTACATCTGCACTTCATCATTTGTAACTCCTTTATTTTGCATCCTGGAAAGAAAAGCAGGCAGAGACTAATTTGCAGGCAGTCTTAACAGGACAGTGACGGATACGAAAGCTCTGTGGCTAAGGAACAAAACCATGTTAGCACAGCAACCTCTTATACACAAACACAGCGAATCAATCAGGCCAGTCAAAAGGTGAGTGTTTTTTTTTTCTGAGTAAAAGAATATGTCTAAGTTATATGCTAATACATCCAAGGGTGAGTGTATATGTGCAGAGCTGAAGTTTTAAATCAGGTGTCTTTCTATACAGCTCTTTCCTCTGTTTGCTGCTTGGAGGCAGAGGAGCCTGTGTTGGCACGTATTGAACGGTTTGATTCAGGCAGAGGTCTCCTGGGCCCCGGTCTGATCCATTACCCGCTCTTCTAGCGCACAGAAGAGGACAGGCGGCTTGGAGTGAACTGATGCCTTGTAACACGCTCCTGCCTGGTTTCCTTAACAACAAATCACCCTCAGGGCTCTCCGAGTCTTTCAGTTCCTTTACCATAACTCCAAGGGTCTGAAACAGAGACGTAGGCTTTCAAGAGAAAGTAATACATTAGCAAAATAGAAACACACAACCTAGTTTCTGGTTCATCCTTGTGTGGTGTCTGCTTTATAATACAATGCATTACCAATTTTATAAAAGCAAAAAACAATAGAGACAGTATTTGGACAGACACTTTCTGGCTGTCAAATGCTAGCGGGACATGTTTACAGTTAGAAGAATGTTACCTGCTGGGACACCTGTGTGAACTTTGCTTCATATATCCACCTGGAGATGAGCTGGTTAAAGATCACTGCAAAAATGTCAGAAAAGTTTATTTTCCATTTTTTTTCTTCTAGCTATTTTTATTTGTTAATGTTAATATCTGGTCCATGTTTAGATTTAAATTATAGTTAAATACAATTTTGTTATATTTATAATGTTTACACTCCAAAGTTCATTCTTTTAATGACCAAGGATGCATTAAATTGATCATAAATGACAGTAAAGGGATTTATTATGTTTTAAAAGATTTATATTTCAAATAAAAGCTTGGTTGGTTGCCACCTGTGCAATAAATCCATTCATGAAATGTCCTCACTACTAAATATTCTACAGTCAACTGTTAGTGGTATTGTAACAAAGTGGAAGCAATTGGGAACAACAGCAACTCAGCCACGAAGTGGTAGGCCACGTAAAATCAGAGTGGGGTCAGCGTATGCTGAGGTGCACAGTGCGCGGAAGTCGCCGACTTTCTGCAGTCAATAGCTACAGACCTCCAAACTTCGTGTGGCTTTCAGATTAGCTCAAGATCAGTGCATAGAGAGCTTCATGGAATGGGTTTCCATGGCCGAGCAGCTCCATCCAAGCCTTACATCACCAAGTGTAATGCAAGGCATCGGATGCAGTGGTGTAAAGAACGCCACCACTGGACTCTAGAGCAGTGGAGACGTGTTCTCTGGAGTGACCAATCCCGCTTCTCTGTCTGGCAATCTGATGGATGAGTCTGGGTTTGGTGGTTGCCAGGAGAACAGTACCTGTCTGACTGCATTGTGCCAAGTGTATGGTGGAGGGGGGATAATGGTGTGGGGTTGTTTTTCATGTTGTGCTTGGCCCCTTAGTTCCAGTGAAAGGAACTCTTAATGCTTCAGCATACCAATACATTTTGGACAATTTCATACTCCCAACTTGGTGGGAACAGTTTGGGGATGGCCCAGATGGGAAGTGTTCCAACTTGAATGCGCACCAGTGCACAAAGCAAGGTCCATAAAGACATGGATGAGCGAGTTTGGCGTGGAGGAACTTGACTGGCCTGCACAGAGTCCTGACCTCAACCCGATAGAACACCTTTGAATTAGGATGGAGACTGTGAGCTAGGCCTTCTCGTCCAACATCAGTGCCTGGCCTCACAAATGTGCTTTTAGAAGAACAGTCAAACATTCCCATAAGCACACTCCTAAACCTTGTGGAAAGCCTTCCCAGAAGAGTTGAAGCCGTTATAGCTGCAAAGGGTGGGTCAACTCCGTATTAAACCCTACAGATTAAGAATGGGATGTCATTAAAGTACATGTGCATGTAAAGGCAGGCATCCCAAAACTTTTGGCAATATAGTGTATTTCAACATTGAAAATAAAAATAAATGTTTCTTGAGCAGCAAATCACCATATTAGAATTACTTCTGGAATTATTAAGGATCATGTGACACTGAAGACTGGAGTAATGATGCTGACAATTCAGCTTTGCCATCACAGGAATACATTTTTAAACAGTTTTAAAATATATTAAAAAGAGTTATTTTAATTGTAATAATATTTCACATTATTATTGTTTTTACTGTATTTTTGATTAAATAAATGCAGCCTTGTTGAACATAAGATACATTTTATTTAAAAAATCTTTTTAACCTCAACATTTTGCATGTAAATGATGAACATTAATAATGAACATGAATTAACAAAGAACATCAGTACATTAACATTTCCTAGATTAATAATTTAACTAAAATGTGTATTTTTAAATGTCCAAAAGTGTTCAAATAATTTTTAAAGTATATATTTCCCTCGAAATAACAGAGCGATGTTGAATTATTAGGCAATGCATTGTGAAATAATTAATGAGATGGTATTTTTTAATGCACGATTTTGTAAAACATATTGTTTTATTCATGCTTTGCCAACGGCCTTGTATCATCCAGTCTGGTCCCATCCTCATTGTTCATTCACAAACATGCCTCTGCTCTGAATGACATTGAGATTAGTTAGACATAATGATCACACAACTTGGCTTTTCTCTAAATAATGACTGTGGAGGCTGTTGCCCGCTATTGTTGAAAGGTATACGTATATTATGAATAATAATGTTAATGTAAAAAAAAAAAAAAAAAAAAAAAGAACTGTGTGAATAAATTTAAGGAATTAATAAATTATGAATTAGTAAAACGAAATTGGAACAAAAAGCATCATTAAAGAGAGCACATGGGACTTCCAAGCATCCAAAAAGCGCACAGGGCGCCCTTCCCAATACCCCACACACATTTCCACAGCAACAGTGTGTAATGTGGCGGTATTAGAATGAAGTAGTCAGAACTCCTCCTTGCAGTCTGTTCAGGTTTGGAGCCCCTAAACTGCACTCAGCCTTTGGGGAACCAGTGGGAAGAGATTCAAGGAGGGTCTTCACAGCTCAACCTGTTACATCACATATCTTTGGCAGGCTCTCAGGTGCACATCTGCTTTTACTAGTCAGCTCAGAAAGGCTCTGGTTGTTACAGGACACACGCTCAGTCTCTTACACATTCAGTTCTCTCCTTGGCAACGGGTTAATAATAATATTCCTGCCACATTTTTCTCATCTGTTTTCCATTGCTGCACTCTGATTGATGACTGATCATAAATGAAGATATATTTCTCACTGTTTTATGTACGTTTTATTTCAAATTCTAGATAGAGATCTCAATGTATCATGTCTACTCATCATTAGCAATGTGTTAAAGCAGACAGGAAGACAGGAAGCAAAGCAAATATCTTTCAGCATAACTGCTCAACTACAACCTGTAACATTAAAGGTGCAGTATGCAGTATTTATGAGGATCTATTGACAGAAATGCAATATAATATACATAACCATGTTTTCAGTGGTGTATAAAGACCTCACATAATGAACCATTATGTTTTTATTACCTTAGAACATGGGTCTTCAACCGGGGGTCCGCAGCGGTACTGCAGGGGGTCCGCCAATTAATGTTTGATCACAAATAACTTTTTGACAACATCAAAAAGAGAAAACATCACAAAGTCAAATTCAAATATAAGCACCCTGAAACGAAAGAAAAGCAGAGCACCCTCCCTTGATACTGTGATAGTATAATATTATTGGATAAACAGATTTGGCAAACATTGCGTTTGATTTTGTGCTCTGGAGCATGTGAAACATTCCTATTCACAGCAGGTGAACAACGCCAAATTGCACGCTGCAAAGTATGGATGTGACGTCTACATATAAATGCCTTTTTCACTCTCAAAATTGCAATTGACAGTGATAACTAGCACGGGACAAAAAATGGCATGTCAAAATAGATACACGATGTAAATGCAGAATCATAGATTTAAAAAAACATTCGTATCAACATATATAGTAATTTGATTCTTAATTGTCCATCTCACAGTAAAATTAAAATGTTGTTTTAGTAAACTTGAAACTAAAGTTCAGATAATGTTTAATTGTTCATCTGATTAGTAAAATGAATGTATGATTCTGCAAATCAATTAAAATAATTGATAAGTTGATAACTTTATTTAAATTTATGCCAATCCAAAAAATGGAAACCTGTTTATATAGAACTAGTACATTTACTGGCTGACAAATAACAATAACCATCCTAAAAATGACCCCTAGGGAGTTTAAACCCTTGCACATTTTAGTTTGGTAGTTTGTTACATGCAATATAAATAAAAATCCAATCTCTGAAAGGGCTTTTAAAGGCAAATTGTTATACAAATCTGCCTTAAAGGTGTCATTAATGATTTTTATAGAATGCTACTCAGACAATATCCCTTAATCTGACAGATAGGCCTCACTGAGTTAGGTGTCCTGAAATATCTTGAAATAAATAAACTGCAAAAATATATCTGACAGGCCTGCGGTGAGATTCTTTGTTTAGCCAGCGAGAAGACTTTGATGCGTTTTCTTCCTGTCAGTCATTTTGGATGCTCACCAGGCAGAGCAGGAAAATGGTAGTTGAAACAACTTCAAGTTAGTTCCATATTTCAGCTTCATAAGCAGTTGTCAGTTTGTCACGCATGAACGCTGTTGCTTTTGTCAACTTTGGCTTTGAGGTGCTGATTTCCACCAGTTTAACAAATTATTAACTGATTCAGTATCTTTCCAATTAAATAATATAATTAACATTTGCTGAACATTTTCTTTAAATGGCTGTCAATAAGATAATTTTTGTGTGCTAGATAATGCAGTTACAACATCTGCCAGCAGGGGCTTGTGAGGTCATGGTGAGTGTTGCCAAGTCTGCGGTTTTCCTGCGGAAGTGGGATACTTTTTAGGTTTGATTCCAGGTTTTTTGGAGTCGACTTCGGTTCCCGACTCCCACTGTAGGAGTCTATGGAATCGACTCCTTGACTCCATTCACTTTACATCAAAACAGGGTAAGGAATAAGACAAAATTGCAGTTGTTACACACTTAATTTATATTCCCCCGACACAAAGCCTTAAAATCCCCTTATTAAAACAGCACACTTTTAGCGTGACCGTCCAAATTAGTCCAATTTAGCGATGACTTGATGAGTGGCTAACAATGTTGCTACCTAGCTGTTGCCGATAAAGTGGAAAAAGTCACAAAAAACAGCCATGGTCGAGTGATGGCGCTAAATGCACATGATCTTTGTCTTAAAAGGTGAGTTAAAGATGCTAAATACTAAAATACATACAATAATGTACACTTATTGATGTGTTTATTCTTGATGTGAGTTTTTATGATTTATGGTTAGTTTAATGATAATGAACACAAGGTTAACTATGGAAAACCAAATCATAGTTATTTATTCCATTAATATACCATCAATTAAACTAAAGCTAGCATGGAGGAAGCCTATGTATATTTACAAACTAAAGTCGCTGTGACTGTTCCAAATGTAAGCACTTTATATATGTGTGGGACAGTTTCTTCGACATCTCTCTGACGCGGTGTATTACGTCAGTGTCTGAATTCCTCGCTTCATTTCATTCTCTCCTTGCTTATATAGTGCACTCAACAGCCGTGAACTGTATAAGGCTTAGTAAGCGATTCCGGACACAGCAACAGTGTCGACAACACAGAGTCGATTCCTGTGCTGGAGTCAACCCTGACTCTAGGACTATTCAGAGTTGAGGAATCGACTCTTTTGGAGTCAACTCCCCATTACTACTATTTTAAGTTGTCGTACAAAACTTTTCCACAGGTTGAGTTCCACCACCGTAACTACGATGCGCCAACACCCGCAAAACATCCCCAGAAGTACAAATTCAGTGTAGAATTCGGCGCCCGATGGAGAAAATCGCATTGGGTTATTTTTGGGATACTTTTGTTGCACAGACCTAGCAACCCTGGTCATGATGTACTTGTCTGCTTCAGTGGCTAAGTTTGGTACCAGAGCATACAGGTGCTGGTCATATAATTAGAATATCATCAAAAAGTTGATTTAGTTCACAAATTCCATTCAAAAAGTGAAACTTGTATATTATATTCATTCATTACACACAGACTGACATATTTCAAACGTTTATTTGTTTTAATTTTGATGATTATAACAGACAACTAAGGAAAATCCCAAAATCAGTATCTCAGAAAATTAGAATATTGTGAAAAGGTTCAATATTGAACACACCTGGTGCCACACTCTAACCAGCTAATTAACTCAAAACACCTGCAAAGGCCTTTAAATGGTCTCTCAGTCTAGTTCTGTAGGCTACACAATCATGGGGAAGACTTCTGACTTGGCAGTTGTCCAAAAGACGACAATTGACACCTTGCACAAGGAGGGCAAGACACAAAAGGTCATTGCAAAAAAGGCTGGCTGTTCACAGAGCTCTGTGTCCAAGCACATTAATAGAGAGGTGAAGGGAAGGAAAAGATGTGGTAGAAAAAATTGTACAAGCAATAGGGATAACCACACCCTGGAGAGGATTGTGAAACAAAACCCATTCAAAAATGTGGGGGAGATTCACAAAGAGTGGACTGCAGCTGGAGTCAGTGCTTCAAGAACCACTATGCACAGACGTATGCAAGACATGGGTTTCAGCTGTCGCATTGCTTGTGTCAAGCCACTCTTGAACAACAGACAGCGCCAGAAGCGTCTCGCCTGTGCTGAAAAAAAGTGGTCCAAAGTTATGTTCTCTGATGAAAGTAAATTTTGCATTTCCTTTGGAAATCAGGGTCCCAGAGTCTGGAGGAAGAGAGGAGAGGCACACAATCCACGTTGCTTGAGGTCCAGTGTAAAGTTTCCACAGTCAGTGATGGTTTGGGGTGCCATGTCATCTGCTGGTGTTGGTCCACTGTGTTTTCTGAGGTCCAAGGTCAACACAGCTGTATACCAGGAAGTTTTAGAGCACTTCATGCTTCTGGCTGCTGACCAACTTTATGGAGATGCAGATTTCATTTTCCAACAGGACTTGTCACCTGCATACAGTGCCAAAGCAACCAGTACCTGGTTTAAGGACCATGGTATCTCTGTTCTTAATTGGCCAGCAAACTTGCCTGACCTTAACCCCATTGAAAATCTATGGGGTATTGAGGACGATGTGATATTCCAGACCCAACAATGCAGAAGAGCTGAAGGCCACTATCAGAGAAACCTGGGCTCTCATAACACCTGAGCAGTGCCACAGACTGATCGACTCCATGCCACGCCGCATTGCTGCAGTAATTCAGGCAAAAGGAGCCCCAACTAAGTCTTAAGTTCTGTACATGCTCATACATTTCATGTTTATACTTTTCAGTTGGCCAAGATTTCTAAAAATCCTTTCTTTGTATTGGTATTAAGTAATATTCTAATTTTCTGAGATACTGAATTTGGGATTTTCCTTAGTTGTCAGTTATAATCATCAAAATTAAATGAAATAAACATTTAAAAATATCAGTCTGTGTGTAATGAATGAATATAATCTACAAGTTTAACTTTTTGAATGGAATAAATAAACTTTTTGATGATATTCTAATTATATGACCAGCACCTGTATAACATCACTTACAGCACTTTTAATAACTTTTAAACACTAGCAACTTCTACTTCTGCTCAAGAAGTCGATAATTCCCTATCCCTGGTGTAATCACACTTTCTTCTGCATAGAAACCCTTCATTGAAAGTAGCCTGTGGTTCCATTACAGACACACAGAGAATCGTGATATTGAAGCAGCAGGGAAAAACACACCGTTTCAGCTTCTTTAGTCCTGCCAAGTGCCAAGTCCAACGTGAGCCTGCGGGCTCATGATGCAGGACTTTTTAAATTGAGATTTTTTCACTCTCTCTTTCATAACACAAATTAGACCTAAGTTAGCTTGTTTTTTTTTCTGCCTGATACAGCCAGGGTCCTGAGGAGCTGTAAGTACACCTTTTTAACTGGTGGAGACCAGAAACCCAGAAGATTCTGAGGTAGTGCCGTTTCTGAGGTTCTCCATCGGGGTGAAGCTGTTTTCCTTAAATTGAATTGTATTCTACGCCCAAGTTATGATTGTGAAAGAGGAAAAAGCTGTTTTAGGGAACATCTGGATTAGGTAACCTTGCAGATCAACAGCATATGTGTGTGCTGAAAGAAATAAACCAGCCTTAAATGAAACGGAATCTCTTTGTCATTGCTGTAATCACAGAACAATTGTTAAAGATTAATTTAGAATAAAAGGTACATCATCGCACCAATAAATCTGACAGAATAATGAGAAACAAAAGAAAAAGTGCGATCCATGGATTTAACCTTTCCACACGCTCCTGAAAACCACTTTCACACCCTTAAAAGTGCAGTAATCCATCAGGCGATAGGTTTCCATTTTTACCTGCTGCTGATAAAGAGAAGCACTGAATCGCAGGGTGTGTAACTGCTTCAATCTATGGGGCCAACAGATGTGAATGCAAATGGCCCCTGTGTAATCCCAGTCCGGTGATCAATCCTGGCAGGTAGAGCTCCAACAGGAGTCTAATGTATTCAAACTAATTAAAACACGCCAGCGGGAAACTCCAGAACCCTGCTATTAAAACAGATACTTTTAAATGCAGCGCAATTAAATTTCCCATCGGCACACATGGCCCCGAGACCATCTGCACCGGTGCCGAAGCGCTCACCCTCGCAAGAGTCATTTCAGATCGCATTCTCCAAAAACAAGGCGAGCGCCGCACCACGTTGCAGTCACGCTGGTGCTGCACTAATTATTTTGTGACACTTTGCCTCTGTTTAAAGGAACATCTGCATGGGTTTTCTTGATTGTACTTGCAGCAAGCTGAGCTCTCCCTCAAATGTATCATCTGAATATCATTCATCTAATAAGGTAATGCTCAAAGATACACACCGGCCGGAAAGCTAGCGACTGGCAAACTTCTCTTGAACCTCTCGGAATTATTCACTGTGTCAAATGTTAGCATTTTTGAACACAGGGGGATAAAAAGAAAACTGACTAATTCCTGCTTCTGTTTTGCCCAGTTTTGTTTTGCTGGTGATCCAAATGAAGGCACTGTAAGCCATGCTGCAAAACGGAGATAAGAATGGCTTGAAGCTTATGACAGCACTCTGATCAACACTACAATGCACTCCTCTAATTCAGACCCAAATGCAAACACATTTGCACTCAATGGCAAAACCCACATGTATTCAGATAGTATGCGACTTCTTTGAAGACACTGATATAAGCACAGAGCTGGACCCTTGCTGTACATTGTATTGATAGGGCAGTACGTCTCAAGGAATGGTCTATTCCTCAACGGTGACAAAACAATCATATTGAGGTAATAATATAATAAAAACTCTTTGCCTTGTGCAGAAGTAATACAATGATCATATTGGTTGTTTTACAACAGAATACCTGGGGATGGTAACGTAATACATTATACGGTACATGCGCAAAATGATTTCAGATTTGACTAAAGGTGTCTTTACAGAGACTGCTGATCAGAGGTGGCGTAAATGCACTTACAATTGTATCCTTTGATAATAGGCGGTGAGATGGGTCAAAGCAGGCATAATTTAGCTTGGCTTAATTTACAGCTGTGTAAGACGATTGTGATTCAGATGTAACCATTATCATAGACATTATCATCTTGACTAAGCAAGCAGACCAAAACAGTGCATAATTTATTATCAAATGGATAGTTTTTTGGTCCTAAATGCTGATCAGTGTCAAATAGCCAGGTCTGATTTGTGAATGAATCATTCTTTTGAATGAACTGGTGAATTAACTCAAAACCAGTTTGAATGATTCATTCTTAAATCAGGCTGATCCAGTTCTCAAGTTCAACTCAGTTAAAACTGGCTGAATAAAAATCAGACGGATCTACTTTTCAAGTTCAACTCACAAATTCAACGATATCTGTAGCGATTAACTCACTGGTAAGTAAGAGTTTGGAATAATTCATAATTTTAATGTTTTTGAAAGCATGTAAAACAGTAATAGTGTGAAATATTATTGAAATTTAAAAAAATAAATATTTTAATGTAATTTATTCTTGTGATAGCAAAGCGGAATTTTCAGCAGCCATTACACCAGTCTTCACTGTCATATGAATTTATTACTGGAATAGGAATATTTTGAAACATTTTCGTTCTAATATTCTAATTTTCATGTATACACACACACACACACACACACACGTCATGTTGTGTTTTCATGCTTTATGGGGACATGATTTTTATACTGTGCAAACTGTATATTCTGTCCCCTAACCCTAAACCCATCACAAAAACACAAAAAAAAAACATAATTTAGTCTGATTTATAAGCTGGTTGTCCCCACATGGACAAGGATTTTGGATATTGCTATCTTTGTGGGGACATTTTGTCCTTATAGCATGGGTTTACCTGGACACGCACATAGTATTGCTTTTACTGTATCACTTAAGCTGGATCCAAAGACACATTGTAAATTCATCAATTTACAATGAATGCAAATGAATGGTGATTTAAAATTAGAAGGTGGTGGGTATTCTATCCTGATGTATTATTACAGGAGACTCTGATAGCAGAGTCTTGTCCTGCTGTTTATGCCGTGCAGTTGCCCAGCAGTGGTCTCACAACAGATCGCTTCTGACCCGTGAGCCCCTGCCAGCCGATTTACATAAATCGCACTCCAGATCTGACCGTTACTAGGCAGCACAGGCAAACAGAGAGTCATCCTGAAATGGAAATCAGGCCACCAACCCGGAGAGCATCATACATGCTACTGTGACAAATGTGGCAAAGACTGAGCGACTACTTAACTGCTTCCTGTCCACCCTTCTCCAGGTTAATGTTCATGACAACGACAACTGCAAGTGCATACTTAACATATACCATAGAGTTGAAATAAAAACAGCCTTGCCAGAAAAGTTTGCATTTAATAATCACGTCCTTGCCACATCCATTTAAATAAAGTGACATTTGTGTAACTTGAAACGGAGTACTGGACATGATCAAATGAACTCACCGTCGCATTACCATACATACTTACGATGAAGAGCCTAAATAGAGATGTGCTGTGACATAATAATCCTTTAAGCGTGAGAATGTTAATCGGGGAAGCAGGGATGTTGATATAAAAGCTCTGAACAGTGGCTGAAAGGTATGGCTGAGAATCTCATATACTCCGTCTTTTCAGTGTTGTGACCCAAGGAAGCGGAGGTCATATTATTCCTCAGCTTCTTTAATTGCTATTTTAAGGATATCTCACTCCTACACCAGCCTTCCTGTCAGAGTCTTTGAAGTGGAACATTGCAATTACACAGGAGAAGATTTTACACGGCTAATAGTGATCGGATGCTTTTTCTTGCTACCTGCACTTTACAGCTGCAATACGGTGACCAAAGGGTGGAGTGGTCAGGTTTACAGTCCTGTGGGACACATACAGAAGATTGATTGGAGAAAAACACCTAAAACTGCCCATTTTAGCCATTTTTTCCTCAAGGAAACTGATGGATTAATAGCACCGAAGAGAAAAGATTTATTCAGCCAGCTACACACAAATACAGCTTTTTCACCTAATATAATATTGCTCTGTGAGTTAAAGGATTAGTTCACTTTTTAAAATGAAAATTACTCCATGATTTACTCACCCTCAAGACATCCTAGGTGTATATGACATTCTTCTTTCTGATGAACACAATCAGAGTTAAATTATATGCTGATGTTTCCAAGCTTTACAATGGCAGTGAACAGGGCCCACGAGTTTGAAGCTCAAAAAAGTGCTTCTATCATCCATAATACACGCACTCCACACGGCTCCGGGCCTTCTAAAGAAAATCGATGTGTTTTTGTAAGACGGTAAAAGGCGTTACGCTTTTATCGGAAGTTGAATATGGAAGGCGGTCTGGTGGATTATACTTTATAAAGTGTTTAATATGGATATTTTTTCTTACAAAAACCCACCGATTCACTTCACAAGGCCTTTATTAACCCCCGGAGCCGTGTGGAGTACGTTTATAATGGACGGATGCACTTTTTTGAGCTTCAAACTTGTGGGTCCCGTTCACTGCCATTTTAAAGCTTGGAAACATCAGGATATAATATAACTCTGATTGTGTTCATCAGAAAGAAGAAAGTCATATACACCTAGGATGTCTTGAGGGTGAGTAAATCATGGGGTCATTTTGATTTTAACGTGAACTAATCTTTTAACATCCATTTAATCAAGATTCCCTCTGTTAGCCAAAGGAAAATGGTCATTTTCAATGGTTATTATGTACATTGTGTACTCCTGGCTGAGCAGCCAGTCACCCTAAATACAGATAAGCAATGGCAACTTTTTTGGTATCATACATTATAAAACCATCAGCCTGTTAAAGAGTCTTGCTTTGCCCTTAAAAACGAAACAATAGGCCTATACTTGTTCTTTATCGGCATCTATGGTTCCTTTGACATCCATGGAACTAGAACAAAATGTTCTTAATAGTGGAAAAAAGTTGTTCAGATTATTAAAATATTCTGCACACTAAGGAAAAAATGGTTATTTCTGTTCACTGTAAAGGTTATTTTGGGGAGTACAAAATGATTCTTCTATGTTCATTCTTCTTTTCTTTTTTCTTTTTTTACGTCACAGACCAAAATAAACCAAGGATAGACGGATATAATAGTCGTCCCCTGGAATGAACTTGGATTGACATTGTGGCACGTGTGACTCTGTGTGTAAGATCTGGTCTGTTTGTTGTTGTTCACACAGGAAAGCCACATTAACACATCCCTGATACTGTGCCCCACACTGACACCACATCTGTTTACACACCTCCACCTCATCCTACTGCTAGTGTGTGTGTGTGTGTGTGTGTGTGTGTGTGTGTGTGTGTGTGTGTGTGTGTGTGTGTGTGTGTGTGTGTGTGTGTGTGTGTGTGTGTGTGTGTGTGTGTGTGTGTGTGTGTGTGTGTGTGTGTGTGTGTGTGTGTGTGTGTGTGTGTGTGTGTGTGTGTGTGTGTGTGTGTGTGTTAAAAACAAAGTAGCCTAATTATTTGTTAATGATGGTAAAATTTAATTAAATTAAAAAAATAAAATAAAATAAAAAGCTTCTGTCTTTTTATGGTAAGTATTTAGTGTTTTTTTAGTCCATTAGCTAAAAACAATCGCATCAAGCTTCATCGTGTCACACAATGTTACTCAACAATTTCAAATGGAACCATTTAGCTGTTTTTACAACCTCATGTTCCAAAAATACATGTTTTCCATCTCCTGGAAAAAAAAACATGAAAACTGAGACAATATTAGAAGCCATTTCCTCAGGCTGTTCTGAAACGCTTGAGTACTGATAGCGTGCAGTTTTGTCCCTGGCACTGAGGACAGTAATGGTATATTCAGTCACCATGTGTAGATCTTTCATCTTGCCAATTCCTCAAACACTTTGCGTGTCTTTTCATTCCATGTCTTACTTACACATTTGTTTGATTAAATAATTCAGATTGCAAAAGATTACAGTCGGTCCAGTGAATTCTCTATATTTTGCAAGAGCGTTTATTATTTTTGAGCATTTATTTGGTCAAAACAAATGGTATCAATTGTATGCAGCCCAACAAATAGGAAAGCAATTTTGATGCAGGATACTTTGAACCGCCATGGCCCTCCGGGAACAGTAATGTGGAGGGAGAAAAGGACAGCCCCAGTTAATTCTGGGAGATTTCACAGTCAGCAGCCTCTATGCTTTCTGCTGCCTGCAAGGCCACACTGCTCTGATAAATATGTCATTTCCTGGCTGATAGGGCCACAGATGGAATAAGGTTTGTATTGGGAACACATGCGCTGCATTTTGTCACCCACTGCACTAGCTGATAGAGGAGACCCCGGGGGAAGCAACCTGCCAATTCATTTTCTCTCTGCAGATTTTTCATCTCAAAGAGGACGGGTATTTTCTCAAGAAAGACAGGGCAATATAGCTTAAAATGAAAAGGGTTTTAATAACTTCTTCCTATGGAATGTGTGTGTGAATTGCCATATCAGCATAAAGGCAGTTCAATCAGACAACAAGAGGGACTATCACTATTGCACTATTGTGGAACACAGGCTATTTTTGCACACTTCAATCCACGATAGAAGCATATCTTACAAAACGCTGGCTTTCCAAGAAAATATAATGTCACGACGGAGACATTCTTTGTTTTGCGCTGGAGGCTGTCTAGAAACAGCACAGCCTTGCACCGCCGGTCTGACACAACGTTGCATTGTGTGAACTTCTGCTGTAAGTCTCTGTGTGGCTAAGAAACAACGAGGGCTGTTAGGAACCAGAATGGGAGCTGTCCACTCCTCTGTCTCATGTACTCGTGTTCGCAGGCCCACTCATGGGTGAGACAAGGGTAAAAGAGCCCACTTGCAGCTGTACAAAAAGGCCAGAGGGAGGTTAAGCACAGCTGTCTGGGTGACATGGCATGATGGGAATATGTGGTAGTGTGGGAAGCGGGCTGAAGAAGCTCCCTGGAAGTGTTATCTTTAAGATCTGCTGAAGCAAACTCTCCAGACACTATTAAACACAAAGATATGACCACAGAAAAGTAGAGCCAAGAGAAAAAATTATAAATAAAATAAATAAATACAAACAATTCTCATCTTAAATTTAAATACATATATCTAAATAAATAAGAACAAATATAATACATTTTATATATTAAAATATATATATAAAGTGACAAATCTAAATGCCAGAAATAAATAAATAAACAAATAAATAAATAAAATCTAGTAAAAACACTTAACATCAATAAGATAATTGATGTGGGCAGCATTATTAAGATAAGACAACATTAAGCAATGTAAGATAATTATAATTATATCTTGAACTTTAATCAAGATCATTAAGATCAAGATAATTGCTTGTTTTCAAAGCAGTTTTGCTTCTCGCGTCTGGATATTTAGACATAAAAATACTGAATATTAATTAACACTGCTTTAAATAAAATAACCTTTTTTTACAGTCAGATTATATGTCAAAGCAAGACATTTCATCCATCCATACTGATTTTAAAAAGTCTGTTTATTATTAGTGTTTTGGCTTTGGCTATACCTTGTCATCCAAAATATCTGAACCAGTTTTAGATCACCCGTGTTCAACGTGCTAATTGTTTGTATCCTCTCTTTCTTCACCAGCCACCAACAGATCAGCAGCAAAAAAAGCACTACAAAGGACTGCATTTATTACACACACGCGTTACACTGCCTGTCCATCTCAAGCTCACCCCCCTCTTCCTATCTGCCTGTGCAGAGCATCTGCCACCCAGAGAAGAGGGGGAACATGGGAGCACATTAGTCACCAGATGTCACCTTTTGCTGCCAGCCCTATCGAACAGGCAAGCAGACAATGCAGCATGCATAGTGAACATCTGACTGGGGCCCACTTCTGCAAGACAGAGCTCACTGACTCGCAATGACAGCTCCTACTGAATGGACTCAGCCCCCTTTCCATGTCAGGAGTGACACCTACAGTTCTCTCCGGATATCTGTGGCGACTGTCACACCCCTGGCATGATAATATCACTAATTGTTGAACATTGTTTTTGGTTGATCTGATTTCTGCAAAGGCTCAAGAATATTTTTTTTTCTCTTTTTTTCCCCCCGGAAGAATCTCATGCAGGATGAACAGGCTCTCCACAGGGATTCCAAGCGTCAGTTGTTGTGCCTGAAATAGTAATGCCTGAAGGCACTAAATCATGCATACATTTCAGATCCATTAAGAATGTACAAGGTGCACTTTTGTCATAATTCAGTTCTGTTGGACTTCTGTCAAAACTGGAAAAGTGGAAGTTTTCTCCTAGATGTTTTTTGTATACCAATCAGCCACCTTACAGGGGCCAATTAAAGGGACAGTGCACATAAAATGTAAAATTCTTTCATCATTCTTATTTTGTTCTGTGGAACACAAAATGGGATTTTCTTGAGGAATAGAGAAGAATATCCTGGTTAGTTTTTTCATATGATAAAAGTGAGTGAGGTCCAGAAGATTTATGTGATACACATTACCTTTTAAAAGTGTGGGGTTGGTATATTTTTATTTATATATTTTTTGAAGGAAAGGGATAATTGTATTCAACAAGGATGGATTAAATTGATCAAAGTTACAGTAAAGACATTTATAATGTTACAAAAGATTTTTATAACAAATAAATGCTGTTTCTTTGAACTTTCTGTTCATTAAAGAGTCTTGAAAAAACTGTATCACGTTTTCCACAAAAATATTAAGCATCATTATATTAATATTTCTTGAGCATCAAATCAGCATATTATTGCCTTATGTTCTCTGTGTTTGTCCCTAGACTTTTGTTATACTTTCTGTTTCCTGTTCTATCTGCCATCTTTGTAGTCCTTTCGTAGTTTTTCATGTTCATCAGGTCCCTGATTGTTCCCAGACCTGTGTGTCTTGTTACCTTTGTTAGCCCTTGTGTACAAATAGCCCTTGTATTTCCTTTGTTCCTTATCAGTCATTGTTTAGTTTCACATGGATTCCTGTTTTCCTGGTTGTAGTTTTCTTTGTATTTCTAATAAACCCCTGGACTTAGATCTGTATCTTCGCCTGCAATCCTTGCTCATAATGATTTCTGAAGGATACTGTGACTGAAGACTGGAGTGATGACTTCTGAAAATTCAGGTTTGTTGTCACAGTAATAAATCACATTTCAAAATATAAAATGGAAAACACCAAATCACTGAGTTGAACCAAGGGTATATTTACACGACAAGTTACAATGTACTAAAAACAGATGACAAGAAACGATCAAAACAATCCCCATTCATATGGAAATTACGCAAAAATTACTAAAAGGCTGTATTATGCATGCCAGGCCAGTAGTTGACGCTTTGTCAAGATACACCCCACGAACACGTAATATGCATGCGTTAACATGTAATGTGTATGACGTCACCGTTGATACAAATTCACGTCTTTGTTGTTTACATGGAGACGGTAAAGGCATCGTTTACAAAAGCTTGCATTTTCAGGCCCCCAAAACGCTGTTGTCATGTAAATGAATGGCCAAAACGCAATCAAAGTTTTCAATTTTTTTGTTGAAAACGGTGTTGTGTAAACATTCCCTAAAACTGGATCATTCTGATTTATAAACAAATCATTCAAGAACGATTCAGTCACAAATCACAACAACTGTTGATGAACACGCTAACTCCTGCTACAGACTGTGATTTGGCAACCCTATAAGATGAGTACATTATGTTGTACACTGTACAACATGGATCTGTAGAGCAAGAGCAAACTTTGCAAATGGAGCTTGAGGTAAGTAGTTTTAAATTTTAGCAGCATGTCGCGTTGATCAATATGCCATTTCGTGTTGCACTTTTATTGGTTAGTCAGTGGACGAAGGTCATAGCAGCAATCACACTGTGAGATCATGATACATTTCTGACACTGTCAGAAAATGATCATATGCTATTTTTGGTCGCAAATTCTGTGAAAACGGCCATCTTTGAACCTCTCTCACTGTATGACATAGGACCACCGTGTAGGAGCCACAACCAAAGAAATCGCCATGATTGGTCATCTTTCGTCATCAGCCAAAATTCTTACAATGTGTGCCAGGCATAAGAAGATATTAATGTCAAGATTTTCAGTGGTGACCTCTTTTCTTCACACAAAGCTACCTCAAGGCTTCAGAAGACTTGGAAAAGCATTTTTTTTTTGTTGTTGTTGTTGTTTTTTTGGAGCTTGACAGCTACAATTTTCATTTACTTTCATTAGCTATATGCAAAGGCTGCAAAGTCGTCCCATCTTTTCAAATATGGCAGGACTATCACCACTGCCACTAAAGACTGCTTTGTAAATACTGTATTTCCTCAAATAAAAGCCTGTAGTCAATTAAATGCTGGGCCTCTGATAATGGCCGGGGGCGTGGCCAGCACAAACAAATAAAGGCCGGTCTCAAATTAAGGCCGGGGAAAAATTATTTCCTTTCATTTCATGTGCATTCAAGTTCAGCGTAATGTACAGTAGGGTTGTGCCGAAGGAGCGAAACCATCGTGACCATCGCCCCCAGCTGTAAGTCTTGCGAGTGTGACACACACTAATCCTGGTCTCTTCTATACTTAACCTAAACACTTTGCAGGGATTGCTCTGTAAATTAAATTGAGAATATAACTGATGCATATATGCTATTTTAAATACTGTAGTCTATGAGAGATGTGATGTGTGTTAGTCTGTGAAAATACCATGTCAGGCAGGCTACACAAATATTGATCTTGACAATCTCTTAGCCTCTTGTCTTTTTTACACATCTTACTCTGCATTTAACTTAAAATATTTTATTTTGTACAAGAAAACAGCATAGGCTTCAAAATAAATTATGCTATTGAAATATTGTAAAGTGGTCATTTGAACTACACAAACAAACGTTTAAAAAACAATATGCAAAATCAAAATTGAATAGCTCCATAACGGATTGAGAAAAGTGCGCGCATTAGTTGGGTTAGAAAAATAACAAAATTATATATTTTTTTAAGTAGAAAATAATATTTATGTAAAGAGATATATATTAAAATAAAAAGTGCTTAAAGGAACACTTCTTAAGTGGAAGGAAGCTTTTTTCCCTCACATGGAATATAGAAAGCACATTAGTTGGGTTAGTAAAATAACGAAATTATAGTGTTTATATTGAGTCTATAAAACACAAAAGAACAACAAATATATCAGAAAAGCCTTTCTTTAAAGTGAATTTCGTTTTGTATAAATTGTATATTAATTTTAATCTATGTTTTATCAACTAAATTGCCCGGATTTAATAAATAACAAGCATAATAGCCTATAACAGACAATGACAAGGAGGCGGAGGCGGTGGCGCAGCGTGAACAACGGCTTAAATGAACTAGCCTACTAGAAAAGAAAAAAAACTTTAGTCAGGGGCAGCCCTTACTATTTATTTCAGATAGGCCTATATGTGATCCAGCATGTCACAAAGGGACATTCTGGGTTGAGCGCGCGGTGCTGACCGGAATGAGGTTCAGAAATTAAAGGGATCTTCAGAAAGGCACTCTCCACTGGAGGAAATATTACCGCTCTTTCAACGTACACACCACAACAGTCACAATATGACCTAAAGTATGTTTTAAAAACACAATTCAACTAATAAATAATACTTAATGGGCCACCTAAAATGTTTATTACTAATAAATTATTAAATTCTAAAAATGAATAAAATGAACAAAAATTTACATGAACAAAAATTTGCATTACATTTGCAATCCTTTGAAACCTCCCCACTTCCCGCGCCCCTGATGATATCTGTCCTCTGGAACGCTATCGCTTTTCATTTAAAACGGTTTATTTAAAACAATTATTTTGTTCAAATAGATGGAATTCGAAATACAGGCCTGCCCCTAATAAAAGCCTGCTTCAAATAAAAGCCTGTGACCTTCTGCAGTTCAGGTAAATAAAGGCCCTGGCTTTTATTCGAGGAAATACGGTAATCTTCCTCATCAGTTTCATCTCTGCAGCATCCCAGATAGCCTAGAGGAACTCGATGTTGCAACAGAAATTATTGAATCTCTTTTCCAGCACTTTAGACACAGTTGATCCTCTGTGCTTAAAGAAGATAACAAAAGTAGTCCAACGCCGTGGTCCAACGAGCACACTCGGCCCTTAAAACAGCAGCCAGAAAAATGGAGTTCAGCTGGAAGAAAACAAAACTGCAGGTTTTTCGCATTTCGTGGAAAGAGAGCATGATTGCGTACAGAAAGGCCTCAAAACTGCTAGATCTGCTTATTTCTCGACTCTTTTAGAAGAAAATGATGTTGGCATTAGTGGAATTGCATTGGCATGGATTAAATCATACTAATCTGACCGTTTTCAGTTTGAAGCAGTAAATGAAGAGATGTCACACCGATCACAAGTTCAGTATGGAGTACCGCAAGGCTCAGTGCTAGGACTGTTGCTTTTCACCCTGTACATGCTACCACTGGGAGATATCATTAAGAAGCATGGTGTTAGTTTTCATTTTTATGCTGACGATACTCAGCTCTATATTTCTCCACGCCCTGACGAAACTTACCAATTCACAAGATTAACGGAATGCATAGCTGATATAAAAAATTGGATGACTAATCATTTCCTGCAACTTAATTCAGAAAAAAAAACTGAATTTTTAATTATTGGACAAAAAACCTCCACACGTAGTAACCTAGAATACTGTCTAACACTTAATGGCTGCTCTGTCAAGTCCTCGTCATCAGTGTCCAAAACCTGGGTGTGCTCTTTGGTACAAATCTTTAATTTGAAAGCCACATTGCTAGCATCTATAAAACTGCATTCTACCATCTTAATATATATATATAAATTACGGCACATGCTTTCAATGCAAAATGCTGAACAGTTAGTTAATCCGTTCATGACCTCAAAGCTAGATTATTGTAATGCTCTATTGGTGGTTGCCCTGCTCGCTTAATAAATAAACTCCAGCTGGTCCAAAACGCAGCAGCTCAAGTTCTTACTAGAACCAGGAAATATGACCCTATTAGCCCAGTTCTGTCAATACTGAACTGGCTCCCTATTAAACAAAAATTGTAAAATCTTGCTAATTACTTACAAAGCACTAAATGGTTTAGCTCCCCAGTACTTGAGCGAGCTCTTAATGCATTATACTCCATCACATCAATTGCGGTCTCAAAATTCTGGCCAGTTGATAATACCTAATATCAAAATCACCTGCAGGCGGTCGATCCTTTTCCTATTTAGCACCTAAACTCTGGAACAGTCTTCCTAGCATTGTTCGAGAAGCAGACACACACTGTCAGTTTAAATCTAGACTAAAAACACATCTCTTTACTATGGCATACACATAAAACGTTATCAATTTATATTATCCAAATCAGTTAAATGATTGTTTTAAGCTGCATTAACTAGGTCTGCCTGAGCCAGGAACACTTCCCACAGCACTTTATGTACTGGTTACATCATAAAAAGAATGGCATATACTCTAGTTTTAGTCTCTCTGTTTATCCCAAGGTTTACTGCAGTCAGCCGGATCCGGGCTCCAGATCAGATGTAGGACCTGCGCCTAGACATGACCAACACATCCCTGAAGTATCTGCAGAGGCCGTGTCAACTAGACTCTCCCTTGTGAAGGGCTCATCACCACGACATCCTCAACAAACTCGTCTCCGGTGTGATGACTCCGATCTTCAATCAGATGGAACTGGACAATTATTCTGAATATTCCGATCTAATATGACTTCTGACTTGTAATGTTGCCTGAATCATAATCATACACTGTTTGTTCGTTGGCCAGAGGAGAACTAGCACATGACTGAGCCTGATTTCTCTCAAGGTTTTTTTCTCCATTCTGTCACCTGATGGAGTTTGGGTTCCCTGCCACCGTCGCCTTTGGCTTTTGGCTTGCTCAGTTGGGGACACTAAATATTCAACTACAGGGAGTGCAGAATTATTAGGCAAATGAGTATTTTGACCACATCATCCTCGTTATGCATGTTGTCTTACTCCAAGCTGTATAGGCTGGAAAGCCTACTACCAATTAAGCATATTAGGTGATGTGCATCTCTGTAATGAGAAGGGGTGTGGTCTAATGACATCAACACCCTATATCAGGTGTGCATTATTATTAGGCAACTTCCTTTCCTTTGGCAAAATGGGTCAAAAGAAGGACTTGACAGGCTCAGAAAAGTCAAAAATAGTGAGATATATTGCAGAGGGATGCAGCAGTCTTAAAATAGCCAAGCTTCTGAAGCGTGATCATCGAACAATCAAGCGTTTCATTCAAAATAGTCAACAGGGTCGCAAGAAGCGTGTGGAAAAACCAAGGCGCAAAATAACTGCCCGTGAACTGAGAAAAGTCAAGCGTGCAGCTGCCAAGATGCCACTTGCCACCAGTTTGGCCATATTTCAGAGCTGCAACATCACTGGAGTGCCCAAAAGCACAAGGTGTGCAATACTCAGAGACATGGCCAAGGTAAGAAAGGCAGAAAGTCGACCACCACTGAACAAAACACACAAGCTGAAACGTCAAGACTGGGCCAAGAAATATCTCAAGACTGATTTTTCTAAGGTTTTATGGACTGATGAAATGAGAGTGAGTCTTGATGGGCCCGTGGCTGGATTGGTAAAGGGCAGAGAGCTCCAGTCCGACTCAGACGCCAGCAAGGTGGAGGTGGAGTACTGGTTTGGGCTGGTATCATCAAAGATGAGCTTGTGGGGCCTTTTCGGGTTGAGGATGGAGTCAAGCTCAACTCCCAGTCCTACTGCCAGTTTCTGGAAGACACCTTCTTCAAGCAGTGGTACAGGAAGAAGTCTGCATCCTTCAAGAAAAACATGATTTTCATGCAGGACAATGCTCCATCACACGCGTCCAAGTACTCCACAGCGTGGCTGGCAAGAAAGGGTATAAAAGAAGAAAATCTAATGATATGGCCTCCTTGTTCACCTGATCTGAACCCCATTGAGAACCTGTGGTCCATCATCAAATGTGCGATTTACAAGGAGGGAAAACAGTACACCTCTCTGAACAGTGTCTGGGAGGCTGTGGTTGCTGCTGCACGCAATGTTGATGGTGAACAGATCAAAACACTGACAGAATCCATGGATGGCAGGCTTTTGATTGTCCTTGCAAAGAAAGGTGGCTATATTGGTCACTGATTTGTTTTTATTTGGTTTTTGAATGTCAGAAATTTATATTTGTGAATGTTGAGATGTTATATTGGTTTCACTGGTAAAAATAAATAATTGAAATGGGTATAAATTTGTTTTTTGTTAAGTTGCCTAATAATTATGCACAGTAATAGTCACCTGCACACACAGATATCCCCTTAAAATAGCTAAAACTAAAAACTACTTCCAAAAATATTCAGCTTTGATATTAATGAGTTTTTTGTGTTCATTGACAACATGGTTGTTGTTTAATTATTAATGTTGTAAAATTAATCCTCAAAAATACAACTTGCCTAATAATTCTGCACTCCCTGTATATTACTGATCTGCCCGCATTGACAATATATGATAATTGAACTGAGTTGGATGACATCACCGTTTTCTGCAGAGCGGCTGTACAGCCGAATCAAATTCTGTTGCATTATTTTCCTGCTTTGAAACAATCGGCATTGTAAAAAGCGCTATATAAATAAAGGTGACTTGACTATATGGATAAGAGTGGCCAGGATGTTCTTCAAAAATTCACCTGTAACGTTCCAAAGAAGACAGAAAGTCATACATGTTTAGAATGTCACATTTCATTATTAGGTGAACTATCCCTATAAATAGAATTAACGTGGGTTCAAATTCAAAATGATGCAGAGAATAAACTGGTGTTGTGCTTCCTGTGAGGCCTCTAGAATCAAAATGTGAAGATGCCACGCTCCTCTGATGCTTTTCAAGAAACAAGAGTGACCTGTGTGGTTGTCAGCTCATAAATCAGAACCTCATAAATGTTGAATATTGCAATGCTTATGGCAGAGAGTTATGAGACCAGGGTCTACAGTTCAAATCCCCAAAGCGTTTCATCCACAGCTGATGCACTAGTCCTAGCCTTTGTGAACAGTGTTCACAGACGCTGTCAAATCCAAGTGCAGGTAAATATGGGCGGTGATGTATTTTAACATTTTGTCATGAATAATTGAATGGTTAGTAGTTAAGAGTTTGACCCACCATCTATCTCCACATCACATGCATATTTAAACAGTGCTTTTCACCATTTAATTCATTTATAACTGTGCTCTGATGTGAACCTCACTGTGGAACAATGCACATTAACAACCTCCACTTATTAAGGTTTAATCATCAAGTTACAAACATGTTTCATGAGTGTACATTTGAGTGCAAATTTTTTGTTTAATATAAATAATAATTCCCTATTTTGATTCGTAAATGATGATTCCCTGATGTTTTTTTTTATTTTTTTATGTATGAAGCGCGGCTGTTAAACACCAGGGCAGTGCAGAAAAGCTTATGTTGCTCTGTGGTCAGTCACTTCAGCAGAAAGGGAACCGTAAGGTCAATGACCATTGATTTGCTTCCCCCACCCACCTTGTAAGCTGCAGCTGTGTCTGATACTAAGCATCGCTGGCCTCTAACGCTGAACCATAGCATCACTATCACCAAACACACGGGGGAGACCAGGGCTAGTTGTCACAAGGAGGGGGGCTTGTTAATTAAATTACAGTTACTCAAATGTGTCACACAAACATGAGGATTTTTCATAAATGTCCAGTTGTCACGTGTAAAATGTTATAAATTTACTAGGGCTGGGGGAATTAACGTGTTAATCTTTGCGATTAATTTGATATGTTTAACGCGTCAAAAAAAAAAATAACACAGCTTGTTTTAATAACTTCCTGTTGTGGCTGCCGCTGCTATTGCGAGTGTACCGATTGCCGAACCAAGTCACCCTGTCATGATGGGGGACAATGATGGAGTTTTAGGAGGAATGTTTGTATTTAAAAAGTTGCCTGATGGCGCTTTTAACAAAACAAAGATGGTGTGTACAATTTGCAAAGCTGAATTCAAATACCATAGAAGCAATTCGTCTTTAACATACCATTTAAAAGCAAAGCACTCGGGTGCTAGCAACGTAACGTAGTGAGGCTACAGGAGGGCCTCGCCAACACACGTTACTTCAGTACTGTAATCGTGGCAAGCCACTGACCAAATCTGTAACTGAAAAATTAACTGATGCTTTAGCTAAATGGATAGCTAGAAACTGCCGCCCAGTTAGCACTGTGGAAGACGAGGGACTGAGAGAAATCCTTCAAATTGCGTCGGGAGACACGTCTTACGATCTACCCTCGAGAAGAACGATTATGTCGAGAATACACAGTTTGTATGACAATGAGAGGGCACGGAGGATGGACATATTGGAGAAAGCAAAATATGTCGCTCTCACAGGAGATCACTGGACATCTGAGCAATGACAACTACTTGGGCGTCACAGCGCACTTCATAGATGACGAGTGGCGATTGCGTTCGTTTGCCCTTACTGTGAGTCAGACCACAGAGCGCCACTTTGCAGAGGCATGTGCTGAACATTTTTTGGAAGTCGCCAAAGATTGGAAAGTGGAGCAAAAGTTAACAACACTTGGGATGGACAGCGCTCGGAATATGACGGCAGCAGCGAGACTCTTCGCGACTGTGGACAGTCTTCTTGCCAAATGTCACAAAATTGTTGGGCACTTTAAGCACAGTCCATCAAATGCATAGGAATTAGCAGAACAGCAAGTTGCACTTGGACAGAAGCAAGAACCACTTGTACAGGATGTAGCGACCAGATGGAATTCTACCCTAGAGATGGTCAAGCGGATCCAGCGAAACCAATTGTCAGTATCCACCACTTTGGCTCAGCAAAACAGCACAATTGCCATGTTCACTGCACAGGAACTGCAAAATCTGGAGGAACTACTTGAACCTTCCAGGTTAGTTAATATTGCACTCTCTAGTGTTTTTGATCTCTCTAACTTACCTGTGTTTGTGTGTGTGCGTTAAATTTTGTCTTTTTTCCTGTGTCTTGTGTTTGTGTTTATCCCCCTCTGTATTTTGTTTGTTCTCTCTCTCTCTCTCTCTCTCTCTCTCTCTCTCTCTCTCTCTCTCTCTCTCTCTCTCTCTCTCTCTCTCTCTGTGTGCACGCGCGTGTGTGTTCTTTCCAGGAAAGGGGTGCTCTATAGCCTGGCTCCGCCCTCCTACGTACTTCCGCTCAATTTTCATTTTCCTTCAGTACTACGTCTGGTACTGCTGTATATGCTTAGGTTTTCTCCCGAACATTTTTTTACCGGTCCAATCAGTGAACAGAGGGAGTGGCTGAGAGCGATGACGTTGATGTTGTGTGCTAGTTTGAGTTGTAGTTCAGTAATGGCAGCGGTGAAAGATGCGAGTGTGTGGCACTGGCACCGCTGATGAATGTCCAGAAGTTAAAGCCGGATTGTGGCGAGGTGGACGAGCGAGCGAGATCGGTGTGCGTGATTGAGAATGAGACACACTGGTCTCGAGTCCTCTCATGAGGGAGCACGGAGGCATATAAGGACGAGCGACACCGGTGAAGGACGAAAGAGGATCAGGCCGTCATCCGTGAGGGGCTGCCACTTTTACTTTCATTTTTTGTTTATTATTTGATTAAAAGTTGTTAAACGTTCGCCGGTTCCCGCCTCCTTCTTCCCTGAACAAACGAACTCCGTTACACGGAGCAAGAACAATCACTGCTGAGTTTTGTTGGTAGCCATAATGTTGTGGTCCGGGAAAAGTATTTTTCAGCTCGCTCCGTTAGTGGTGAAGGAGTTGGCTGAAGCCGTCCAGCCACCACCCGCCAAAAAACCCAGGCTGAATTACCTACTGCTTTTGACAAACAGGTTGTGTGGTAATGTAATTGCTCTCCGAATCCACATCTCTGATTTTTCAAGAATATATCACTTCAAAATTCACTGTTTATATCCTTTTTAGACCCCTGCAGAGCACCGTGCGGTTGCGTGCGCTATAATTTGGATGCATTTCTAGACTTGTATTTCTTTAAATGCTGGCAAGTGTTTACAAGAGCAAAATATTTAATCACCGCTCAAAAAATAAAAGAAGAAAAGCATGTAAACATTTTAATTGGGCTGTTATTTATGGCAGAATTTATTCTTATCATACCAAGCATATGACATTTTATTTACAGCATATACAATCATGTTATGATTGCACAAGATATGCACCACGAGAGCAGCGTGTTCCGATCACAAAACTCTCCTCTCCACCGTGATAAATAACAATCCGAATGCACAAGGTTTTATCACTGACACTGAGGTGATGTGACTGCAAAGTTAATGTGAGAGAATCAAAGGCGAACGGCGCGTGACATACGTCACGACCAAACGTTAGCGATTGGTTAGGCAGATCCAGAGTGACTCTTGGCAGATCCAATAGTTTTAAACTTCAACAGAGTACCCGCCTTCAAGGAAGTAAACGCTTGTCAATGGAGAGTGGCCAGACTCTATGAACAAATGAAATGTACGAGAGTCTGGTAAGACCAGGCTAGGTGATCTATTGCTGTGTGTGTAATTTATTACAATTTACTGACATTTTCAATTTTCAAACATTTCCACTGCAGAAATGTGACTGAACTCTTGGGGGAGAGCAGTACATCTCCTGTTGAGTGGTGTTACCAGCATTGTGCCACTTGCTGGTAGCCATCAGATGACGATCCGGTCTATGTGTCGAGGTTCAAGAAGATCTTTACCACCGACCTAGCTAAACGGAAGGAGAGCACCAACCTCACATGGCTGAAAATCGCTACTGCCCTGGACCCCAGGTTTAAGGACCTGAAGTGTCTTCCCAAAGACAAAAGGAATGAGGTGTGGAACTCAATAAGCAACCTGGTAAAGGAAGAGAGGCTGGCACAACAGGAAACAGCCAACAAAGAAGAGCAAGTTGTCAGTCTTCTTGCTTGGTTCATCTGATTCAGATTCAGATGATGAAGTGCCCCTAGACAACTGTCTGGATCACTACAAACAAATCAGAGCCCAAAATTGACATGGACCGGTGTCCACTGCAGTGGTGGTCAATGAGAGAAGGAGCACACGTCCTGCTGGCAGGCATTGCACGCAAGTACCTGCTAACACCTGCAACCACAGTGCCTTGTGAGAGATTGTTCTCACTCTCAGGCCACATTGTCCAGAAAAAGAGAGCTGCTTTGTCCCCTGATAATGTAAACTGACTGGTCTATCTCAGTTGCTGGCTTAATGTAAAAAAGTAGGCAACATCTTTGGGTGAAAAAAATTAAACATTCTCCTTTTGTTATTCATATCGCAAAGACTTGTGTATCCTCAACTGGCAGTTTAGTTTGTTGTTCTTTTTATATTGTTGGTGCATATAAAGAAATTATTTGTTTTGGCCAATTGGCTTAAGTTCTAAACTAATCTAGACTTTTTAATGACCTTGATGGTTTTAATACTCAACTTACACTTTGTTGCTCCACGCATTTTATTCATGGGAACAACTACTGTGTGATTCTGAGGAGAGTCTGTTTACAGTTCACAAGATTCGTTAAAATGTTATTTAAAATAGACTTCTTTTGTGTTGTTTAATTTAATTAGGTGATTCAACGTTTACATATTGATGATTACAAGCTTGAGGGAAAATGCGATTAATCACGATTAATCACAGCAAATTGTGCGATTAATTAGTTTTTTTTATCGATTCCCAGCCCTAAAATGTACACAATTATAGGAATTTGCTATAACAATATAAACACTCTATTATTCAAAAGTCTGGGGTTGGTAAGATTTAATCTCTTCCACTCTAAGGCATTTTTTTGGATTTCCATCTGAATTTTACATACTGAAGTTTAAATGTTCACCCTTCACACATACAGTGAAAGAAATGTAAAATATTGGTATCATTTTATAGAAGCCCCCTCAAAATAACAAAATAAGACTATAATACTTCCTAATTAACATTGTATGTGTTTAAAATACTATAATAAACACTAAAAATAGGTGATAGCACCAAAACATTGCTGGTCAAGAAGTAAGAACCGCTTGCGTCAGGGACTGGGACGAACACAAACTTGTGACCGCCATTTTTTAAATAGCAGCTAATTGAGCTAATAGCTGCTCGATTGTAATCTCCGTCTATACAAATTACAGCGAGCTGCACGAATGCGTTGGATTCGCTGTGCTTTGATGCAGATGTAGGATCGTAAAGCCATGTGCATCAATAGTAACGCAACGTTCGCCATTGTTGATGGAAGGCTTGTTCGAGATGCATCGGTGCTGTGCAGACCGATCGCCGTATGACATCAAAGTTGAAGTCAAAGATCATATGACTCCTTATGCTTTTGAATCGCTCATGCTGTATTTTCATATCATACGCGGATCGGTCTGTGTAGCGCGATGCATCTCGAACAAGCCTGGTGTGTTTGTGTTTCCCGCTGTCTCGCTAGAGTTGCTGAGAAAGATGAGATGTATACAGTGACGTAAGACCCTGCTCTGTGGTGGCTCTCTAGCCCGTGGAAAGGTAAACCGGTTCTTAGAAGGCTCGTCAGTCGAACCAACTCCGAACTAGCACCCGGTTTATTCAGGTGGAAAAGGGGTAAGTTAGAGTCTATCCTATAAAATGAGACAATGGAATCACTAATGATGTGTATTATAAGATTCCCTCACATTTAATTCCACATTCATGGACAAACTGTTCCTTTTTCCTAATAACAAGAATAAAATTTGCAATAAAATAAGAGAGATATTATTTTCCATAACATCATCTAAGCCAGTGGATGTGAGGATTTCCAGCACTAAAATCAACACGTTAGTGCAAGAATCTACCTCTGCTCTTGGCAATCGATAGTAAAATTCCTCATTCTGTGCTCGGGTAAGTTAATGGAATTGAAAGTGGGGCAGAGGGTATTAATGCAGAGGGAGGAATATCCATTTTATCACGTCCTCCCTGCAGGCCCTGTTGATAAAAATGACAGCGGGAGCGCATTACTAATTCCACCACTGTCACAGCCCATAGTCACTTACCTTGCAAATGAAGTGCGGTAATAACACCTGCCTGACGGTCAGAGCACAGGCTATATACTCTCAGTAATACAGCCTAATGCTGAAATGGATCCAGGAACACACGGACCTGACCTGCAAAGACAGCCATGTACAGTGTGCCATTTGCAAGGGTCTTTCAAACCTATAGTCATGTAAATGCACATTCACTCTCAACAAATGTGAAAACAGTTGTTGCTTGTGCCTATTATCTTAAAGTGGTTGAAATTGCTCATCTTTTTCTGGCCTTGTAATGGGAATCATATATATATATATTACTGAATTGTAGTTATGATTCAAGCTTATTCAGTTACTCTAAACAAATGAGCATGTACAGTGTTTTTGATGTTCAAATGAAAAGTACCCATTTAACTACTTTGTTTTACTGGCGCCCCCTCTTGTTAGTTTCCTGTAAGTTGTTGGAAAGAGGCGAAATGCATCACTTGACAAATAAATCATTTATGAGCCAGTGATTTATTGCCCAGCAAAAATAATGGCATCCATTACTGATAAATCATATTTGATAACACATATTAATGTGCTGAAATTACTAAATGAAAGGTCCATTACTGAATTTGAATGAACATGCACCTTATATCATGCATGCAAAATTTATGACCAAAAGGGCTATTGACATATGACTTGAATTTTGCAAATTATAGTTTACCATGCAACAAAGACGCGACCCCCACACCTATGAATTAAACATTAAACATTAAAAAGCGGAACATTTAATTGGATCTGAAAGCCAATTCTGAAGCCCTTTTATCTCCACATTTAATGAATTAGATTTTGTTGACACAGTAATTAAATTATTTCATCTATATCTGATTACAAATCAGTTGGCAAACAAATACAGAAATTCTTGAAAAATACAACACTTGGCTCTTGTTTGATGTGAGGCACTTTCACATTCTGAGTTCACTAAGCTTCAAGGAAATCTTAAAGGGAACAATACTCTGAAATATGTAAATTCTGTCATTATTTGAATCTGAATCATTTGTATTGAACAATAACAGACTCTTCCATAAAAGCAAATATTTACAGATTATTGAGTCTTCAAGTGAGCTGCAAAACAGACAACCAGATCAATGAATCAGTAAGTTGAAATCAAAAACTATCAACGAGCAAATAATTCAAAATTATTTTCAATGAATCTGTGGATCCAGTTCATGAATCATGCTACTCAAGTCAACTCCCTGACTTAATTACCAACTCTGCTCCAAATCATTGAATTCAGGTGTTCCAATCACTTCCATGGCCAAAGGTGTATCAAATCAAGCACCTAGCCATGCAAACATATAGGCATTCTACAAACATTTGTGAAAGAATGGGTTGCTCTCAGGAGCTCAGTGAATTCAAGCATGGTACCATGATAGATTGCCACCTGTGCAATAAGTCCATTCGTGAAATTTCCACACTACTAAATAGTCCACGGTCAGCTGTTAGTGGTATTATAACAAAGTGGAAGCAATTGGGAACAACAGCAACTCAGCCACAAAGTGGTAGGCCATGTAAAATCATAAAGTTGGGGTCAGCGCATGCTGAGGCACAGTGCGCAGAAGTCGGCAACTTTCTACAGAGTCACAGACCTCCAAACTTTGTGTGGCCTTCAGATTAGCTCAAGAACTGTGTAGAGAGCTTCATGGAATGGGTTCCATGGCCGAGCAGCTGCATCACCAAGTGCAATGCAAAGCGTCAGATGCAGTGGTGTAAAGAACGCCACCACTGGACTCTTGAGGGAGACATGTTCTCTGACCAATCATGCTTCTTTGTCTGGCAATCTGATGGACGAGTGTGGGTTTGGCGTTGCCAGGAGAACAGTACTTGCCTGACTACATTGTGTGAAGTGTAAAGTTTGGTGGGGGGGTTGGATTATGGTGTGGGGCTGTTTTTCAGGGGTTGGGCTTGGCCCCTTAGTTCCAGTGAAAGGAACGCTTATTGCTTCAGCATATCAAGACATTTTAGAAAATGTCATGCTCCCAACTTTGTGGGAACATTTTAGGGATTGCCCCTTCCTGTTCCAACTTGACTGCGCACCAGTGCATAAAACAAGGTCCATAAAGACATAGATGAGTGTGTTTAGTGTGCTTGACTGGCCTCAACCCGATAGAACATCTTTGGTATGAATTAGAGCAGAGACTGGAGCCTTCTCGTCCAACATCAGTGCCTGACCTCACAAATGCGCTTCTAGAAAAATGGTCAAAAATTCCCATAAATACACTCCTAAAACTGTTGAAGCTGTAAAGGGTGGGTCAACTCCATATTAAACCCTACGGATTAAGAACGGGATGTCATTAAAGTTCATGTGCACGTAAAGGCAGGTCTCAAAACTTTTAGCAACATAGTGTATCTTCTTTTGTGTTCAGCAGAAGTTTGTCATTTGTCATTTTAGGTCTCAGAAGGGTGCTCGTGAGCGCCCTCTTGGCGGTCGATATGCGCCCTCGATGCGCACTTCTGCCAAGCCCGCACTGGTACAGGTCACGCAGCAGACTTCCCGACAGTCAAAGTGGCATTACGTCGTGAAAGTGCAGACTCAGAGGAAGACCGTGAGGGTTTAGGGTCCCATTTGGGACAGGGCGGTAGTTCGGGAGGAACACGTCAAAATAAGCTACTCAAGTGTCACCAGCTGTCTACAATCAGTAATCAACATATCTACCCAATCAGCACAAAGGCAAGCCATATATAATCACAGTCAAACTCACCTAAGGATTCTCTACAGCAGGGGTGGCGAACTCCGGTCCTGGAGGGCCAATGTCCTGCATAGTTTTGCTTCAACCCTAATCAAACACACCTGAACAAGCTAATCATCTGAAGGGTTACTAGAAAGCTACAGGCAGGTGAGTTTCATCAGGGTTGGAGCTGAACTCTGCAGGACAGTGGCCCTGCAGGACCGGAGTTCGCCACCCCTGCTCTACAGTCTTCAGAATCCCTCCACCACCCCGTCTCCTCTCACTCACTAGGTTACTTCCTATGACTGAGGGGGAAGGCACAACCTAACGCTGGGTTAGTTGTAACACACATGGTTTAACACTTTCCACACATGCCAGGATGACGAAACTTAGTGTATTTACTAGCTGCCATATCAATTATTTAGAGGGGAAAAAAATGCGTCAAAATTAAAAAAAAAAAATTGGAAGATATCATTGACCATTTATTTAACCATAGCAAAAGTGAATCTTACTTGTGTTCATTTTTCATCTCTGTTTTTTGTGTTTATTTAAAATAAGACAAATCTGATATTATTGTAATCTTATATCTGTTATTTAAGAGTTGATATAGTTCTTTAATGCTGATCTAACCAGCAGAAGACACAAAATCCCAGATGTGCAGGTCGGGTGCGTTGTAACACTGCGTTACAATGTGCCCCTATTAGAAATATGCTATTATATTATATTATATTCTAGAAACCATGATAAAAATGTGAATAAAGACTGAGAGTCAATGTTCAGAAATGCTTAATTATTATTTTTTTTAAATATGCTGTATAACTGTGTTTTGAGGTGCGTGTTTGTTGTCAAACTCAAAAATTTGTTTGTTTTTATTTTTATTTGAAAAAGTTAATAATTGTATTTTATTGACAAAATATTTTAGTTTGTCATGGATATTTATTTCATTTTATCAGGTTAAGCTGCCATAAGGTCATGTTACAATATGCCCCTCACATGCTACAATGTACCCCACCTATGGGGCATGCTGTCACATTTCACTTCCATTCTTTCGGGGTAAATCAAGAAAAAAAGTATACACTGTATTAATGAAACAAAACCACATAATTGTACTAGACGTGTGCAATTAATGTGGGAAAAAATAAATACTATGAACCCCAAGTGGATTTACACAAACTGAAAAAGTCAAAAAGCGTTAGGTTGTGCCCCGCTCTCCCCTAATTGATGCCAGATTTTTTATTTTTGTGTGAAATAAGGTATAAGTGAGGACTGGATTCAGTGATAAAGGGGTGCTTTTTTTTACGATTCAGGAGCCGAAGTTTTCACAATCACTGTGATCTTGTGGAATAAAAACTGATATGATTGTTTGAGTGTTTGTACACAAAACAGAGCTTGACACAGTCCTGACCTGGGGCCCGTTCTTCGTACCTCGCTAACTCCGTTAGCCGGATTTGATTGTTGACGATTTGGCATGATCTTGGATTGTTTGGTTCTTCGACGCTCATCCTGGACTTGCTGTCATAGCAACAGGTCCGTAAGCTTAAACCTGCTCGCGAGTAGGCTTATTTAATGTAAACAGGATTAGATTGCATCTTGAGGTGATACTTAAAATCTGTCCCAGCCACTGCTACTTTATTACAAGAGTTCATTACTGAACCAGGGGCAATAATAATTTAAATAAAATTTAAATAATAATAATATACAAATTTTAAATTGTATATGTATATGAGAATGTATATATTATTATAATGATGTGTATAATACTATAGACACAGCCACTTGATTGAGCGATTTATTTGTGATGGAATAATTACTTTATAATTTTATTGGAGGTTTGCACACATGTTGTACAGTTAATCTGAGCCGTGCATTAATTTAAGTGATGACGGATATTATGGGATGCTTGATGCAGCGCAGATGCAGAGAATTTGATCTTGACCCTTAAGAAACTTTAATACTGTCACGTTACAAATCTGCTTCAAATTGAATTAAAAATTGAATTACAACATTGAAATAAAAATGTAAAGGGTGTACAAATACTGTATACAATCGAAAATATAAATAATTGGTAATCATGTAAAAAAAAAAACAACATTTATCATTGATCTATTATAACTTTTATGTTGGTTTGGTCGTTTGGCTGTTTCCTTATAAAGGTCCAGATATTCGTGTGTTTTTTTGTGTGTAATTTGCCAAGTTTTTTGCCAGGTGGCTTTTTTAATTATATGATGTCATTACGTTGCTGTCTTGACGCCAGCCAATCGCTGCATTGCTGATCATGGTTTCGAGTATCGATGCATCTGCCCTCTTCAGGGAAAACAAGAATGCGCAGTGATTTTAGATCATTTAATCCAGATATTTAAATCCAATCCGCAAATTCGTTGGAAGAACCAAATTAGCCAGAGATCAGTTATCAGGATTAAAAGATCTGGGATCTGTCAAATCATCTCAGATGTATTAAGCGAGGTACGAAGAACGGACCCCTGGTTGAATAAAGATGGCTTAATCCCTGACAGCTGATGGAATCATTTTCGGTCAATCATCTGCCTCTGATTAGCCTGGAGATAACCGGATGCAGGTAAGTGACAGACGACTGGAGGTGGCAGCCTGTGTGATAACAACAGCCTCACTTCAGATAAGAGAACAGACTGATATAGTTGAACGAACACTCTGGTTTGAGTTTGCCCAACTGTAAGCCAGTCGTTACAGGCCTTACGTTCATGACGGAGGACACAAAACTTGCTCTTAGATCAGTCCATTACAAAATTTGTCAGCACAGTGTCCAATCACGCCACCGCTCAGCAATCTGTTCAACAAATTGTGGGCCTTCATCCAGGGAATCAAATTTGTCATTCTGGTTGGACCACCAGAGCCTGTTTCTCAGTCCATCCCTGCTTCTTTTAGTGAAGTGAACATCTGCTGGCCTGCTGAAGCCACGACTCCTCAGTCACTCCCTCTCTCCGCATGAAAACAACAGGGACGTGCGAGTGGAGGGAGCCAGGAGAATCCTTTACGGTGCAGATGCTGCCGGTCCGCCACATGCTGCGATCTCATTCACACTGTTTTCCTGCACAATCAAGTGGGTGAGAGGCACACACAAACACACATCTCTTTTCAACACTGCACCAGGAGAGGCTTGGAATGGAAAAATGTCTGTCTGAAGAAAAGAACGAAATAAGATGCATGATTGAGAGAGATCCACTCAGACATTCATTTCAAAACAGAGAGAGAGAGAGAGAGAGAGAGAGAGAGAGAGAAAGATGAAGAGTGAAATTATCTGTTGACCAGAAGCATTGGCGCTCCTATGTAGCAATACTAGCATATGTAGCTACTTGGAATGAGAGACGTGACAGGGTCTGTGGGGGATATTCGAGTTGTTTTCTTCATGCCTCATGATTTTTTTTTCTTTGTGATTGGGAAAAATCGCAGCCTGAGCCGAGCTTGGGATTCAGCACACGATTAGAATTCTACCAACCCTGCATGGCCTCTGAAGCAAATCATTTGCCAGGTCCTGAGGGGGTTAAAGGCAACACATTTTACATATTAGTACCTATAAGCTGACACAATGCAAGGGTAGTGATGCCGATACAACAGACTGCTGCTTAAAACAAAAGCGGCACACTTGAAACACAGTCTCTAAATGTTGTCAAATGAAATAACACATCTTTAGCCCTTAAAGGCACAGTTCACGCAAAATGCTTGCACATCCTTTCACAAAAACAAAAAATCTGTTGTACTCACCCTCATGTCGTTTCAAACCTTACTCTTTTTTTCAAATATAATAATCACAAATATTTGAAGAATCATGACTCTAACTATAGTTCATAGTGCCCATTACAATAAAGCCTTGTGCGACGACAGGCTGACATTTAAGTGATTATTTACAGATAGTGTTGCCCTCCCATAGAACTCAAGTCTATCATGTTTAGAATTGAAAAATGACATGTCCAACATGCTCTCATGACTAATTTGTACGAGGTGACTAAATTGTAAATTGTACATCTCGGTTTGTAGAAAAAGGTTTTTGCCTTTTATGGGGTTTTCCCCCTATTACAATCATGGTTAGATTAGCGGTTGGACTTTATAGTTTAATTTTGGTGGTGTGTTTTTATTTGACCCAATACATAATTTCTTACAACTTCTCATGAGACCAGGTTGGATGTGTCATGTTCGGTTAAAACAAATGTGAAAACCAATTGCATCTTGCCGTTAACAGCATCAGCACAGATTTTGAAATCTAAATTCATCTGTGAAAATCAGTGGCTAACAGTTTATGCCCACCTCCCTACTATATAGGTGAAAAACAGTAGGCTATGTGAAGTGTAATATTTATAAAACAGTAGGCAAAATGTACTTGGATGACCAACTTCAACTGCCAAGACTCCTAAGTACGCATCTAATGGACACTTTACTATCCCATTAGGGATAGTTGTGAATGGCAGTAAAACGACAAAACTGTCACTGACAGTCACATGACAATAGGCTTGTTTGAGATGCGCCTTGCCTCACCTGCAATTCAGCCAAGACTAGGCGGCTGCAGTGAGGGGAGGAGTGAAAAAAGTGCAGGCAAGACGGACAGTTCTCTCTTCTTGTAGTAGATCAGACACCTGCGAGATCAAAGGCGGATATCGCAGGATTCACACTTGTGTGCTTTGTTCCTGATAAACTGGATGTAATTTAAGTTCTGTTACTTTTAAATGAAAATAAATATTATGAACAAGACACCCAACGTTTTTGTTATTTATTTCCATTCGAAAGACGTGTTTATCAATCATTTTTACTTTAATTACATACATATAATATGACAACAATCACATAACCCACAGAGAGATCGCACTGTCCGAGAGTTTGGGAATATTCACACATAAAGACATGATATCAGAGTTTTAAAATCAAACATTTTAAAAAAGAACCATACATCACATTTGTTTAAACCAATAAGCATTAAGCTGTGTCATCAGCAAGTCGTTTCCCATCATGCTTTTGATCAGCGCAGTTGGTGGAGAGATTTTTTGACACACGTCAGCATGACATCAGAGCAAGTCGGACCCAAGGGGGTAATCCAGCACCCGGAAAGCGGACCTTCCATAGGGGCAGCCATTGCTAATCACCAGCCATCACCTGCTGTTAGCATCCCATTGACTCCCATTCATTTTGGCGTCACTTAACTTTATATATAACTTTACATCTGAGGCATTTAAAGACTCCGTTTGTCCATTGTTTATTTCTAAAGAAACACAACAATGTATAAAAGGCTCCTTTACCTTGTAGGCCAATCTTACACTATCGCCCCGTAGAAGCCGTTCTTGTAAAAATAGGTTAACGATTGCGTCATAACCACGCGACAACCGGCGCACAGTAGAGAAATGACCATAGACAGGAGGAGAAGCTTGCAGGCAATCTTTTACAGTCTGAGGCAATTTATTAAAATAAATAAATACTATGTAAAATGACAAACTAATTAATCAGAATACCAAAAGTTGCTCCTGCTCACGCTCTCCGTTTCTGCAAGATTCTGTGATTTCTGATTTCACTTAGCACAACTACTAGAAGGCTTACAACTGTCAGACAGGTTGCTCACGTCACATCTACGTCATCAAGCTCAGTCTGAGGCTGCGCAGTACGCTCAGCCATCAGGAAGTGAGTGCTTCTAATTGACTTCACTTTCCTCCGTTGAAGTCTATGGGGTCGCTGTGTCCATTTCTTTTACTGTCTATGGTCTGACACGTTCGGACACATTTCGAACCGGCATGCATCTCGCGGTGATCACCGGTGATCGATTCTGCGCAGATTTTGCTCATCTCAAACGAGCCTATTGACACCATGGTGGATGTTTGTCCGGATTTCATTCACACTATACACATTCATACTATTTAGAGCATACTTTTTTTTAAATAGTCACAACGTATATTTTTATTCAAATATAGAACCTACATAGTGTGTAAGTTAGATAGATGCAGGATAACTTGGAATATGGTGTTTTTCAGAGCTTATGTTTGATAATTGTTCAAAAATGCACACTTCTGTGTTTAACAGAAAAAAAATAGTATGGATTTGGAATGAAATGAATGTTTCGCCAATCATTATTACATATTCGGATCTTTAGCGATCCGGATCTATATCTAACCCGGATGGCTCTCTACCTGTCATGATCAAATAAAACTCGATATTAGAGTAACAAGAATAAAATAAAACATATTTTGTTACCTTTTGGAGCTTGGAAGGGTTCAGTTTGAGCGGATGTTTTATACCAGGGGTTTTCAAACTGGGGTCCGGGTACTCCCAGGGGTCCTCCAGAAGGTTCTAAGGGGTCCTCAGAAATTTTCAGAGAATAAAAAGACAAAGCAAAAACGGATAAAGTCTACTGAACATTCTAACTGTTTCATTTGTAAATGTTTCTCTCCTTTCTTGCCGTATACATACTTTCCAGAATTGTATATGTTTGCTTAGTATCTTTCTAGTGAGTTTCTCTCACTATAGTCCCCTTTATCTTGCTCAGTAGGGTTGTAAGGCAGTATTCTTAATACAGTACAAGCTGCATACATTTATTGTGAATGTTGCTTATACGATTGTGGCAGGTCTAACAACCTTTTTCCCCGTCTGCGTGTAATTGATTATCCCGTCCCGTAATTACCCCATCGGCAGATAGGGGTACTGTATATAAACCGGCCCATGAGCTGCAATGGCGTCACAAGCCTCCGCCCCGTTCTTTCGACGTCACACTTAGTCGCCGTGCAGGTATGTCTGGTGACTGGTGTTGGAGTTGTTGGTGGTACACTAGTTAACGATAGCTTTTCCTTTTTTAAAACAGCGCGGTGCATGGAATCCGGCGGCTGATATTGGCTGGCGTTGTTCCGCTACAGGTATGTGAAGGCTGTTGGGATATGATTCTTGCTTTTGTGGGGTTGTAGCAGCACGTTAGTTTGTGGCTAGAGGATTGGGCGAGCGATTCTGGTACCGCCAGTATGGGGATTGTCTCACATGATGGACTCGGTCATCCCGGTTCACACTGCCTGAACCTAGTCATGCCTGTGCCTGTTGACGGAGCCGTGTACTAGACATCGCACCTTTTTACGGTATGTTTATGTATTTGTATGGTTTGACTCCCCGTCAGACCTCAGAGTTATAAATGGATGTTATTAGGCCGGTTAATACTGTAGCATTGTCTTATTGTTTAAGTATTTCTCTGCAGATACTGCATGTTAGACCAATCACGTTCCAGAGTGATTTGTTTCCTGGCTGTGGGACTGGGAGGAACAATCGCCCAGGGACGCTGCTGCTTTGTCTGATCAGTCTGGTGGAGCCTAAACTGTTGCTTTGCCGGACCAGTTTTTGTGGGGTTTAAATCTGTGGTTTCGCTGAATGAGTGTTGCCTGGCCTAAATCACATTGCTACTTACACAGTATTACTTTGTCTAATAAGGGTCGCTATGCTTAAATCGCATTGCTTTGCTTAAGCAGCATTTTCCGATCTGGTTTATGCTTAAATGTCACTGAGTTATATGTGGCGTTATCACGTTACATACTGAGCAACGGAAGTCCCTTCGTGGATTTAAGCTATTCTTCCTTTTCCCCCCTCCTTCACGACAGTAGCGTGCTGGGAAGGAGCGGTGTAGCCTTGTTATTCTTGTATTAGTTTTATCGTTCGAGATTATAATATAGGTTGGTGCCTCTTTTGATGTTGTAATATTACTCTTTCGTTCTGTCTTTTGGATTATTATTCTTTTGGTTTTGAATTTGAATTTATTTTCACTGTCACCTTCTTGTTTGTCCTGCTGTAACCTTGTTTTTTTCCCATTTATGATTCTTCCCATTATGTTTTTGATTTCTTCATTTTTGTACTTTATTTTCCATTTTGAGTGGAATATTCGTTTTGTTGATTAGTAATTGGTTTATTTTTATTTATTGATTTTCTTTTTTTTTCTTTTGAAAGTTTCTTTTGAGTTGTGTGTAACATATGTCTGTTGCTTCCAGGAGCCGAGCGCCTAATGCAGGGTGGATTTCTGGTGGTGTGTGTGCGTGTGCGTGTGCGCGACTGCGCGTGCGTGACTGCGACTGCGCATGCGTGTGTGACTGCAGTGGCGGCCTTATTGGGCCCTTGATTCCCTGTTGCCACACCTCGGCATAAAGCGTGACGTTTATGTTGGTCGTTGATTATGTCTAAGGGTACAAATTAAAGTGACTTCTGTTTGAAGTGAAGTACGACCTTTTTAACCTGTGTCTGATGCAAATATTTTATCTGTAATAAAATGTTATCTTCCCTATGCCCACCTCTCTGACCAATTTACTGCGAACAAACCTGTGGTGTCCTACTGACATTAGCCTAGTATCGTCCCTGGCGAAATCATTATAATCTGTACGAACTCTTCTTAATTTGTCCTTCATCCCCCTCGTGGTCCCGCCACATTCTGGCGTAGTCGTGCAGGGTCTTGCTCTATCTAGGTGGAGATGTGGGTATTTGGAGTGGCCATATTTCCCCATTTGCCAGCTGTGTTTTGTGTGTTTTTTTTTTTGTTTTTTTTTTCCTTTTGTGTCTTTTTGTTAAGGCAAAGCAGCAGCGTCTGTCTGGTTGTGAAAGCGGAATTCTCTCCCCTTGGGTCTCCTGTTGCTCCCTGACGGTGGTGGTAAGCTCTGATTAAGAATGGAGGAACTTCAGGAGCTTAGGATCAGACAACGAAAGGCTGCGCCAAGAGCGTGTCCTGGCGTTGCCGGGTCCGGTGGCGACAACTTCCGATATGCCCGATGCAGAGCCTGTGGCCCCTCATCCCTCTGGTGCAGGGGTTAGTCAGTCTGAGAGGTTTGTGTTTGTGTTTGTAAGTTTAATGGCAGGTCAGGCATTGGCATTAATGAATGGGTTGAAGAGGTAGAGGCCTGTATTCGTGCTCGTCATTTGTCTGTATCAGATCAGGCATTCTTTGTAATCGACCACCTGGAAGGGGAGGCAAGGGAGGAGATCCGGTATCGCTCTGATGTTGAGCGAGGGGACCCAAATAAGATTTTTCTTGCATTACGCAAGATTTTTGGTTGCTTTCAGTCCCACGTAGCATTACAGGAAGCATTTTTTTCTAGGAAACAATTGGAAGGGGAGAGCTTATTAGAGTTCTTCCTTGTTCTGATGGGTCTCATGGTGAAGGTAAAACGGCAGTTTCCAGGGCCTGTGTCAAACGCCCCCGTATTATTGCGTGACCAAATTGTCGAACATGTGATTGATAATTCCCTCCGGCGTGAGCTTAAACAGCTAGTCCACCAGCAACTGAATGCCACACTGTTAGAGGTACGCAGCGAGGCGATTAGATGGGAGCGGGAGGGTATGCCGGGGGGTGCACAGGCTCGCAGTCAGTCAGTCCAGGGGGGACCGGGTTTGGATAAACGTGGGCCCGCTCCATCAGAGCTGAATGAATTAAGAGAGATGTTAAAAGCCCAACAAAATCAGCTAAATCAACTTACACAAAGTTTTGCGCAGTTTCAAGGTGCCCATTCTCGAGGTCGTGCCCCACGTTACGGGCCAATGCTGTGTACCTGTGCCTTGCCTGGTCGACACAGGCACTATGGTGTCCACAATAACCGAGAGCTGCTTCTTGAAATATTTCGCACCATGGGGTCAGGAGCGTCTAAAACTTTGCCAGTGGCTTCAATTGCGTGCGGCTAATGGGCTTGCAATTCCATATATAGGTTACATGGAGTTGGACGTCGAGCTGTGCGGAAAGAAGGTGCCAGAGTGTGGGATATTAGTGGTCAAGGATCCCCCAGGTGGTATGTGTGCCCTGGTTCCGGGAGTTCTGGGCATGAACGTGCTGAGCCGGTGCTACCGGGAACTTTTTGGCCAACACGGTCAAGCTTTGTTTGATTCTCCACCAATAGTGGAGGCTCCGGGCGTCGTGGTGCAGGCGTTACAACACTGCCACGAAACTATGTCCCAGCCATTAATGGGGCAGGTGGGTAGAGTGAGGGTACAAGGCCGTCATCAGTGTCGTGTTTTGGGTGGTACGATGAAGATAGTGGTAGCTACCTGCTCCGAACAGTATTCTGGAGGTACGGTGTTGTTCGAGCCACTGGAGTCTGGCCTTCCGGCGGGCCAATTAGCCTCACCTGCCCTGGTACCAGTGACTCGAGGTACAGTCTACATACCAATTGTGAATGTAGCGACAGAAGATGCAGTACTTTACCCTAACACCTTATTAGGAAACCTGTACGGTGCTTATGTCGTTAGCTTACCTCTAGGGGTGACCAAAGTAAAAGAGACTGTTGCAGTGGTGGGTTCCAAAGTTTGTGTGGTTGAGCCTTCGGTGCAGGAGCAGATAGAAGCAGTCGATTTGTCCGCTCTGGAATTGGAAGAGCAAGGTAGGGTTAGGACCCTGTTACAGAGCTATCAGTCAGTATTTTCAGCCCATGACAATGATTTGGGGTGTACTAACTTGATATCTCATGACATCCCACTTATAGATGATGTCCCAGTCCGGCAGCTATATCGACGCTTGCCCCCTTCAGAATATGATGTGGTAAAGACTCATATCCACCAGCTGTTGGAGGCCCAGATAATCCGTGAGAGTTGTAGTCCTTACGCCTCCCCCATCATCCTGGTCAAAAAGAAAGACGGTAGTCTACGCATGTGCGTAGACTACCGTCAGTTGAACTTAAAGACAAGGAAGAATGCGTTCCCGCTGCCTCGTATAGAAGGGTTGTTTGGTGACCAAAGGCACCAGTTGTTGTTGTTGTACTTAGATGACATTGTGGTATTTTCTTCCTCAGTGACCCAACATCTGGAGGTGGTCCTGAGTCGTTTGAGGCAGGAAGGCCTCAAAGCCAAGCTGGAAAAATGCGCGTTCTTCCAACAGCAGGTGATGTACTTGGGTCATGTGGTGTCTTCCCAGGGGGTGGCCACGGATCAGAGTAAAGTAGAGGCTGCGGCGAACTGGGCCCACCCAGGCAGTGTTACTGAGCTCCACTCATTCTTAGGGTTTGCCAGCTATTATCGCCGATTTGTGGAGGGATTCGCCAAGTTGGCGGCCCCCCTACATAAGCTGGTGGCAGAATTGGTCGGGGGTAGGCATAAGTAGCCATCAGGACAGGGTTTTGCCAGTATGTGGACGGAGCAGTGTCAGGAGAGTTTTGACACCTTAAAGGGGAAGCTCACCACTGCGCCTATCCTTGCCTATGCCGACTTTCCATTGCCATTTATCTTGGAAATCGATGTGAGTCATCGGGGGCTGGGGGCGGTGCTTTCTCAAGAACAGGAGGGACAGGTTCCGACCTATCGCTTACGTTAGCCGTGGTCTGCGGCCCACTGAGCGCAATGTGGTAATTTACAGTTCTATGAAGTTAGAATTTTTGGTGCTCAAGTGGGCCATGGCAGAATAATTTTGGGAATATCTGCTGGGGCATAAATGTATTGTCTTCACCGACAACAATCCCCTGAGTCACCTAACATCGGCAAAGCTGGGGGCCACGGAACAGCGTTGGGCTGCCCAGCTTGCTGCTTTTGACTTTGAGATTCGGTATAGGCCGGGAAAGTAACAGTAATGCAGATGCTCTCTCGAGACAGTCACCAGTTGATAGTGGTGGGCTGGAGCCACTGCTACCAGCCACAGTTGTCCCTGCATTGGTACCACAGGCAGGAGGAGTAGAGAGGGTGTATCAGGCTGCTCAAGCGGCACTTAAGATCTTTCCGAGCCATTCTGTTGCCGATCTGAGGGCGTTGCAAGAGCTCGATCCGGGTATTGGTGGGGTTTAGTCTTTCTGGCGGCGTAAAAGTTTTCCCGCGGTTTTGCGGTGGCGGCCTTATTGGGCCCTTGATTCCCTGTTGCCACGCCTCGGCTCCTTCCAGCAGTAAGCCTGACGTTTATGTCGGTCGTTGATTATGGGTATATAAGGGTACAAATTAAAGTGGCTTCTGTTTGAAGTGAAGTACAACCTTTTTAACCTGTGTCTGATGCAAATGTTTTATCTGTAATAAAATGTTATCTTCCCTATACCCACCGTTCTGACCAATTTACTGCGAACGAACCTGTGGTATCCTACTGACAATAGCCTAGCATCGTCCCTGGCGAATTCCAGGGTGGCGTAGTCGCTGGTCGAAATCATTATAATCTGTACGAACTCTTCTTAATTTGTCCTCCATCCCCCTCGTGATCCCGCCAAACAAACAATGTTTAATTGAAAATGTTCTTCTCCAGGTTTATACATACAAAATTAAGTATAGCCAATTTAAGTTTGGAAACAATATGTTGCAGGCTATTAGCCTATATATATCTAACAGTTAAAACATTTTTTTTTTTCATAAATAAAAATATATAGATGGATTTTAGGAAGGGGGGTCCTTGCCATCATAAAGTTTGAAAACCCCTGTTTCATGCCGTCATCACTGCCATAGATCAATTCCCAGTACATTCAGCATCTGGCTCATATTCCCCATTTCGAACATATTCTCAAAACTATTATTTTCAACATCTTTAGAATCAATATTTGATTGCGTTGCTGATGATACTTCCTATTCTTTTGTTTTCTGCCTGCGGTAACTACGAGTGAAATGTCACTTCATCATTGTGTATTAGTCATAGCCATCTTTTGGAATAAAGGTGAATTGCTCTTATTCATCAAAGATTCAATTATTGTTGTGCAGAAAAAAAATATAGTTACACACCTCTTTAGCGACCCTATACAATTTTTTACAAAAAATGAATAGGGAAAATAGGCATTCTTTTTTTCTTGTTATATTGTCTATAATGGATTGATTGAGGAATATTAAGTAGGTTGATGTCTAACTTTAAAAAATACTAAAGATCCGAGGTATGCATTTAAGGGTTAAAAAATATGTTCATAGAGAGAACCATGCATTGTGAAAGAGATCTGCCTGGCTTACAGCATAAATAGTTTCTGATAAATTATGTAAATCATTCATTGAATTCAACAGGTCATCATATTGAATGGCTTTACAAAAAGATCACCAATACCAATAATTTATTCAGTGCTGATATTTCCATCAAATCCACTTCATCTCATTTTAGGTGCTGCACATGTGAATATTTCTGCACATTTTCACACTTTAATTTCATAAACCTCAAGTTGTATCAGGAAGATCTTTTTCCAGGCATTGTTTGCTTTGACATGAGGTATGGTAATCACCACTGCCAATTCTCAACGGTGAGAGGCCATTACAAGCTAAGCCATGTGTTGAAGCATCAAAACCTGGAACTGACATTGTGTCCTGCTTGAAGAGGTGGTGCTAAATTAAGGATGACATCTCATTGGACTTCCTGGACAAATACCAACACACAGTTTGACGCACTTCAACAAATCTGAAAACATTGACATTGACTCACTCCTTGGCTAGGACGTCCCTGGTCTGTAAAAAAAAAAAAAGGTACAGCGGCAAAACATTCATCTCAGTTTCTCTTTCTATCCACAGAAGCCCCTGGAGAAGGGCAGGCACAGCCCCACCATCTGCTAACTGCGTCTGGAAGAGCCAGAATGGCTGCCAGGACCCAGATGCCAGAACTGGCCAGCACAAAATCCATGCATGATAAACCTGCAACTGTACCTATTACCTCTTCCACACTATTCAATCTGTGATGCTTGGAGCAAGAAGAATAGTGTTAGAAGACCACAAGGCCTAATTGGTACATATATCAATAGAATGTCAGATATATATTCACTTCAACAACATGGAGGCAACAAAAAGGGCTGTACCACATGTATCATGTGAATTCTCATTTATAGACATCTACCAATGGTTGTTATGGGAGTACTAGATAGGAGATCATTATGGTCCGTTCTATGAATTAGTCAGAAACTGTTTGCTTAATGCATAATTTATGACACAGTGCAGCTTTGGATGATGCCAAATGTGGATCTCAAATTCAAATATCAGTCAGAAGGGATGGTTTTAAAGCTGAAGGGCACGCCCCCGTCTTCCATTGGCTAGAAAAACAAATAGTCCCGCCCCAAACTAATGCTATAGAGTTATAAGCAATGAAGCAAACCAACCGGCAACGATGTGAATCACAACATTTTAAAAAGGATTTAAAAAATCTGACAAAAAGACAAAACTATGTACAGCTTTAGGGAAAAAATACAATATCATGAAGCATGGCAAATTAAAAATGTAAAACTATTCATTTAAAGATGCTAATTATGTATATGGAAACACTACTATTTTACTTTTATTGCAAAATATGCATTTTATGCATGCAAATATGTAAGTCGTTGGAGAGCATAGGGAAACTGACTCTAAGTACATTTGCAGTGCTAAAGAGGAGTGGGCAGGGCCTAAAGAGTTGTTTTAGGGGAATTTACATGCCATAATTCTCGGATTGGTGGAAATTTCTCTGCAGAATATTTTTTTTTCACCAGGAATTCCACTGTTAAACGTGATTCTTTTAAACGAGTTAAAAATAATGCGGGCTGATGGCTTCAACAAAAGCATATACCATCGATTAACATTCTCATAGCTCACAGTAGGTATGTCTTTAAAGGTTTACAAGTTATAGTTCAAAATCAGTTGGCCTAAAGAAAAAAGGTTTTTACTTCCAGAACCAGACTGTAGCACTCTATTGATTGAGCCAGTCTTGCTGTGCTGGACTGATCGAACCTGACACGGCAACAAATCAAAAGAGAGCATTTTAAGAAAGAGAGATTTTAAGAAAGCAGACAGCTTATCTTTGCAGACGTTCTACCCAATTAGGGCCATCTCTCCTCTTGTCCCTCTCTATTTTCCTCTTTCCTTTCGTTCTGTTTTCTCTTCGCCCTCTGTGCACCTCTTTGCACCTCTATTGGTATAGATAAGGCAATCTAGGACTACTCCTATGAGTTCTCTGGATTTTGCACTTTTGCAAAATCATAGGGGAGGAAAGGGGAAAGAATGAGAGATTGCAAATAGAAAGAAGAAGGAGAAACAGTAAAGAGAGAATGAGAGGAAAAGAGAGAAATTGGGGGCGGTGGGGGCCTGGGAGTGCACGTCGGCGCTGCTGAGAAGAACCTAATTTTCCAAGACCATCTGTTACCAGTCCCTGAGCTGAAAGCTCCATTTATGTCATTCTTACCACTGTCACACAAGCAAAGCGTCCTCTCTACTGCTGCATACACCACAACTCTGACTCTTTCATCAGCAACTCACAGTCATTGTAACAATCATATGGCAGATTTATAGCCCAAACATAATACAATATTTAAACAATATCTCACAAACAAGAGCGCTGTTGTTCCAAATACAGCTGTAATGCGACCACATGTATTCACAGCCATGCTGATATTTAAACCTAACTGTTCGATTGTCAGCATGATGTTGCTTTTAAAACCGTTCAATAAGCTGGAACTTAATATGGAGTAACTTATATTTTACACACAATATAGACAATTGCCTATTTCTGCTTCAGCAACGAAAATAATGAACTAATGAATTAAACCAAACCAGTGTTAAATTCAGCACAATGCATCTGAGCAAGACGTGTTTTTTCAATGAATCAGTTGAGTGAATGATTCAATGACTCGCTCATAAGTCACTTGTTTTGTTTTTGTTAAAAGAGTTAGTTTCTGAATTAATCTTGGGGTGCTCATTTTTTATTTGTGTTTCCATTCCTCGTGTCTAAGCTCCAGCCCCTTAGTAGCCTATGCGAGGAAAGGATACACCTGTGTATGCTCGCTAATGACTCCTCTGGAACTCGCCTCCTCACGGTTCAATTTAATTGAGGTGTCCTTCAAGATGGCTGAATCCATCGGATTCTGGGTCACAGGCTGGAGGAAGGAGGAGCAAAGAAACAAGGAAGCCCTGTCCCAAATGGCACACTTCATGTACACTTACAATGGCGATTCCCCATTAAGTCCATGAGACCGTATGGTTTCAGAAAGGTGCTCGTGAGTGTCCCCAGCCATTCCTGTGGAGAATTGTTCTGCATAAATCCCCACAATTAACACACAGAATATTGCAGTATTTATTATAAATTATTTATCCATGCACATCATTGTTTTTTTAATTCATGTGCTCATTCATAATCTTTCATGTGAGATGGTGGTCCAGTGGGTTACACCATAGAACTGATACGCAGAAGGTTGCTGGTTCGAACCCAGTGGTCACCACCAGTGTGTCATTGAGCAAGGCTCTTTACTCCATGTTGCTCCTGGGGGATTTTCCCTGAAATATGGGCACTGTAAGTCGCTTTGGATAAAAGCGTCTGCCAAATGCGTAAATGTAAATATTCATCAAAATAATTTCCCCTCCCACTTGCAGCAAAATCTTCTCTGATCACGTGTTTACTGGCGCGAGGACTGCACAAACTGCCACAGGCTTTTGTCTGCAATCTCCATTTACTATTTGCAAGCAAAACATAAAAACATGATCATGTAATGTGTGGGCAACATAAACACTTACAATTAGAGATCGACCAATATTGATTTTTTTATAACTGATACCGATACCGATTATTATTTGCATGGTTATGTGCCCGATAACCGATATATAGAACCAATATTTATTTATTGTTTTATTTTAAAAAATAAATTAAAAAAATTTACAATTATAGCAAAAGCACTGAACTGAACTTTTTAAACACTGTAATTTTGGCAATTTCACCCCCTTCTTACAGAACAAAACACACTTCTGGAAACCGATATATCGGTCGATCTCTATTTTAAGTGATACAAACGGTGAAAAGTTCCAGTGCTGTTGGATTGAATATCTAGAATGACTAGATACTGACTAGAACTAAAAATAATATATAAATAAAATCTGTAAAAAGTTGGCATTTTCCAAAAATACCACAGCATGATTAATAATATCAGAATGTACATCAATGCATCCTGAGGCAGATCTAAAACTGTTTTATTACTCTGCTCTGTTATCCCTGCTATAAAGCATAAAATATTTAAAGCTGCCAGAACTGTTATGCTGTACATTTTTACATTATGAGTCTGAAGTGTAGCGAAGGAATCTAAGAAGAAGACTGACAGTGAATAGCTTAGAAATAGAGACAAGACACAGCAGGGGGTTAAGAAATAGGCACGTAAAATGGAAAAGGCCATGCATGCTGTGTTCAAAGCACTGCCTGAACATAGTAGTTTACCTGGCTGACTTTTTCTTATTGATGGGTGCTGGATTGTTTGCACTATACTGTGACTGAGTGAGACACACCTTTAATCAATTTGTGGGGAGATCACGCTGTAACCTTTGCAGTGAGATGCAGGGGTGGCCAGGAGATATCGAACGTAAGGGCGCCCACACACTATACATTTATTGAAAAGATGTCTGGTTAGCCTAACCTGATATCCTAACAACTTACAAAAACTCTGTGTTTCCGTGCATAATAGTTATAAACACAATATTATTGTACATTAAAAAATCTTTTAGTTTAGTTGTATGCAATCAGATCATCAGGTTGTCACTTGTTATAAAATCCATTTGTACATTCGGTGTCAAAAATATGTCGACTGAACACAAATATCTCATCTCTTATGTCATCAGCTGTTGCCCTTTTTGATCCAGGGATTCCCTTCCATCCCAAAACTACTGCAATGTATCGCATTCAGTTTATTAAAAGTGTCAGTAAAGACTTTTACATTGTTACAAAACCACTGTTTGAAATAAATGCTTTTCCTTGAAATGTATGTATCAAATAATCCTGAATTGCATCACAGTTTCCACACAAATATTAAGTTAAAAAATCAGTAAAAATTAGGGCACAATGTAGGCTACTGTATTATTTGACAGAATTTTCTGTATTTATTTTTTACAGGTGTTTTACCTTTTGAATGTTGCGTTGTGTTTTAGGGTTAACCGAAATGTCCGTAAAAATTACTGGATAATGTCCGGGTAATAAGCTGCCAGTACTTTACAGATTTATTTTTTTCAATGTATAGCACAACTTTTTCAGCTCTGTCAATAATAAGAAATGTTACTTGAGCACCAAATTAACATTTTATAATGATTTCTGAAAGATCATGTAAGGACTGAGAATTCAGCTATGCCATGAAAGGAATCAATTATTTTTAAATATATTCAAATAGAAAACAGTTTGTACTGTATTTTTGTTCAAATAAAGCAGCCTTGGTAAGCATTAAACTTGTTTTTTTTTTTAATATATATTTTAAAAAACCCACACTTATGGACATCAGTTGTTGCCTAGGCCTATATGTAGGCCCCTCAATTAAATGGTCCAGTTTTTGAGTTCACCTACGACTATTATTGTGCCCTTGAGAAGAGACTCCATAATGACTGTTGAAATATTAAGAAAATAACCAGTGTCCTGATACCTGTTGATATGTAGGCCTACCTGACTGAACGCTAAAAGATCATTTAAACAGATGCAGAGAGGTTGGTGAATAGAAAATGTTTCTCACTGAAAAATACAGTATAGGAAAGTCAAGGAGACCTCGTGTTTTGTTCTTCACAGCGCATTGAGACAGACACCAAGGACGTCTCAACTCATTCGGCCTACTTACGAGTTGGTCAGAGTAAAGTGTGTCATAAGCTCAGATTCACTGAGAGAGAGAGAGAGGAGAGAGAGAGAGAGAGAGAGAGAGAGAGAGAGAGAGAGAGAGAGAGAGAGAGAGAGAGAGAGAGAGAGAGCTGCTGTCAAGTAATATGGTCGCATCACTACATCCAATTAAGTTTTCCTCAGGTTGAGCCATTGCTGAACCTCTTTAAATGTGTAACCTCAGACTATCATCATCTGCATCTTTTGTCATCAAGGAAAGACCTCTGTTTCTATGCAAATTTCTTTAAAATGTCGTAGTCAATGTGATGACGATGCTAAAGTTAAACTTTTAGCTAACCATTTGCTTTGAGCGGTTAAGTAACACCTGCAGCCCGATGAAAAGCAGACTTCTAACGGTGCATGAACGGCTGGTTTTCGAACAGCTTCGCACTTGGCAACGAGACCACGACTAACTCAATGTGTAAGTGTGTGTAGAACACAAGGCAAAAGGAAACCCCGCGCTGCTACTATCGCCACTCACAAAGAAACATGGAAGAACATGCGATAGAGCTGCAAAATGAGATATAATTCAGTGTGATATTAATGATATCCACGTTCTCAGACGTGACGTTCATTTAGAAAAAACAAACTGGCAGGGGCCAGGTTCGCAGACGCGGAGAAGCAGGAGTGTTTTGACATATTAAATGACTGCAGACAGTGGTGCGCGCCCCGCTCTGCATTCAGCCCACGTTTCCGGAACATTCTGAGCGCGCTCCTGTGGCTCTGCCTGACCCACCGCCAGCCCTCCTCAGATCACATTCAAAGTGATTGTGCTGTTCAATATTTCATTGACATCAGCCTCAAAGATTGTTGCTACAGTGACACCAGAGATAATTATTTTTTACCACAGTCTTTTTTGAGATGTTTTACCCCTCCTCTCCCTGGCTCCAGCCATTCCTGTGGAGAATTGTTCTGCATAAATCAGCTGGTGGAATATTGAATCAGCCTCACCACAGGGAATGTGTTTTTGTGTGGTATGTGTGACTGATTATTACGGAGTCAAGGCGCAAAACCAGGCAAACAGCGCCGCTAAGTGGACAGCTCTGGAACACAAAACACGAAGTCTTTAGTCACATTCATGCGGTTGCAAATGCTAACCTGTATTACTAGCGGAACACATAATAAAACAGATATTTTTTTTAGGAATATGCATATTTAAATCCAAAATATCGGAGTCTGTCGACGTTTGTTTTGCTTAGAAGAAGAAAAAACATAGTCTAGGCTACTCGTTTTGAACGACATGAGGGTGAGTAAATGATGACAGAACGTTCATTTTCTGTTAGGTGTCCAGTGATTGACATTAGCTTACACATTGACTGACTGAGAATCAGGTTCTGGTGTAACACAGATTATCTGCCTTGTAGCCTACAGAAATCATATTGCGCGGAAAGAGCGCCGCCATAAGCAGCGTCATAATATTCATATTGCCCAAGGTAAGGACATCATGCCAGGCAAATAAATGCCATGCAAACCTCTAAGATTCTTGGGGAAACACCATTGTTATCCACTGTGATTATGTGCATATTTAATATCTTTTTTACAGGCATGATAATGAAATACTCTTCAAAAAATGTCGAACAGGTCTTGCACGCACGTTGCATAATATCCACGAAGCTGAATAAATCATGTCGGCATTCCAGCCCCTGATTTTATTGGAGGGGGTCAGTTTAGTCTAAATGCAAAAGAAACACTGAAATCAACGGCAGATCGTTTATCTACATTTGATCTACATGTAATATGAGACCAATTGTGAAGAAATAAGCTATTACATAATGCACACTTGTGATAATAACTAATGCACAGTGACACCTTGTATCAGAGCACAGTGCACGCTTAGTAGGCTATGTGCTTTGCAATGCGCCTGTGCTTGTTGTCAATAAAATATTCCTCGGAAATGCTATTCCCCGAGGAAAGAACACACAGAGGCATAACATCTTCAGATTTCACTGTTTTTATAAATCACAAATCACTAGGCCAACACAGCTCTCTGCAGACAGGGGCCCTGGGTTACTGTGGTTACATGGGAACCCTGCAGACATCATTTGCACAAAGACTGTCAGAGACTTTTAAAAGTCACAAAACCAGTAGAATACACCACATTCAAAATAATTTATTTGATCAAAAATCCTGTAAAAACATATTTTGAAATTTGACTATTTAAAATAAACCTTTTTTTATATAGATTTGAAAGCAACATCGTTTTGAAGCCATCCTTCAGAATTCTGCTGATTTGGTGCTCAATGTTTCTTTCCATAATTCATGTTGAAAATAGTGGTGCTGCTTAATATTTTTGTGAAAACAAGTATTCCTTGATTAATGGAAGTTCAAAAGAACAGCAAATATTTTTTTTAATTGATTCACTTTCACATTTGATCTGTTTAATGCATCCTTGCTGAATAACAGTATTATTTTTCCCCTAAAAATACTGACCCCAAACCTTTGAACATTAGTGTATGTGATATGGCTCAAGCAAAATATGGCTGAAATAAAAAAAATATAAAAAATGACAGCAGTAACACAGCCATTCAGACCATCACTGACAACAAGCCTGTGATGACATTCCTCCCAGGCGCACTGTTTGAGATACAGTATTACACACCTGTCCAAAAACTACCCACACTTCCCTGGCTTGGTGCTCTGTCCATCTCTAGCCGACATAAGGAAGACCCTATCCAGTATTAACACAGACAAGGCTGCAGGTCCTGACAACATACCTGGCCGTGTACTGAGAGACTGTGCAGAAAAGCTAACAGATGTCTTAACAGACATCTTAGTCCCCACGTCTCACCACCATCATACCTGTACCAAAGTATTCACGTGTCCTGTCTGAATGACTAACATTCCATACCACTGACCCCAATCACGATGAAGTGCTTTGAGAGGTTAGCAATGCCCCAAATCAAGTCTAGTCGCACTAAAACACCTGACCCAAGTTCAGATCCAACTGTGGTAGGCCTCATCAGCGACAAAGATTAAACACTACAGAGGATGTGGCACAACTGAATGGTGTGCTGCAAACAACCTTGCTGTCCCTCAATGTGAGGAAGACAAAGGAGATTGTGATGAACTTCAGGAGAAACTTTTGACCACCTTCAACTGACAGCAGTAAATTCCTGGGGGGTGTATCACAGAATATCTCACCTGGACCACCAATACTACATCAATCTCCAAAAAGTCTCCCTCCACCCATCACCACTTACTACAGGGGCACCATTGAGAGGGGACTGACCAGCTGCATCATGTTTGGTATGGGAACTGAAATGCTGCAGACCACAAGACCCTACAGCAGGTAGTGAACACAGCTGCAGATATCATTGATGTCCCTCTCCCCTCCATCCTGGACGTCTTCCTCATCCGATGCTCCATTGGTGAAGGACCCGCCACCCATTCCAGTCTTCTATCACCAGGAAGACAGTACCAGTGTCCACTCTGCATCCTAAACCAGTTACATTTCAACACAATATCCATGTAGGTTTATTTAGGTTGTGTATAATTTCAGTTGTTTGTTCACATCTACATAAGTGGTCTTGTGAGGAACAACATTTTGTTCCTTTGCATTTCTCCTCATGCAGTGAAACGTCAATCCCTTGAACTCCAAGAGCTAAAACCTACAACCATCAGAACAAAAATATCTAATGACTTTTTATGGTCCAAAATAGGATGGCAGTCAGGGGTTGCCACAGAATTGTTGTTAGGTTCACTTTGCATATAGCTGGCTACTGTAAAGTAACAAAATCCCTCCAGGCTTCGATATTATATTCGACATCTGTATTAATGGAAGCCCTGTGCTATTTAACATTCAAGCAAAACATGGAAATCCTGCATTTCTGATTAAGCACTCAGACATCAGGAATCACTTTTTTTAAAGAATTTATTTGTTGACAATGTACAAGAACATTTTCAGGCTGACAGTCTTCCCTGGACGTCTTACTGTAAAATGAAAGAAAAGACATTACAGTGAGATTTATACAACTTTCAACAGTCTAAACCTACATTACTATTACACAAACTACCTATACAATATCCCATTGATCTATGACAAACGCTCACTTCAAGGTTGAGTATAACTGAGAGACAGGTTGTTTCTGAATACTCGAGTCCATGGGATACGGTCACACTTGCAGACATGCAGCCAAGTGGCTAGTTTACCTCAAATGAGTGAATGCTAACCACACACAGCATGCCAAAAATTAGTAGGAACTCAGTCAAATAAGCTGACTGGATCGATTTCAAGTACGTATCTTTTTATCTGTGTTAGAAACGCATGATCTTTTAAATATCTGCAAGTGGGGTGAGGTATTAGGACTGAACATGCAGAACACTTCAAGTAACTGGTAAAAGTGGATCACATCAGCACACCATGCCGATTGCCACGCTACCTTCTCCTGAAACCTCAAGCCTTTCACTTCTGTAAAGATCCGAGGGAGGCAAAAGAGGGCAAAAGATTGGATAGAAATGAGAACTTTCAACTAACTATTCATGTCTAGAAATGCTCTCTGAAATACAGACTTTGATGCTGGGAATGTGAATAGACCCCAGAAAATAGACTGTCGACTGAATTTGCCAATCGTTTTCAGAGAGCAATTGTAATATAGCTTGTTCTACAGATTACTACAGTCCAGCACTTCACTATTAGTGAGCACACCACTTTCACTACTCATTAAGGGGATTAAATACAGCTGCCTATTAGAATCATTTCCAACCACATCAATAGCATTAGCTATTAACATAGCAGCTAAATGTTTGGAGTTAACTTTTCAGGTCACTCCAGACTCTCCTTCCACAGCAGTTAGTCTACTTGTGAAAGTATTTACCTTCTACAGTCCAGATGTACATTTGACAAAGGAGGAAAGATGACAGGTTACATATAACCAAGACAGTGATGACAAAAGCCTCTGTAATGGGCAGAATGAAAAGTGGAACAGGAACTGATAAAACAAAACTGAACCATACCTTCTTGCCAGCAGCACCAACAGATGCTTTCTTGATGCCTCTGACTTTCTTCATTCTGTTCTTGCGTTCTTTGCGCTGTTTTCTAGATGTCTTTTTCTTCTCATAGAGGCCATGCTGAGGAGAAGAGAGAGATTTACAAAACATGCCTTAAATGTTTCTTTAAGTTGCAAGTGTTTTAAGTTAAACTCCATCCACTTGAAGCAAGCATATCTAGGGCTGCATGACTTGAGGACTTCTGATTATATATCAACTATAAAATGACTATTAAGTCAAGAAATATTACTTTTGTAAATACTAATATGAATATATTAGAAAAAGTAAAACATTTAACAAAAAAATATGTATGGCTACCTTCATTTCCAAACATAACCAAGCAATAAGTTTGTCAAATGCACAAAAAGCCCTATTGAAAACAGCTGGGTTATAATTGCTTCTCACTACAAGTTTGGGAAGGCTGACATGTTGTATTCCCAAAAGCACATAATGAGACCCAAACTCAGTAAATGTAGATGCAGTGCATATATTTAGTTAAATTGCAGCCGTTAGAATTTAATAATCACTCTAAGATTCCAGTTATTTCGATTAATCGTGCAGCCCTACAAGCATCAGTCAGTGGCATACCCTTTGCAGCCTGTATTTGGGCTCATTTTTCTTGGCGTAGTCCAACGAGTCGTAGATCATGCCGAACCCTGTTGTCTTGCCACCACCAAACTGAGTTTTGAAGCCGAAGACGAACACCACATCTGGGGTGGTTTTGTACATTTTTGCAAGCTTCTCCCGGATCTCTGTTTTGGGGACTGTTGCTTTGCCTGGATGCAGGACATCGACGACCTGGAACAATAAGGAATGAATGAGCAAAAGCATACTACAAATCCAAACTAAAGTCAGCGTACAAAATATGCCACCTACCATTTGCTTCCTCTGAAGCAGCCGGTTTGTCATAAACTTTCTGGTCCTGACAGTGACTGTGTCGTTCTGCAAAGAGAGACATTTGTTAGAAATCTAATCAAACACACAACAGATATTCTCAGTTGAGATACTGAGGTGCAACTGAATTGAGCAAACTTGATGGTAAACATGCAGGAAGGCATTCCTCAGTGCAGAACACTTCATGACAGCCACATTTCTTACTCTAAACAATTACTTTACAGTTATGTTCAATAGTATTTATTATTATTCTAAATGAAACGTGGGCATCTTGTATAGATGTAGACTAACGCTGTGCAGTGCAAGACGCTTGTAATTTAAGAGAATGAAACCGATTAGCGCATTAGCTACATTAGCTTGATGGGCTCGGTACTAAATACTGGGTCCTAACTGATATGTTATTTTATGTTTACGCGTATATGTTTACAATGTAACACTTTAATGTTCCTAGCCACTGTGTAACAGTAGCACGATGGTAATACCTGAGACACCATCACCGTACGTTCTACCGAAAATATAAGTTTGTACACATTACATATGCGAAATGAAACTGTACACTTATTATTAAATATCTGTAGTGTGCTTTGCGCTCACATTGACATTATAATATACTTGGATGGTGAAGATTTAGTCAGATTTTCATTATCATTTGTCCACAGTCGACTCACCATCTTGGCGTCGGCTCGCTCAGGGACGAGGAAAAGGAAGAAGGACCTGTAGGTGTCCGAGATTATGCCTGCGCGGTGGGATAGTATATTGAGGTACTGCCTGACTGAAAAGCGATGCTAAATAACATTTCTATTTAAAAAATAGTTTAAATCATTTTTATTTTATAGATAAGACTCAACGTGATATGTCAAAGTGAGAAAAAGTGTTATTTGGAAATATAATACCATCAGACCAATAAATTAATAGTTATCATTTGTAAGTCACGACTGTTTTAAATTAAAATTTTCTAATTAGCCTATGGACTGACTTGTCACGTAACTAACTGTCAAATAAGATGTTAATATTTCTAAACTTTTTATTAAACAACGAATAGTAATTTAATTAATTGATGTTATGAAATTCCTATTCTCTACAGCTAGGTGTCAGTCGATGATCTCAGACTGATCTCCTTGTTGTGTCTGTGTGGTTTGTCAGTCTTTGTCAAATTGAGTGACATTGATTATTTAGCCTGCCCTATAGCAGCTAAGTTTGGAAACATTACTATTGTGCAATATTATTACAATTTAAAATAATGTTTTGTTTTTCTATTGTAACATAGGCCTACTTTAAAATATAATTAATTTCTGTGGTGCAACGCTGAATTTTCAACAGCTATTACTCTAGTCTTCAGTGTCACATGATCTTTTAGAAATCAATATGCGGATTTGATACACAGTTATTTTCAGTGTTGGAAACAGTCATGCTGCTTAATTATTTATTTATTTATTTTTGGAACCTGTGATACTTTTTTCAGGATTCATTGACGGATAAAAAAGTTACAAAGAACAGCATTTATTAGAAATAGAAATCTGTTCTAATAATATAAATCTTTACTATCACTTTTTATCAATTTAACACACCCTTGCTGAATAAAAGTATTAATTTCTTTATTTATATACTGAACCAAACATTTGAACGGTAATGTATATTGTATATTGTTAAAAGATTTTTTTTAAATAAATGCAGTTATTTTAAAAATATATATATATATTCATCAAAGAATCCTGAAAAAAGTATCCCAGGTTATATAAAAATATTAGGTAGCACAATTGTTTCCAACATTGATAAGAAATCAGCATACTAGAATGATTTCTGGAGGATCATGTGACTGTAGCAAAGTCTCACTACAATTTTAGTTACACTGGTAGACTGAGCGTAATGGCTGAATAATATTCAGCTTTGCATCACAGAAATAAATTATTTTAAAGTATATTAAAATGGAAAGCCATTATTTTAAAATGTAATAATATTTCACAGTATTACTGTTTTAAAATTGGTCTATATATCCTTGCCACAGCACAGTCGCTCAATGGTCCCCTAGGAGGTCTTTCTGTGTGGAGTTTGCATGTGTACCTGTGTCAGCGTGGGTTTCCTCCGGGTACTCCATTACCCCCACAGTCCAAAGTCATGCAGGTTACGTGAAATGGAGTCAAAATTGCCTGTGTGTGTAAGAGCCCTGTGATGGACTGGCCATCTGTCCACAGTGCTTGCCTTTGGCCCTTGCCCTATGCAGAAGTCGGTAACACTTTATTTTACAGTGTCCTTGTTACATGTAGTAGTTACTATAGTACTCATTTTAAATGATGAGTAATTACATGCAACTAACTCAAACCCCAATCCTAACCCTATAGTAAGTACATGTGGTTAATTATTACTTCTCAGTATGCTCAGTACTTAAATGTATAATTACATGGACACTTTAAAATCAAGTGTAATTCAGAAATCTTATGGGTGGACAAATTTTCAAATGTATATATTTAATGTTCTGTCATTGTGTTGGAAACTTCTGAATTGTTATATTATGCTTCTGTTATATAACATTATGGTTATGTTATATTACATATACACTACCTTTCAAAAAGGGCTCAGTCAGTTAGATTTTTTAGAATTTAAATACTTTTATTCAGCAAGGATATGTTAAATTGATCAAAAGTAACAGTAGACATTTATATTGTTACAAATAAATGCTGTTTTGATCTTTCTATTCATCAAATAATCCTGAAAAATAATCAACGTTTCAACCAAAATATTAAGCTGCACAAACCGTTGTCAACATTGATGATAATAATAAGAAAAAAGAAAAGAAAAAAACATTTTAAAATGTAATATTTCACAATATTCCCAAAATCACTGTGCAGCCCTGGTGAGCATAGATATCAGTCTGTAGAGCATCTTGCATGCACTATATTGCTCTCAACAGATTGCACCTGATCCACTATATGTATTCTGGGCATGACAGAGATGCCTTCTTCCTGTCTGCCAGACTTACAAAAAATTACTTTCCATTTGTCCCTCACATCTACACGGTGACTGGACCTCCTAATGCAAAGGGAAAGAGTGGACATGCAGTTCTTCTGGAAGTTCTCATTCATGAACGCGTAGATAATAGGATTGTTGAAAGAATTTGAAAAACCTATAGCCTGTGCAACAGCAATAATCGTATTGATTGTGATGTCATCATACTTCTTGTTCAGGTAACCTGGAAACAAGAAAGCGAAGCTGAAATTTGAAAGAATGCACATTTTGAGACTGTAATATGCACAGATAGTTTACTAGACACTTTTATGTTCTTACTGTACTCAAACAGCATGTGAACTGTATGGAAAGGTGCCCAGCAGACAGTAAACAGCACAACAATGGTGACCATCATCTTGATGGCCCTTTGCTTCTTTCTGTTGCATCAAGAGAGGCATTAGCAGTACTTACATATTTAGTCCGTTATATATTAAAAAGAAAGCATTATAAAACCAGAAATTGTCATTTAGATCAGCAGTCAGAAAGAAAAAAGGTAATAAAAATTACCTGGATATTTTTCTAACCTCCCTTTGGTTCATGGCGTTGAGAACTGAGGAGTCCCCAACTTGTTTGCGAATCCAGAGCTCAATACCAATTCTGGTGTAGAGTATCAGCATGGCCGCAAGTGGCAGGAGGAAGAGGAATACTAGAATGAAGGTGGCATACTGCTTCCTGTGGGCGCTCGAGCTCCAGCGCTCCTGACAGCATACATGATGGAGATCATACAGAAAGTCATATTTCACCTGTATAAGCCACAGGTGGGAAACAGACAGAAAGAACAGAGAGATTTGAAATAGCAAAGTAGAATATGAAAACCATTATAAATGTAGCCGCAGCATTTGAAATGGACCATTATGTGAATACCGGTCACATAAATGTGTTTTAATGTTTTTGAAAGGTTCCTATGCTCGCCAAGGCTGAAAATACAGTAATATTGTGAAATATCATTATATTTTAAAATACGAGTTTTATATTTGAATACATTTTAAAGTGTAATGTATTCCTGTGATGACAAAGCTGAATCACTACTCCAGTCTTTAACAAGCTAAACCCATGGGGAAATCAAGTTTGTAATGGTAATACACCCACAGAAACCACAGTACATATCTGCAGTGACTGAATGCTAGGTAATGTTGGAACAAGTTGGCTGTGATGTTTTGATTTAAAAAAGGTACAAATTAAATTTTTCAGGAAAAAATAAATAAAAATCTGAGCAGTACCTCTAATTGTTGAACAAAGAGCATTGGCATTCCAATCACCATGGCTGCCATCCAGACAACCACTAACAGAGAATGAAAACACTATTATTGAGATGCGTTATGCTTCTGTATAATGCATATTATGCATGATCAAATACTGCAAAAACAAACCAGAAAATGGAAAACATGAATAAAAATAAATAAAACCAGGGATGTGGGTTCTCAGAACCATAGGCTACCCAGCATTCGGTATGCTCTTTGTGGGGTGCACTGTCTTTTGATTTTCAGAGGGTGCACAATCCCCTGGTACCTCTCCGCAGCGATGCAGGTCATAGTGAGAATGCCAGTCACAATAGCAGTGGTCTGAACAAAGGGGACTGTTTTGCACACCAACACACCTACAAACATGTAAATGTTTAAAGAGTTAAGACAGTCTTTTGCTAAGGCAAATCTTGAATTACAAGACAACAAAGTTAGTAATAATGTGAAAGAAAAGCCACCTGTCAGAACCTATATTCACTCATATTTCATAAGTTGTTCAAAAACACATGGAGAACTAGCCTACTTATTCATGAAATCAGTAAAACAACAACAAACAAACAAATAAATAATCGTGGTTAACATAATAATGGTTATGAAATAATAATGGTTGGCATTTTAGAGTCATTGAATTAAAACATTTGTGGAAAATTGTGTTTGTTTTAAATGATTTTAAATAATGAAAAAAAATTATTTATTATTTAAAAAAAAAAAAATTTGTCCTTTAAAACGAATTTAATCCTTATAATCTGCAAAGCCTATACAGTAGCCTATTCACTGCATGAAACAAACCCTAAATAGATAGCCAATACAACAACAAACAAAACATGCAAAACAACATAGCCTACGGCAAATTCACAGAACATGTAGGCTACATTCTTACAAACTTTGTTTTATAATAAAGAAATGACACTTACCCCCGAACCACTCCGAGGAGATGTTCTGTAGCAACGTGAATGGGATGCAGAAGAAAGATATCAGCAGGTCGCTGACGGCTAGAGAGCAGATGAATATATTTGTGGCAGTCTGTATCCCACGTTTTTTTAAGACAATATAGACTACCAGACTATTGCCAATGAGAGCCAGGAGAAAAATCACCGTGTAAACAATAACAAACGTAGTTTTGGCGCTAGCCGGTAACTCGGGGATGTAAACCAAAGGCTGAATCTGGTACATCTCAATGAACTCCCGACGAGTAAGATTGTAAAATTGTAGTAGTTGCTCCAACACTTCAGGAGTAATCTTCATATTCCCCATGTAGCCTAACAAAGCTTAGTTTTAAAATGGGGTGAAAGAATTCAAAGTTTTACTAAGAGCAGACTGTTAGTAAGAGCAGCCTCTATTTCGTGTCTCACACATCGGCTGTCTCAATAGTCAGTTGGCTCGCTAACTCACACAGCATTCTGAGCGAGGTAGGCAGCTGTGGAGAGCGAGATAGAATCCATTTGCTCATGGAATCCTAAGGACCTCATTAGGCTATTATTATTATTAAAGTTCACATTGACTTTTCATCACTTTAACAGGTGGCCATTTTACACAGATAATATTGATTAGAGATCCTGGAAGTCTAAATCATTAGTGTTTCTACTAGAGAATAAATCAATCAAATTAGGCTCGAGATACAAGCAGAGAATTCCAGAAGACGCTGCTGACACATGCTGGTGTGCCATAAGGAGTTTGAACAATTATTCATGTCTTTTTGTTCCTTGCATGCATATGCATGTTTTGTGCCGAAAGAAATCGAATTTGAGTCACAAATAGGCCTGCTAAGAAATTAGATTTACTTGACCCTTGTAAGTCTCATAAAACCAACAGAAACAAACTTATCTGAACAAAGAATTGTATATTCAACAATATTTCTAAAATGATAAAGCAGCACTAGGTAGGTTTTGCTCTCGGGGTCCCCCTACAGTTGGGAAACAGTATTGTCCTCTTCTACTGTCGTAAACTCTGTCATCCTGCATCAGGGGATGCATAGCAGTGCATTTGTTGACATGACAACTATGATAGCCCTGAACACTGCAGGAGGAGTTCACATGCAGGTATTCTGCTTGCGTCGCGTGTGAAATGTCTTCATCCCGCGTACAGTGGCATATGTTTCAGCATGTCGTATGAATATAATTTCATGGGTTTTATTGTTTTTTTATTGTCATTATAGTAGTCTAGTCTATTGGTTACCGTTTTACAGAATCTATATGATACTTCAATTCAATGTTTGAGTGGTAGGTAATAACCATATATCGTCAATATAATATCAAGCTACCATAGATGAATCTTCAAATTTGAAAAATCGATTTGCATTATAGCTTGAGGCGAGACAAATAAACAAATATAATACTTTAATACAATCACTTTCTCGTTTCCTCTTTTTGCATTCCTCCGACAAAACCTTTGCTTTCTTCTTTTTCTGTGCTGACTTGGCCATGACTATAACATCCGGCAAACAAAGGATAGTTGGGCTCGCACGTCCGAATTTAAGGAAGTGGGGGTGATGGTGGAAGTGACGTATATGCCGTAAAGCAGTCGAATTTTGTAGTTTTTTTTTTCCTCGGGGTACTACCCGAAACCCGAAGTTTAAAAGTACAATTAAAAACAATACAGACCTCGTCAGGCTATGGCAGACGTGCCATGCAACCTATTGTAAGTCGATGTATCATCACAAGAGTCTTGAAAATATATTATGAAGGTTGAAAAGTTACCTAGTGCTGCTTTAAGGGTTTGTGAATTCCCAGTATGAATTGCAGCATGAATAAATTAATTTCCATTCTCCCAGAACTATACTCATCCAGAGTGAGGAAAAGGGCTGGCAAAAATCACTCTGGACCCCTCATATCCAGGCCACTTTCCCTTTAAACTGTTGCCGTCTGGGATTGTAACATGCAATCCAAATGATAGCATGAGACCAGACAGAGTGTCTCTGGAGCAGACTCTGATTTGGCTTGGACTGGAGTGGACTCTGAATTGGCTTGGACAGGACTGAAGCAGACTCTGATTTGGCTTGGACTGGAGTGGACTCTGAATTGGCTTGGACAGGACTGAAGCAGACTCTGATTTGGCTTGGACGGGACTGAAGCAGACTCTGATTTGGCTTGGACGGGACTGGAGCAGACTCTGATTTGGCTTGGACAGGACTGAAGCAGACTCTGATTTGGCTTAGACTGGAGCAGACTCTGATTTGCCTTGGACGGGACTGAAGCAGACTCTGAATTGGCTTGAACAGGACTGAAGCAGACTCTGATTTGGCTGGGACTGGAGCAGACTCTGATTTGGCTTGGACTGGAGTGGATTCTGATTTGGCCTGTACTGGAGCAGACTCTGATTTGGCTTGGACAGGACTGAAGCAGACACTGATTTGGCCTGTACTGGAGCAGACTCTGATTTGGCTTGGACTGGAGAGGATTCTGATTTGGCCTGTACTGGAGCAGACTCTGATTTGGCTTGGACAGGACTGAAGCAGACTCTGATTTGGCTTAGACTGGAGCAGACTCTGATTTGCCTTGGACGGGACTGAAGCAGACTCTGAATTGGCTTGAACAGGACTGAAGCAGACTCTGATTTGGCTGGGACTGGAGCAGACTCTGATTTGGCTTGGACTGGAGTGGATTCTGATTTGGCCTGTACTGGAGCAGACTCTGATTTGGCTTGGACAGGACTGAAGCAGACACTGATTTGGCCTGTACTGGAGCAGACTCTGATTTGGCTTGGACTGGAGTGGATTCTGATTTGGCCTGTACTGGAGCAGACTCTGATTTGGCTTGGACAGGACTGAAGCAGACACTGATTTGGCCTGTACTGGAGCAGACTCTGATTTGGCTTGGACTGGAGCAGATTCTGATTTGGCTTGGACTGGAGCAGACTCTGATTTGATTTGGACTGGACTGAAGCGGACTCTGATTTGGCTTGGACTGCAGCAGACTCTGATTTGGCTTGGACTGGAGTGGATTCTGATTGGGCTTGGACTGGACTGAAGTGGACTCTGATTTGGCTTGGACTGGAGCAAACTCTGATTTGGCTTGGACAGGACTGAAGCAGACTCTGATTTGGCTTGGACTGGAGCAGACTCTGATTTGGCTTGGACTGGAGCAGACTCTGATTTGGCTTGGACTGGACTGGGCTGAAGCGGACTCTGATTTGGCTTGGACTGGAGTGGATTCTGATTTGGCTTGTACTGGAGCAGACTTGGCTTGGACGGGACTGAAGCAGACTCTGAATTGGTGGCTTGGACAGGACTGAAGCAGACTCTGATTTGGCTTGGACTGGAGCAGACTCTGATTTGGCTTGGACAGGACTGAAGCAGACTCTGATTTGGCTTGGACAGGACTGAAGCAGACTCTGATTTGACTTGGACTGGAGCAGACTCTGATTTGGCTTGGACTGGACTGGAGCAGACTCTGATTTGGCTTGGACTGGACTGAAGCGGACTCTGATTTGGCTTGGACTGGAGTGGATTCTGATTTGGCTTGTACTGGAGCAGACTTGGCTTGGACCGGACTGAAGCAGACTCTGAATTGGTGGCTTGGACAGGACTGAAGCAGACTCTGATTTGGCTTGGACTGGAGTGGATTCTGATTTGGCCTGTACTGTAACAGACTATGATTTGGCTTGGACTGGAGTGGACTCTGATTTGGCTTGGACTGGAGCAGACTCTGATTTGGCTTGGACAGGACTGAAGCAGACTCTGATTTGGCTTAGACTGGAGCAGACTCTGATTTGCCTTGGACGGGACTGAAGCAGACTCTGAATTGGCTTGAACAGGACTGAAGCAGACTTTGATTTGGCCTGTACTGGAGCAGACTCTGATTTGGCTTGGACAGGACTGAAGCAGACACTGATTTGGCCTGTACTGGAGCAGACTTTGATTTGGCTTGGACTGGAGAGGATTCTGATTTGGCCTGTACTGGAGCAGATTCTGATTTGGCTTGGACTGGAGCAGACTCTGATTTGGCTTGGACTGGACTGAAGCGGACTCTGATTTGGCTTGGACTGCAGCAGACTCTGATTTGGCTTTCTACTGGAGTGGATTCTGATTGGGCTTGGACTGGACTGAAGTGGACTCTGATTTGGCTTGGACTGGAGCAAACTCTGATTTGGCTTGGACAGGACTGAAGCAGACTCTGATTTGGCTTGGACTGGAGCAAACTCTGATTTGGCTTGGACAGGACTGAAGCAGACTCTGATTTGGCTTGGACTGGACTGAAGCAGACTCTGATTTGGCTTGGACTGGACTGAAGCAGACTCTGATTTGGCTTGGACTGGACTGAAGCGGACTCTGATTTGGCTTGTACTGGAGCAGACTTGGCTTGGACGGGACTGAAGCAGACTCTGAATTGGTGGCTTGGACAAGACTGAAGCAGACTCTGATTTGCTTGGACTGGAGCAGACTCTGATTTGGCTTGGATAGGACTGAAGCAGACTCTGATTTGGCTTGGACAGGACTGAAGCAGACTCTGATTTGGCTTGGACTAGAGCAGACTCTGATTGGCTTTGACGGGACTGAAGCAGACTCTGAATTGGCTTGGACAGGACTGAAGCAGACTCTGATTTGGCTGGGACTGAAGCAGACTCTGATTTGGCTTGGACAGGACTGAAGCAGACTCTGATTTGGCTTGGACTGGAGCAGACTGTGATTTGGCTTGGACTGGACTGAAGCGGACTTTGATTTGGCTTGGACTGCAGCAGACTCTGATTTGGCTTGGACTGGAGTGGACAATCAAACTCTTTATTGAGCAACAGGGTGAAGATGGCAGGTTTCTTCAATAGCTTCACATGGAATTTTAATTGATTTGGCTTGGACTGGACTAGATTCTGATTTGGCCTGTACTGGAGCAGACTCTGATTTGGCTTGGACTGGACTGAAGCGGACTCTGATTTGGCTTGGACTGGGGCAAACTCTGATTTGGCTTGGACAGGACTGAAGCAGACTCTGATTTGGCTTGGACTGGAGCAGACTGTGATTTGGCTTGGACTGGAGCAGACTTTGGTTTGAACTGGACTGGAGCAGACTGTGATTTGGCTTGGACTGGACTGATGCAGACTTTGATTTGGCTTGGACTGTAGCAGACTCTGATTTGGCTTGGACTGGAGTGGACAATCAAACTCTTTATTGAGCAACAGGGTGAAGATGGCAGGTTTCTTCAATAGCTTCACATGGAATGTTACCACGACAAAGCTGGGCAGCAACAACAGGAATATCTTATTATTGCTGTTAATATGATACAAATAAATGTACATTTATAATGACACTTTTAAAATAGGCTTTGTGTGTGTGTGTGTGTGTGTGTGTGTGTGTGTGTGTGTGTGTGTGTGTGTGTGTGTGTGTGTGTGTGTGTGTGTGTGTGTGTGTGTGTGTGTGTGTGTGTGTGTGTGTGTGTGTTCACGATGACCATGAATCCTTTGCAATAAAAGCATAAGTATGCTCTCATTTGAAAGCAGACACTTGGCAGTTTACTGTTAAGTCAAAATTAATTATTTTCATAATGCAAAGGGTTGGACCAGCGGATAAAAAATCTGAATGCATCATGTTGCCTTGAATATTTAATATTTCTCAACTGCCTTTTTATGTGGTTTAATAATTGAGTGTATTAGATCAATGTCTTTTTTAGGTTTTAGTTACAAATAAGAAATAAATAAATATCTTCATGTTCTAGTAGACCTCGGTGAATCCATGAAGGTGGAGGTTTTGAATGAAGACAATTGTGTTCTGTGCTTTCTTCACTGGGGTCTGTGATGAGTGTTACCATGGAACTAGTCAGTCATTTCTAACTTTCACAATAGAATCTTCACAACCACCAGGAGCAGATTGTACATCATTAGTGCACAATAAGTGGCTGGCTCTTTGTATTATTACTCTTAGAGCTTTTTTAAAAAAAGATGTTATCTTCTGAGGAGCACTTCAAACATATGAAAAGCCATTTCTATAGGTGTACTTTATTCAAAAACAAAATGAAACGATGACATGCTGACCATCAACCGCAATACACACTGTTGCTCTTATGAGTTAGATAACGCATGATTAATAACAGAAAACAATTGCATTTGGGTTAAATGCTAAAATATGGCATAGCAGGCATCATACATTCACAAAATGTATCAATTTATATTATTTTAGAAACTCAAATGACCCATTTTGTATATTTTTAAACAAGAGTGCCACACCCCATGCAGGACAGCAAAAGTTTTTGGTCAAGATAAATCAACTTTTTATTAATCAAAGAATCCTGAATAATAAAAAAGTATCATGGTTTACAAAATAAATATATCAGAACAACTGTTTTCAACATTGATGATAATAAGAAATGTTTCTTGTGCACCAAATTAGTATATCAGAATGATTTCTGAAGGAAATGAATAGAATACAAATGACTACTGAAAAATCAGCTTTACCACCATGGGAATAAACAGTATTTTATTTTATATATTAAAATAGAAAATAGTTATTTAAATGGTAATATTTCACAATATTACTGTTTTTACTGTATTTCATATATTTGATCAAATAAATGCAAACATTTAAAAATCTTACCAACCCCAAACTTTTGCGCTATTTTAACGTTCTGAGCGCATTGTCTGAAGCACTTGGCGTAGGTGCACTTAGGGCGTGTCCGAATCCACTTTTGCTAGTTTAACAACGGAAAAACAGTCGGTGCATGGTTTCTTAATGAGTCATGGGTGTAACGTGCAATAAACCAATCAGAGTTTCATCTCCCATTCCCTCTAAAAGCCAGTTGCGCTTGCACCATGCCAGATTTTGCTATTTACATGGCAGAAAGACTGAATGCTTCTCTAACGAGGAATCATATTTCTTATTTAATATTTAAAAATGTTTGCATGCTGCTGTGCGACCCTGCGAGTGTAATAAGCAGAGTGTATGTGCTTTGTGCACTCGCCTATAGGCGCATATTAATGTGCCCTTTAAATAACACAAAAAATACTGCGCTATTGACTTTAGACTTTTTTGTTGGCCAATGGCACAGGTGTTTTCAATTGCCTCAAAATAGCATTGCGCCAACAATGCACCTGAACACACCTCATTTTCAGACCCGAGTGCATTTGCTATTTAAACAACGTGGCACGGGATAACTGAAAATGATAACTGCGTCGGGCTGAAACTAGCAAAAAACACTTGCGATGCGCATGCCGTTGCATTGCACTGGGTGTATGATAGGGCCCCAAGTATATTTCCTTTTTTTTTTTCAGAATTGCATAATGAAACTTTGACATATAGAGAAAGACAATAATTGATAATGAAATTAGATACACATTATTCTTAATCATGTCATTTCAAATGTACAAATAATCAATATTTATACATAATTATCTGTTCATGTGCCACATTAACTGCCAATTACCACTGAATTAGGTTTTGATATCAGCAGAGTACAACATTGCATTATGGCTGAAAGCTTCTCTCTATTGCAAATTCGAGGTCGAGGGACCGTGAGGGCGGGACGAGGCGGCACTCATCAGAGAGGATGAGCGCCAGCTGCGAGCCGCAGCGATCTCGGCTCTCGCGGAGGAGTGAGGGAGTATAAAGGAGGAGCAACGACAGTGAGGGACGAGAGAGGACCAGGCCTGGATTTTGTGTTGTGTTTTATTTTAGTTTTGTTATCCGCTGCAGTCGTCCGTGCGGGGCTGCAGACTTTATTTTCACTTTGTGTTTGTGTGTAGGCAGCAGTCGGCCGCGAGGGGCTGCCGCCGCCATTATTATTTTATGTTTATTTGATTAAAACATTTTCAACGTTCTCCGGTTCCCGCCTCCTTCTTCCCGTATGAACGAGCTTTACTACAGTGGTGCCGAAACCCGGGAGGAAGGAGGGACACGCTGTCGAAGAGCCCTCGCAGCTGAGGGGGATCGCGGTGCCGCGGAGTTCGGGCAGCGCGGAGGAGAGAAGTCCGCGAGTGGCTGCCTGAAGCGGTGGTGCTGGAGGGGAAGAAGGAGGCGGGAACCGGCGAACGTTGAAAATGTTTTAATCAAATAAACATAAAATAATAATTTCGGCGGCAGCCCCTCGCGGCCGACTGCCGCCTACACACAAACACAAATAAACACAAAGTGAAAATAAAGGCTGCAGCCCCTCACGGACGACTGCAGCGGATAACAAAACTAAAATAAAACACAACACAAAATCCAGGCCTGGTCCTCTCTCGTCCCTCACTGTCATCGCTCCTCCTTTATACTCCCTCACTCCTCCGCGAGGGCCGAGATCGCTGCGGCTCGCAGCTGGAGCGCCGCCTCGTCCCGCCCTCACGGTCCCTCGACCTCGCTGCTCGCCACAGGGAGCATGAGATCTGTGTCAGCTGCAAGGTGTCTAAACCTCAGTGGATGTCTTATAGCTAAAAGAGCAGATATATACATCCATTGGATGTTTATACATCCATTTCCCAGATTAATTTAATTAGAGGTTGCAGCAGCATTTGTAATTGTATTAATAATGCTATAATATTATGATGAGCCATCAAGGGGTTAGAATAAATGTAGGATCAAAGTGCTTCTCATTGTTAATCACGGATGAGGATCAGTACTGTGTGATTATAATCAGCATCTTAAAATCAAACCACAGAAAAGGAAGTATGTGTTTAATTAGTTGACTACAGAAGAGTGAATACTTGAAGAAATGATTCATCTGATGAAATTCTCTCTCATTGGTTTTAATCGAAATGGAATAGGCATTTCCCAGGCGAAATAGAAATGTCTAGACTGCGACTGATCGCACATTATTTCTTGTATTTATAAAAAAAATATATATATTATTTACATTTCTGAAATTAATCTGTGCTCACTGCATCTACTTCTGCAATCGAAAATATGGGTAACTTGTTTTTTTCTGTATATAAATATGTATAATGAGCCCTGTCCTCATCTATCAAACCCAAATATATCTTCAGTTAACTAATTGGATTCAGTGACTAATATAAATAAATGGATTTACTTAAAATGTCAAATTACAAAAATGATTCGACTATGAAATATTTGCATTTTACTTTACATTTAAAAACACTATTCAGTTTAATTGAAATAAAGCAACTAACAATTTCACCATGGAAAGTCATTTAATTGAAAAGCGTTTTTGTTTATGTGATGCTCTACTATTTCACAACATTCTTAAAACGCATAAGATTAAATCATTACCGGTATGGCAGTGGTGGTAAAAAAAAAAAGGTCCTTCAGCATCATTTTGTTCAATGTTCCTGGCAGCCTTGTCCTCATTATACAGTCTATTAAACCCAAATACAAACTCAGCTCCAGTTGTTTCCTATGCAACAAATTAACTCTGAATTCAGAGCTGAGCATTTCAACTGTCAATGTTCTCTATAATTGTGCCCTAAATCACTGGAATGTATGGACAGCTATACTCTAGACTGTGTCATGAAGAAACAATGGGAAAACTAACATGATGCCCCGGAACAACAACAGGGTTATAGTTTGATGACTATAATGACAAGAACTGTCAATAAAAATCAGTTTGTTCCCATCTGTGTAATGGTTTACAGCCACAATCGGCACTATGGCTTATGAGTGGCAAGGTTTGGAACAGTGATGTTGACCATATTTTATCACATACACAGGATATACCTGGGAATATTTCCAACAGCTGTCACTGCATCACAACCAAATATAAAAATGCAAGGGGCTGATGTACGATTTAGCTGAGATGGAATATGGAATATCAGCAAAAAAAAATATTCTGACAATAACTATGCCAAAATAAAAAGAAATGAGGATTCGAGGAAGCTGAGTCCTGAGGAAATAATAGAATTCAAGAATGAAACAAAGTTTTCAGTCCCCAACAGTGAGGCACTGGTCTCCTGACACATGCTAACGTTATAATCATGACATGAGACATACGAATAACAAGTGAATGCTGGGAGGACACTGCAGATGGTAGATTGCAATATGCATGAGATACAGTTTCTCAAAAGCGCTTGGCTTTTCAGTCTTCACTGTTCCCGAGAGGCAAGCAGGATTCATTTTTGACTTATCCACAATCCTTTCACACAGACATGAGCGAAATGAGCTTTGAAATAAGGGAAAAGAAACAAGACATTCTGTGCCTTAAATACTATACGAGTTGTTTCTCCCTGTATCTTCCTTTTGTGAATATTTTTTAATTAGTCATTATTAATTAAAGATTAAAGCATTATATCTCCATCATTTTAATTAATCATAATGAGGTCTTGTTAGACCTCAGTGCTGCTTTTGACACCATATGCCATTCTGTTTTGTTGAATAGGCTGCATAGTTGGATGGGTCTTTCTGGGACTGTATTCAATTGGTTTCAATCTTACTTAACTAACCGTGCTCAGTCTGGGAAATCACAAATCTGATACCGTGCTCGTTCCACAGGGAGTTCCTCAGGGTTCAGCATTGGGCCCAACCTTATTTAGTATATATGCTTCCACTTGGGCAGATTAACAGGAATCAGCCTTGGGTATCATCTCTATGTGGATGATTCTCAAATCTACATCACCACTAGCCCAGATGTCCATAGTATGTTAACTATTTTGAGTAAGTGTTTGAAGAGAACAAAATTTTAGTGCAGAAAAACTGAATGGCTCAAAAACTGAGCTGATGCTTATTGGTATATGACGGTTAGTCTTAAGGCCGATTAGCGTGGTTGTTGACTCTAACATGGTACTTCCCACATCACAGGTGCAGAATCTTGGTGTAATTTTTGATCCTCAGCTAACATTTTATGCACATAATACACATCTCTAAAATTGCCTTCGATCACCTTAGGAACATGTCACATGTTCCTAAGGTGATCGAAGGCAATTTTAGAGATGTGTATTCTCAGCAAAAGAGAGAAATGGTCGTTTCTCTCTTTTGCTGATGCAGAAAGGCTCATCATACATGCCTTCATTATGTCTAGGTTAGACTTGTTCTCTGGCCTTCCAGTTAAATCTTTAAGCAGGCTACAGTATATTCAAAATTCTGCTGCTTATGTTCTAACTTGTACCTCTCCTTTGGAACACATTACAACATTGCTTTCACAGTTACACTGTGTAGCAAATTAGCTCTATGTGAAATATTAATAATAAATAATAACTGGTTATAATTTATTATGAATATTTGGATTAGTTAATATAATTAATTTACTGTCGTAAATTAATTTTACAATCAATGAACCTATTTGTCCCATGAACACTCAGGATCAATTGTTTATTAACTCTAAGAAATGTACATTTCCGGGGCATGGGAAATGTCTTTCTTAATTTATGATACTACTAAGAGCAGTAACCAAGATCTAAATGATTAGTGACTCCAGTTATGAGCTTGAGACACGGACAACTTTATGTGTAACATGAACAAGATTTTATTAACTAGTCTAAACACTTAAACTACTCTAACATACACACACATACATGCATACAGTTTACCAAGGGAAAAAGAGCTGAAGCAGAATACAGGAAAGCAAGAAGTTACAGCATTGTCTGAAATTCAGCAGATCAACAGCCTTGAGCAAACCATCAGTTTAGTTCTAAAATGCCCTTCTTTAAAAGGGGTAAGGATACTTAATGTATCAAATAATGAGACTAAGTTTGATACTTGCATGTCTCGCCCATTTGAATTAAACTGTCCTGATGCAATTTGTTGAGGCTCCAGTTGATCCTTGCTGATGTGGTCTTGATGAGAGAGAACCAGTGGTAGTCAGTGTATCTTTGGTGAATGGAAAGACAAGGCCGCAGCCTGGCACAAGCTTTGGTGGGTCCTTAGAGGCTTCTAGTTTAGCATCATCTTCACGTCAGCATTTCAGAAAAAAGAAAAAGCCCCCGCTAAAAGCTGATCAGTGACTTTAAAGCGTGAAGATGGCACCCCCCCCTGGAGGTGCAAGAGCCAATGAGAAGATTTCCCTTTGGAGGGAAATTTTACGACCCTTTGTGTTCTAGCAGGGCATTTGAATATGTACTTTCATTGGGTGTTTAAGGAAAGAATCTTTAAGATTCTTATAATACTAATGCATCACAAAGTTAGCAACATGTAATGTAAATTAACAAATCGGTGACGAAGATTGGCTTTTTTAGAGACCAAACATGCCACACATATAATGTTGGTTAAGCATAATATGCAAAGTCTGAAACATTAACCCAATTGAGTTTACAAGAATACAAACGCCACATAAAAGGGAAAATCATGATATGGGAAAATTAGATACATGTTTGCACATTTATCAAGTGGTTATATATAGACTATATATATAGGATTAACAGGGTTTTTATTCCTCTAACTCTGCAAGAGTTTAAATGAGAGTCACACCTCTCAGGACATTCCTTTCCGTCGTAAAACCCAGTCTCAGTGTGTGTCCTGTAACAAGACACCGCGTCCTGCCAGTGTGTAGCTTCATTTGGGGAACCTTTCACAGGCCTTATTTGGGAGAGTGAGTTTGCTGGATTATTCATTATATAAATGAATATGTGTGTGTCTGATTGATCCAGACGCTACATATTCCCCCCTTTCGATCGTTGTTGTCCCTCTCAAGGACAACCACGAACGACATTGGAAGTGCAGAAAGATCAGACACACCTCTGTCATACAAGGCTGGAAGGCCATGGTGGCCTCTGGTTGTTTTTGTTTCCTGGAGCGGTGGTCGTTCCATCGGGTGATGTAGACAGTAGCCAAGTCCAGGTCTCTGCAGCAGGTGCCAAGGCAGCAGGTGCCTTGAAAGTGTGTCAGGTGGTTGCTGGTGACTGCAGGGAGTGGTTATGGGTATTGTGTAGTGTGAAAAGAGTTTCAGACTGACCTAGTGTTGGTAGCAAAAGGGCAGCAGGTGGTCATTAGGCCTTTGTTCTGCACCCAGGGACCACGAGTCTGAAGTCTGCAGTGTTACTCTGCTCTGGCTGCGGTGCTGACTTAAGCTTGCCCAAGCTGTGTTGGGCAAGAGTAAGAGGTTCGTTCTTCCCAGTACTCCTCGGGGGAGTTCTGATCAAGGAGCTCTTTTACTAGTGCTAGCAGCTCTTGTAACTCAGAAGCAGGCGTGTACAGCTGTCTTTGGCACCTGTGTGAAAGGTGTGGAGGAGGATGTCGTTGTTGAAGACTGCTGTGGGACGTCCTGTGGTGTTTGCTGGGTGAGAATGTTCTTTTCCATGGCTCCTCCCAGCGGTTGGTCTTGAGTCTAGATCTATGGCCCTGGTGATGGTTTTGCCCTCTGCTGGCTAGCTTTTTGTTAAAGGCTCTTGCATTGTGGAAATGCTGGGTGCCTTCTGGTGCCAGCTTTGGATTCTGGATTTTGCCGTTCAGAATCGCTGGGATCTTACGAACCCTTTTTGAGGAGGCCTTGTGTTTGTTAAAGGCCTTCTGTGTCAGGTCACGCAGTTGTTGGATAGGCATTGTGTTGGCGCAGGCCATGATGCCTAAATGATGACTTACAATAGGATGGAGGTTTCGGAGGAAAAGGCTCTTGAAGCTGGTGTCCTCCTCCATCCCAGGTTCGTTGCGAGCTCCGAAGTAAGCTCGTCTGAGTCTGTGATAATAAACATAGGGAGTTTCATGCCGACCCTGTTTGGTATCTAGGGCAGCGATCAGTCCGTTTTCAAACTCTGAGAACTCCTTTATAATGGCTTGTTTCAGCTGCTGGTAGTTAGACTTGATGCTTTCTGGCTGCCGAGCCAGAAAGCGTCGCACCTCTGGGCTGGATGTTATCCAGATCAGATAGAGTCTATCTTGATGGTGCACACTCATCAAAGACTGCAGGTGAAAGTCAATGTCTCGCAGGTAAGCGTGAACGTCGTTGTCTCCTGCAAGCTCTGGTGTAAATGCAGGGATCTGTCTGGCCATTCGGTTAAGGTCTTTGAGTGTCACTACATGTGTCATTTCAGGATTCGTTTGAATCAGTCCTTTTCCTTCTGCGGCTGCAGAAGCTTTAAGGAAATTGTCCGATGACATGTTAAGCAGAGGGGTTTGTCTCCCCCCTTGGTAACTCTGTGCTTGGCTGGGGGAGGTTTCTCTGCTGATTGCAAGTGGGGGAGTGAGATGTCTCTCCTGCTGTGGTTCTTTTTGCAGCAGGTAAGAGTGTCTCAGTTCTCGTTGGACCATGTCAAGTTCATCTTTGGTGTTGTCCAGCTGCTGGGTCAGTGCCTCAATTTCAGCTCTGGACATCTTCAGTTGACCTTCACAGGCCATGATTCTGGCATCTTTTTCCAAGATTTCAGAATTTGCTGCTTTTAACTGTGACTTTGTGTGAAAGAGTTCCTTTTCCAGGTCCTCTCTGGCTGTCTTTTCCAACTGCTCTTGTTGTTTAGCAGTTGTCAGTGCTGTTTGAAGACTGTCGATTTCCACCTGTGTCTCTCTTCTGCCAGGGTCCTTGTGTCTGTCCTGAGCCTCCATCTCTAGCTGGTCTATGCGGCTTTTAGCATGTGTCAGCTCCTTTTGGGACTCTGTGATCTGGAGTTTGAGGTTGTTTACCTCCTGTTTCAAACCTGTGAGGTTGTGGGCCAGGAGGATAACCTCAGTCAGATATTTGTGGTCATACCTCTGGTTTGAGTCATCTTTCATTAGTTGTCTTCCCTTGTTATCCAGTTGCATTTGGCTCTTGTGCTGAAGGTCGTCAGCGGCCGTGGGTAAAAGGATGTTCTTCAAAACACCTAGCCAGTCCTTTTGGTCTGCCATCTGGGCAGTTAGGCTGAGCATCTGCAACATTCTGGCACACTTGTGGTGAGAGTAAGGGCAAGAGACTAATGCAAGATCAAACAGAATTTGGAGCTAAAGGCAAAGTGAGACAGCTAGGTGTATAATGTACAGCTAGGTTTTGCCAGGTGTGGTTAGCAAGTGAAATGTGTACCTGATTATTACTATCTTAGCTGCAAATAGCAGGATGCTCAGATTTGTGTGGATCTGAGTGGCTTTGCTAGAAGAGCGTAAGCCTAGATTTAATAAATGACTTAAGATGGTTCTTATGGTCAAATTATTTCTCAGAACTTACTGATAGCATACAACAGGCTTGATCTCTGAACAAATGAAGAAGAGAAAGAAAGAGGAAGAGGAGAGCTTTCCGATTAGATTGTGTTTATTAGTGGTACTCAAAATTATGCCCTAGCAATCGTCTAGATTACTTGTGTAGCTGGCTCATAAAATTAAAGCAACTGTTGAAAATAAACAAATCTAGAAGGAAAGTTGTCTAGTTACTTTTGCGGTTTCATGGGGAAATGAAACCACAATAGAACAAGAGGGTTAAATGAAAAATTAATAGCTGACTTCTATTATGATTACATTTAATAAAAAGATGTAAAGTGATTAAAAACAGCTGACTGATCTGGTATTGGGAATAATCAATTGCACTTATGATCAACCATTAGATTTGCTTTGGACATCATTCTATAGTTGGTCACAGCTGCTGCGTGTTCAAGACCATACCATGTGTTTGTCCCTCCATAAAGTTTGAGTCAACGTGCCACTGAAAGTTCCCAATAACTATAAAAATTATTCTCTAGCTAAACAGTTTACATGTAATTAAGTTTAGATTTAATTAACAAAGTAACTGCACATTTAGCTGAACAGCGTTTAGAAAGGAATGCACCTGAAAAGTGCAGGTGAAATTAGATGAGAAGAATTAAAGTTAAGATAAGAGAAAGTGAGAATTCAGAAACCAGAAATGGGGTTAAAGGAAAATGGTTTTGATCACTTCACACTGCATGCACACAAGCTGTAGTTAAAGGCTTCATGTAAATTATGTTAACAACTAACTGTTGAAGTTATTAGTTAGCTTAGCCTAAGCTGAAGGGCTGCTAGGTTGGGTTAGCTTAGCCACTCCGGCTGTTTGTTTACAAAATGGCGTCGGAAGGTAACACGTGCTATCTAGAGTTAGCACTTCCTGTGACAAGTCGTTGTCATGGGAACCAATGCACTTCAGAGTTTCAGTTAGTGAGACACAGTTTTGATCACCAGGTAGCTATGCTTTTTAAATGCACGGATAAAGTTTAGATGAATGACATCAATCTAACTATAATTTGTAAGGCTTCTACACTGTAAAAAGGGGAGCATCGCCCATATTTACATTTATATAACACTGTACTGAGATTCCTTCGTCAGAAACAGGTTAAGCAATACTGCATTTGGAATTCTTTAACCAAAGCAGAATAATCAATTCTGGTACAGTTTATATGCCGCTGAGCTGAGATTCCTTCATCAAAACAGACTTACGCTTTAATACTGAAATTAGGGTTTCTTCGCTAAAATCATATTAACCTTACACTGATACCATTTGAAAATATGCTTAAATGTGTTAAGACTTTTTCAATTACAGTAGAGATGTCAATTCAAATCATCATTTATCTGCATTCAAATAAGCCAGCAACTAGCGACCTTAATGCGGTATCGCATGTTGTGTCCTATTCTGACTAGAATTATCAAATAAATGCACACTTTTAGGTTGAAAGTGGTTTAAGCTCATAACCTTTGTTTAATCATGCCCGCATTCTCCACCATTTATGTAGCAAATTAGCTATATGTGAAATATTAATAATAAATAATAACTGGTTATAATTTATTATGAATATTTGGATTAGTTAATATAATTAATTTACTGTCGTAAATTAATTTTACAATCAATGAACCTATTTGTCCCATGAACACTCAGGATCAATTGTTTATTAACTCTAAGAAATGTACATTTCCGGGGCATGGGAAATGTCTTTCTTAATTTATGATACTACTAAGAGCAGTAACCAAGATCTAAATGATTAGTGACTCCAGTTATGAGCTTGAGACACGGACAACTTTATGTGTAACATGAACAAGATTTTATTAACTAGTCTAAACACTTAAACTACTCTAACATACACACACATACATGCATACAGTTTACCAAGGGAAAAAGAGCTGAAGCAGAATACAGGAAAGCAAGAAGTTACAGCATTGTCTGAAATTCAGTTTAGTTCTAAAATGCCCTTCTTTAAAAGGGGTAAGGATACTTAATGTATCAAATAATGAGACTAAGTTTGATACTTGCATGTCTCGCCCATTTGAATTAAACTGTCCTGATGCAATTTGTTGAGGCTCCAGTTGATCCTTGCTGATGTGGTCTTGATGAGAGAGAACCAGTGGTAGTCAGTGTATCTTTGGTGAATGGAAAGACAAGGCCGCAGCCTGGCACAAGCTTTGGTGGGTCCTTAGAGGCTTCTAGTTTAGCATCATCTTCACGTCAGCATTTCAGAAAAAAGAAAAAGCCCCCGCTAAAAGCTGATCAGTGACTTTAAAGCGTGAAGATGGCACCCCCCCCCTGGAGGTGCAAGAGCCAATGAGAAGATTTCCCTTTGGAGGGAAATTTTACGACCCTTTGTGTTCTAGCAGGGCATTTGAATATGTACTTTCATTGGGTGTTTAAGGAAAGAATCTTTAAGATTCTTATAATACTAATGCATCACAAAGTTAGCAACATGTAATGTAAATTAACAAATCGGTGACGAAGATTGGCTTTTTTAGAGACCAAACATGCCACACATATAATGTTGGTTAAGCATAATATGCAAAGTCTGAAACATTAACCCAATTGAGTTTACAAGAATACAAACGCCACATAAAAGGGAAAATCATGATATGGGAAAATTAGATACATGTTTGCACATTTATCAAGTGGTTATATATAGACTATATATATAGGATTAACAGGGTTTTTATTCCTCTAACTCTGCAAGAGTTTAAATGAGAGTCACACCTCTCAGGACATTCCTTTCCGTCGTAAAACCCAGTCTCAGTGTGTGTCCTGTAACAAGACACCGCGTCCTGCCAGTGTGTAGCTTCATTTGGGGAACCTTTCACAGGCCTTATTTGGGAGAGTGAGTTTGCTGGATTATTCATTATATAAATGAATATGTGTGTGTCTGATTGATCCAGACGCTACAACTGGCTTTCCATTAATGCTATAGAATTGATTTTAAAATTCTAATTTTAACATATAAAGCATCACATGGGACAGCACAAGCGTATCTTTGTGATCTTATTAGTTCATATACTCATTCATGTTCTCCCGTTCTGCCAACACGCTTTTACTTCATCAGCCTTTGTGTAAACTTAAGACCATGAGGGAAGGAGCTTCCCTTCAATATCAGAAATACTTCAACTTTGGTACATTTTAAAAAGTGGATTAAGACGCAGGTTGTTTTTAATTAAAGTGAATTAAAAATAATTCATTTTAATTCATTTTTCACCCAAAAATGAAAACTCTGTTATTAATTACTCACCCTCATGTCGTTCCCAACATGTAAGCCCTTCGTTCATTTTTGGAACACAAATGAAGATATTTTGATGAAATCCGAGAACTCTCTGACCCCTCCATAGACAGATATTTAATTAACACTTTCAAGGTCCAGAAAGGTAGTAAAGACATTGTTAAAATAGTCTCCAGTGGTTTAACCTTAATTTTATGAAGCGGCAAGAATACTTTCTGTGCGCAAAAGGACTTTATTCAAAAATGTCTTCACGTCTGTGTCAGTCTCCTATGCAGTTTACATTGGTCAGCATCACATGCATGCGTTGTGGTGCTCACGTGAACGCCATTGGCCAATGGTAAGCTGGTGTATCTCTGACGTAACTCGGAAGCGCTGGACTGTATTTACTACGTCAACAGTGTAAGACTGACACAGACGTGAAGAAATTGTTGAATAAAGTCATTATTTGTGTTTGTTTTTGCGCACAAAAAGTATTCTCGTCGCTTCATAACATTAAGGCTGAACCACTGGAGTCACATGGACTATTTTCACAATGTCTTTACTACCTTTCTGGGCCTTGAAAGTGTTATTTAAATAGCGGTCTATGGAGGGGTCAGAGAGCTCTCGGATTTCATCAAAAATATCTTCATTTGTTTTCTGAAGATGAACGAAGGTCTTACGGGTTGGGAACAACATGAGGGTGAGAATTTAATGACAGAATTTTCATTTAAGGGTGAACTAACCCTTTAATCAAATTTTTTGTTTTTTACTTTTTTTGTGTTTGTTTTATTTCACTGTAGCACTTTGGGTTTAAGAAAAGCGCATTACAAATATAAAAGCAAAAATGCATAACTAACATTTATTTTTCTTGCAGGCTTAACATTTTATGCTTTTGAGAACAAAATGTTCTAACACTTTAGCCAAAGTTGGTGTGTTGAAATAACGGATGCATAGGGAGGCTAGACAGCTGTCTAAATATAATAACCCCACCGGAGTAACAAGCTGAAGTAATCAAAAAACAAAGTTGCTGTGCCAGCAGGATAGTGGAACACTATAGACCTTATTCCCAAGTGATAGTGTTCATAGGGGACAAGACATCATCTGACTCAGCTGCCGGATAATAGAGGATAAATTCTAGAAAGAAAGAAATTCTAAAAGACTAGAGGATAACTTCATGTGTGTCGATTAGAAGACAACCCAGGGGAATTTCTACCACACATTAGGAAAGTCCAAGAATGAGGATAAAGACAAAAAGGTACAATCAAATTTAATGTCACAGACAGGGTGCGGGATTACACAATTTTGCATTCTAATTCTAAATTATTTATTTTTTCATTATTACATGGTATACTTGACTTTGATTGGTCAATAGCATCATCCAGTCAATGGTCAGCTGGCTATTATTGCAAAATAAAACCTGCCGAAATTCAGAAATTGTACTGGCTTAATTTTAATTCTGACATATTTTTCAGACTGATATATGGTCAAGGAAATACATGACATCAATGACATCAGTTTGTTCAGTCTAAAACTTCAGGCTATTAAAAAAAAAAAAAAAAAAAATTCAAGCTGTGCTCATTTTTTCCATATAAGCTCATTTAACTGAACGGTATTTTTAAATTATCTTTAATGGGCTCTAATGGACAAAAACATGACTCAACTGTTTTATGTAATGATATATTGCAGCAAATTGTTCTATAAATATGCATAACAATGGTAATTTAATAACAACCACTTACTTGAATGCAAATCTCAATTATTTCATGTTTCATATGCAGTGTGCAAACATACCTTTAAAAGGTCAGCATTAAAACTTTTATTCGTATTCACGTGTGGCTTATTAGGCTATCAATGTTCTGTGTTTGTTGTCTTATGTTTTTTAAGGACAAAGATAGCCAAAAATGTGAATAAGATAACAGGATGCACTTCTTGATTTAATGAGTCTGACAGAAATTGTAAAAAAAAAAAAAAAAAAAATTGGTCATTATTTGGTCAATTCGACATACTGTGTCTTTCTAAATAAGTTTCCCTCGCACGGGAATAGACTGGACACTGTGTGGGAGCCAGCGGAAACGGAGCCTGGTCATCGGAGAGTCGTCAGGGTTCTCAAACTCAGAAAAGCCCAGATGGTTGAGGATGGCATAGATGCCAGCTCTAGCTGCCACCTGCAAATCAGCAAAACTCATGAATGCATTTCAAACATTAAAAGAAGTAATAAATTATACTACAGGTTCTTTATTGGCATCAGTGGTTCCAAGAAGAATCTTCAGCATCCATTGAACCTTTCCTCAGCACAAGACAATCTTTATAGTGGAAAAAGGTTCTTTAGATTATTACAATGCTCTTCACACTAAGAAAATTGTTCTTTTAAGAGTTGTTTAAGAAAAGGCTCTTTTGGGGAGCGTATTAAATATTTGCATTTTCTGAATATATTTAAGAGGGGTTTATTGCAAGCTTTACAACACAAGTCATTTCCTTAAGTCTCGTAGCTGTTCACTTAACAGCTGTCCTTAAAGGGTGGCAGGATGATGGTAAACCAGTGACAATGACACTGAAATTTGGATTAATGGCTGCTGAAAATTAAGATGTGCCATCACAAGAATAAATTAAAACCAATATAATCAAAATAGAAATGCATTTTAAATAATATTAATATTTCATAATTATATTATACAGCCTTAGTGACTAATTATTACATTATTTAACAAAAATACTTTTTTTTTTCAGTTCATAGCCATAGTTTTAATAGTAAAAAGAAAACACTAGGTGACCAAGTGTAACTGTCTTCCTATTCTCTTCTACCCCATCAAACCAAGTTTAAAAGTTGCGGCTATAAACAAAGGTTTGACTCAAGAAACCTAAATGAGACAGAATATATTTACAACTACATATTGACATTTTCTCATGAATGTTTCATGGAACTCAGAACTATGTTTAGCTGCAGCACAGTGATTCTGAAGGCCATGTTCAGCCATTCATCTTGCCTTAAGACAAGGTCTACTCTACTGCAACATGGGCGTCCCTCTCAAATTGACTGTAGATAGGCTTGTGTGTTGAGTATGAGTGGTAAGTTTTATACCTGTGAGTGTGACTGAAACAGAACTTAAAGTCTTCGGTCATCTAAAGTCACTTTTTGCTAGTATAAAAGTGTGAGACCACATTGTGAAGCTGGAATATTTTGTGGAAGTTTGGAAGTGGAAAGTATTTTGTTTTGTTTTAGTATTTTGAACAACTGGAAGTAAAGTAAAGTTATGATGTAAAATGAACATTTAATTTTCTAACATTTAATTGCTAAATTATTATCTCATTTAAAAATATATTTTTATTTTAGTTTTAAAATAAAAAAAAAATATTTGAAAAAGAGTTCAGATGCAAAAGCCTCTAAAAGCCACTTCGGTCAAAAATGAGATGATAATACTGAGTGAATGCTCTCCGCATATAGTATAATTTCATAAAATACTTTCACTTCAAACCCACCAAATCCCAGCCTCAGCCCATTCAGAAGTACCAGTACTTAGGTAGAAACCTATACATAGGAGCCTGACAAAAATGCTTATTTTAAAGAAAAACGTAAGACGGACTTAGAGGCTTTTGCATCTGAAGTCTTCATATTCATTTTAGTCATTTCACAAAGAAAGAAAGACAATATTAGCTCTGTCAATTAGAATACACTAAATTAAGTAAGCATGAAAAACAGCTTGCATGTGTCTTCCTAAAGTAAGCATGCGAGTCCAGCTTCACCTGGTACATCCATTGGCTGAAGGATCGCCTCCAGGAGTCTTTCTTCTCCAGATGGAGGTAGCAGTTAAACAGGATGAGATAAATGTAGCGCTCAAGGTACTGTAGGCTCCTTAACCGCAGCCACTGAGCATCAGCCTCGGATTTAGCCATCTTTATCTGAGGAGAGAGATAAGGGTCTAAACTCCTCTAGTTTTCCTCTTATTTGTGACAAATTGCTGATGGCATGGCAAAGTTTATCAATGAAGATTATCAGTTCAATTATAATCTTCAATATCTGTTCACTTTGGTAAATTTGTCTTGTGGGTGATATAAAACAGCCTCAAACAAGTGATTACAGCAGTGTTTAAAACAACATGCATATTTCTGGATTAAATGATGCTCTAGAAAGTTAGTTCCTTAGTAATGAATATATTTCATTTCCACTAGACTCATTTAAAATACCGTAGATTATAAGAAACAGCCTCTACCATTTTCAAATTAGTCGAAAAGAGACAGTAAGGGAGATGACAGGAAAAGACAGGAGAAGAGGAGAGAACGGGATTGGATTGAGGATTTGAGTCACCTGCATGAGCATCAAGAGTCATCGTTTGACTTTTTGAAATTTAAATCAAGTCACTTTTGATCTGTTACCTGCCAGGCCATGTCTGAGACCAGTTGGAATACATTTTAAAGCCAAGTATCTTTCACAGTTGGTATAGTCTTCACAATAGTTCATAGTATTCACCCTTTTTTCTTTTGACTCTAATATTCTACAATTCTACACCAGTTTCATTACACATGAGTGATAAATGATTCATTAAAAATGTACATGAATCTCATTTTACAGGTTAAAGTTAAAAAAAGAAATAAAAGATCAAAAGAGGAAAAGAGGAAAAGAGGAAAAAACTTGCAAATTAACAAGCAAATTTACAGGATTAATCAAAAGCTTCAGATGATGCAATTTATTTAGCATTTTATTTGGCATCTGTGTCTCTAAACTAGACTGTATATGCAAAATCTCTGCATAACAGGCCTTGCAGAAATGCGGATCATGCAATGTAACATTTGTTACATAACTGTCATCATGTAGGTGATGCAAATGAGTTGCATCAGTACATCAGAACATACTTTAAAAGATAAAACTATAAAGTTTTGGACCATAACAAATATCTGCAGGGTTTTACAAAGCAGTCTTTTTGAAAGCTCTCTGCTCATTTATGTCGCTGTTTTCAAGGCTTTCATGTTTTTCAGCCTCAAATTAAAAGCATTCAGAGTGCTTTCACCAAATTCACACATTCAGAGCCACTGTAATTGCGTTAAGAATCTCTTGGTCCCTTTGAGTTTATCAGTTCAAATGAGAAAATTGTACCTCTGGACTTCTCAAGGCTATGTTAGCTACAAAGACACACGCTATGGAAGAAATCTATTATTCAACATGACTCTTAAAATAAAGGAGCACTGAGTGAGTCTTATTAACTACCTTTTTACAGTTGACTTTTCATGTTGAAGTATATGCAAGCAAACACATAACAATTGTTCCAAGAACCACATAAAAGATACAATAAAAAATATTATTATTACAATATACACTTACCTAAAGGATTATTAGGAACATTATTCTCATTAATGCAATTATCTAATCAACCAATCACATGGCAGTTGCTTCAATGCATTTAGGGGAGTGGTCCTGGTCAAGACAATCTCCTGAACTCCAAACTGAATGTCAGAATGGGAAAGAAAGGTGATTTAAGCAATTTTGAGCGTGGCATGGTTGTTGGTGCCAGACGGGCCGGACTGAGTATTTCACAATCTGCTCAGTTACTGGGATTTTCACGCACAACCATTTCTAGGATTTACAAAGAATGGTGTGACAAGGGAAAAACATCCAGTTTGCGGCAGTCCTGTGGGCGAAAATGCCTTGTTGATGCTAGAGGTCAGAGGAGAATGGGCCGACTGATTCAAGCTGATAGAAGAGCAACTTTGACTGAAATAACCACTCGTTACAACCGAGGTATGCAGCAAAGCATTTGTCAAGCCACAACACGCACAACCTTGAGGCGGATGGGCTACAACAGCAGAAGACCCCACCGGGTACCACTCATCTTTGGGATGTGGTGGAACGGGAGCTTTGTGCCCTGGATGTGCATCCCACAAATCTCCATCAACTGCAAGATGCTATCCTATCAATATGGGCCAACATTTCTAAAGAATGCTTTCAGCACCTTGTTGAGTCAATGCCACATAGAATTAAGACAGTTCTGAAGGCGAAAGGGGGTCAAACACAGTATTCGTGTGGTGTTCCTAATAATCCTTTAGGTGAGTGTATATCTTAGTCACATTATTATTTTCACACCGAAAAAAATGAGTTTAGGCCAGTTATTTCTATCTTTTGCTGTAGTGTTTCAGTAGGAAATATCAGTATACATTTCCAAACATTCCTTTTGCCATTCATTGTAATAATCCTGTGAGATTTTTGCATGCACGAGGAGTCTAGCAACAGCCGGTATGCTCCACACGGAGATATGATCTCACCATCATCAAGTCCTTCTGGGATTACATGAAGAAACTGAAAATACTGAGACTAAATCCAGAAGAACTGTGGCAACATCTCCAAGACGCTTGAAGAAACCTTCCTGCAAATCTACCTGTAAAAACTATGTGCAAGTGTACCTATAGGACAAAAGCTGTTTTAAACGCAAAGGGAGGTCACACCAAATATTGATTTGATATTGAAGTGGCTAAAACTTTTCACAGTACTGTAGCTTAGGAGGTAGGTTTCTTCAAGCGTCTTGGAGACGTTCCCGCGGTTCTTCTGGATTTAGTGTACTCTCAGTTTACTCTTAACTCTCAGTTTTTTCTGTTTATTCATGTAATCACAGATGATGACTTGATGATGGTGAGATTAGATCTCTGTGTGTATTATACCGGTTGTTGTTAGACTCTGTGTGCATGCAAAAATATCAGAGGATTATTACAATTAATATCAAAAGGAATGTTTGGAAATGTAAATTGAAATTTCCTACTGACATACTACAGCAAAACATATAAAACCATTTTTTGGAAAGAAAATACTAACATGCCTAAGACTTTTGCACAGTACTGTACATGGATATATGTGTGTGCGTGTGTGTGTGTGTGTGTGCGTGTGTGTGATAAATCAAACTTTACCTGTCTGTAAGTGGATATTATGATTTCCCGTAAATGGAAATGCATGGGGGTCATTGTCTCACTAACAACATCTAGAGCAGCGTCTACTTCTCTCTTCACACAATGGCCATCAGGTAACACCCTTACAACTTGCATCACCACCTGGATGCACACACATGTACACATGGGTCAAACTTCATCACATAAACATACACTGCCATACAAATGTTTGGGATCTGTAGGGTTTTTAATGTTTTTATAATAATTATTTTCTACTCACCAAAGCTGCATTTATTTAATTAAAAATACAAAATAACAGCATTTATCTGAAATAGAAAGCTTTTATAACATTATACACTACCATTCAAAAGTTTGGGGTCAGTAAGGTTTTTTGTTTTTTTTTTGCAATTAAATTACTTTTATTCAGCAAGGATTCATTAAACTGATAAAATGTAAAGACATTTATAATGTTTCAAAATGATTCTATTTAAAATAAATGCTGTTCTTTTGAACTTTCTATTCATCAAAGAAAAAATTTACACAACTGTTTTCAACATTGATAATAATCAGAACAATTTCTTGAGCAGCAAATCAGCATATTAGAATGATTTCTAATGGATCATGTGACACTGAAGACTGGAGTAATTGCTGCTGAAAATTCAGTTTCGCATCACAAGAATAAATTCAATTTTAAAATATTTTCAAATACAAAACAGTTATTTTAATTTGTAATAATATTTCACAATATTACTGTTTGTTTTGTATTTTAATCAAATAAATGCAGCCTTGGTAAGCATAAGAGACTTCTTTTAAAAACATTAAAAAACGTACCGATCCCAAACTTTTGAAAGGCAGTGTATGTTCTATATGATGAAGATCACAGGTGGGTTAAAGTTTATTCATTATTCATTTAAAATGTTCAAATATTACAAAATGTTTGTTTTAAGGTTGGCAGTGGCAGCTGTTTAAAGAAACATGACCTCAAAGTGTACCTCAAACTCTCCTTTGGTGTACTTGGCATCTGGAACACTTACAATCTCATCTTCTTCACACTCAGGAAAGCCCTGCAGGAAACAGGGTCAGATTTATGAAACTGATTTGAGCACAGTCCAGATATTTTTCATCTATCTAATTAATGTCCTGGAGGCGAATACTTTAATTATTGCTTCTTATTTCCACTTTAAAAGCTGATAGCAGAAAATGACCTACATTAATGTGCCACAGGGTGAGAGTGGCAATGACCATAGCTGCAGTAGTTCGGTCCTTCCCATCATGACAGTTGAAGATGAAAGCACAGGTAGGGTCTTCAGCCAGACTACTCTTCATGGCCTCCAGCAACTGGTCAAAAACCTAAGCAAGAGCAACACCATTTCACCATTTAAAGTGTCAAATCGATACCATGCTTTATAGTGTACTGTCTTGCCTCTTCTTTAGGTGCGCAGCAGTCAGACAGGGGAATCCGTTGGTAGCTGAGCCCTGAATGAATGCTCTTCTGATGGACAAAGAGCTCCTCTATGGTGTGACAACTCCTAAACATCCTCATCTGTTTATCCTGCTCTGTAATCACTTCCAGCCACTTCTCACACCTCAGGACATCCTGCTTCAGTGCCAGCTCCATTTCCTGTAGACGGCAATTTACCATTGCTAAAACTTCTTAGGTTCTTACATCACAGCAGCAATTCATGTAGGTTAAAATATAAAAACGCTCATCTCACATTTCATATTTATAATGAATTCAAAAGCTATTGTAAATGATCTATTTACAGAAAAGCAATATAATATACATAACTATGTTTTCAGTGGTGTATAAAGACCTTGCATAATGAGCCGTTATGTTTTTATTACCTTAGAATGAGCCCTTACAGTGAAGTCACCATTTTTCGCCGTCATGTTTTTACAGTAGCCCTAAACGGACAAACTGCTCTACTGAGCGCTGGCTACTCACTGCTGTCTCAGACGACATCTTTGTCCTGTGTCGGCCACACTTAGCTTCTCTAAGTGCTTCGAAAGGGAGGGGTGAGCGGTTGCAATTCACAACCTCACAACTAGATGCCGCTAAACTTTACACAGCGCACCTTTAAGCAGCACAATGGTTTTCAACATTGATAAAATCGAGCACCAAATAAGCATATTAGAATGATTTCTGAAGTATCATGTGACACTGAAGACTGGAGTAATAATGCTGAAAATTCAGCCTTGCCGTCACAGGAATAAATTACTTTAAAATATATTAAAATAGAAAAGAGTTATTTTAAATTGTATGAATATTTCACAATATTACAATATTTTAAATACATTTTTGATCAAATAAATGCAGCCTTGGTGAGCATAAGAGATTTATTTTAAAAACACTTTGAATATCTTACCAACCTCAAACTTTTGAACAGTAGTGTATATCTATTATTTAGCAAGTTTAGCCCCTGTATACTACACATTGTATTGAACTATATATTGTACTGTATTGTATTTCATTGCACACAGTATGCATGGTGTACTCACAACAACTTTGTCTCTTTAATTCCATTTACCGTAATAATACACACTACTACTACAGATCTGCCCTGAACAGAAATTCACCTGTAGTTGCTGTGGATGTTGAACACAGACTGGAATAGGCTGTTCCAGACAGCCTGGCTCTCGTGGAGTGAACATGTGTCCATTTGCCTCCAGCGAAAGCTCCTCCTGCAGATTCAGCCAGAGAAACGTGGAGTGCCCTCGCCTCTGGTCTGTCAGGTAGGACATTACAACAGCGAGAGCCTGAAATAGGCACAAACAAGCTTTGATTAACTGTACAGACAGCCACAATTTAGAAGACTGGGCTGTTGAATGAGTTTCAGAAAGGATTTACCTCAGAGTTCGGCTGGCCCATTCCATACAGAGCCATTTTGGAAACACGTCTGAAATTGGCCACTTTCATCTCCTTGGCTGTACTGAGCAGATCCGTAGCTAAAAACTCACTGGACACCTTTAATAAAAGATATTATGTGCATAAGTGCTGTACTACAGGAGAAGGAGAAGGAGAAGGAGGACACAGTTCACCTCTGATATAAGCTGGGATATAAAATCTCATGTTAATGAGATTCAGTCTATGCTTTTAGAAAAACTGACATATCAGATCAACTCAAGTCGAGAAAAAGACTTTTCAAGTATAAAGAAAATATATATATATATAACATGATGCAAGTGAACATACTCTAGTATAACTATGGACATTTTATATGTTATAATATTAATCTTTTCACCACAAACACAGAACGTTCCCCTAACGTTAGTAAATGGTTCTCCTTTGGTTACGTTTTGGGTAAACCACTTTCTAAGTAACATTCTAGGAACTATTTTTAGGTTTTATGCTTTCTATAACCATAAACTAATATTCTGGGAACCAAAAGATTGTTCAAAGCTTTTGCGTCTGAGCCATGGTCTGAGCCCTTACCAGAACTCGAATTCCATTGGTTATAAGGTTTGCTGGTGCTGAGAGTTCTGAGCTATCCATGCTGGCCAGCAGTCTGTAGATCCAAGCATTCATACACATCCATTGACTGAAGCTCTGGGGAAATGCCTGTGGATACTAGCGATGGAAAGAGATAGCTGATATTGCAGAAATTATTCAAATTATGGAATAATACTGCTTTTTAAATATGATAATACAGTAGAATATAATTAGCAGTACCTGGTCATGAAGATACGCATTGAATACTAGTAGGTACACATAGCGCTCAAGACTCTGCAGTGCTCTTTGCCGGAAATAGCCTTTTGTGCTGCTTCCCTGCAAACAAAAATGTGTGAATGACACAAATATGTGACCTTCATTTAGCAATTTAATCACATTAAAGCAAATTTTATAGAAATTAAACAATACAGACACATGAATGTTTCAGTCGAGACTCACTTGAAACTGGAAGTCTTGGCTTATGCCTTCCAGCTTTAGCTCGTTTTCATACACGGCATCTTTTATGTTATGCATCTCTGAACACATTGCAATAGCATCACCAACCTATTGTGTACACATAAAAAACACTTAAAATTATTTATATAAAGCCATGTATTCATTAAATCCTAATGTGGTATGTTTTGTGAGAAGTAAAAGCCTTGGTTTCTATTACTCTTGCAAATGAATACACCCTTGAAAGCAATTGGTCCACTTCATGAACCATACATTATACAAACATCATTAATACGCTCTAACCTCATCAAGGAGTTGTTGACCTTTAGGTAGGCGACTGATTAGCAACTGAATCACTTGGAAATCCAATTTGTGTTCACTCTTCTCTATTTCCTGCCTGTGAAAGAGAAGTAGAACTTAAACAGAGAAATTACCTTAAAACATATTATTATTACAGAAGAGTGTTATTAGTTCATAATTAATGCTCTTTGAGATGGTGAACAAGTAATTGAAACGGCACTATCAGTGTACATTAGGTACCTGAGGCTCTTTGATGCCCCCTGCATGTGATGTAAGAGTAAGGCTCCCAGGATTAAGCCAAGATTGGTGCGTCCCACCCCCACCTGGCAGCTGAAGAGCAGTGCAGGCAGAGGTCTGGAGCTGTCCCGCATCACAGAGAGGTTTGGGGTCTCCTGGTGGGCACAAAGGTTGGTGAATTTGTGAGAAAAAAAACTTCGCAAACTGCAAGTGAATAACATGAACCTATGTCATCCATACCACAAATACATAATGGCAGGCCATTATGTTGTGGTATGAATGACATAAGCCGCGTTTCCACCGCAGGAACTTTCCCCAGGAACTAGGAACTTTGGGTCTAAACGAAGTTCCTGTAAAAAAAGTTCCTGGTACAAATTGTTCCGGGTAATTTCGGTGGAAACGGGGCTATAGTTTCATAATATTAAACCAGGATTTGGCCTTAGTTAAATGAAGACATTTAAGTGCAAGTTGCTTTCAGTTGAAACAGTTCAAACATGCATTTTAGTCTGGGACTAGGCTTAAACCTTGTCTGTAAAACCGGGCAAATGAGTTAGACCAACTCTGTATACATTTCTGTAACCTCAAAAGAGAATACACATTATTTTTTGGCTGTCAGTCCAACTCTGATAAAATGAAAATAAAATTAAAATGGAAAAGTTGAAAAGAAAAATCTTGCCATTTCCTGATCATGAGCAGATACCTGAAGACATTTTGCATGGTCTTAAGTTAACATTTATAACTTTTGTCTGTGTTAATACGGTTTAAAAAGATTGATGTTTCTGGTGACAGTGAAATATAAATAAAGTTTGCTGGCTAGCGCTGGGTTCTTGGGATAAATTATTGGTTCAGTGACACAAATCATCAGTTATAAATAAACCAGAGCTCACATGGAGTTATTTTAAACTTAAAAAAAAGCAGAAGGGGGAAAAAAGATATATAATATTCAGAGGTCTTACCCTAAGTATATTAACAAAGGAATCAAATGTCTCCTCCAGTGGTGCTCCTTCCATGGGAAGCGGTAATCTGTAATATCTAAATTCATAAAAATTCATAATCAAACAATATATAGAACTAAAAAATCTAAAAAGGTATGATTATTTTTCATTCATATATCGGCATATGTTTTAATTTAATTTACAGCAGATTTTGAAAAAACCATGGGAAGTTTTTCCCATGCCATCATAGTTTATTTTTGATACTTGTCAAACGCCTTTAATGTACACTATTGTTCAAAAGTTTGCAGTTAATAAGATACTTTTATTAAGCAAGGATGCATTAAATTGATCAAAAGTAACACATTTATAATGTTATATATTGAAATGTATATTCAAATATATATATTGTTCTTCTGAACTTTCTCATCAATGATTCATGAAATAAAATGCATCCTAATTTCCACAAAAATATTAGGCTAAACAACTGTTTTCAAAATCATTATAAGGTTTCATTTGTTTATAGTATCTAATAATTTATTTACTAATAATTTGTTACTGTGTTTGTTAATCTTTGTTAAGTTAGTGTTCATTGTTTGTTCATGTTCGTTCACAGTGCTTTAACTAATGTTATTTTAATAATCCATTAGTAAATGAACATTGAAATGAACATTAACAACGATTAATAAATGCTGTAGATGCAGGGGCGTAAATTTCATCTAAAAGTTGGGGGGGGACAATAAACATGAAATTTCTCAAGAGCAATTTTTGAAGGGGACACAAATAATACAGCCAAAATCGTACTTGTAAGTATACAAGTATGTGTACCACACAAAAAAAAAAAAATGTTGTACTTATTTGACGTTTTGGTGTACTGAAAAATTATCTAATGTCCGTTTTTCTTTTCTCTGTCATTTTATCTGACCAACAACACAAAGCGATAGTAGTTTAAATACGATTAAGGTTCACCACGCAGTCATATTATAATTATTAAATTATCTTGCGTCCTCCACATAGTATAAAATACTATGATATTCAGATATTTAGATATTCAACTGCAGAAGCCTCTGATCTGCCACTTATTATCATATTGAGCAAAACCCTACACAGATCTGACTGAACTTTCGGTTTAGAATTAGTCAATTTTTAGAATTTGGGGGCAGTTGCTTGAATTTGGGGTTCATTAGCCTATTATTCGTAATGAAAAACACAACAACAAAACAGTGCAATGACACACTCCCTTAAATAGCCGCTTTTACGCTTTGAAACCAAATCTTCGATAATCTTGTCTGTCAGCGGTTTGCTCGTTCGGCTGGTTCTGTATTGAGCAGACACGTTCAGTTTTTAATTGTTTTGTCAGTTCTCTAACTGAACTAAATGATTTTATTACTATACAGCGGAGCGGGGCGGTGCGGCGGTGGGCAAGTGATGTTAACAGTGTTTTACCTAATCTGTATTAAAGAGAAAAGAATCACTTCATCTGACGTTTAAAGTGAATAAAATAGCCTTGACAGCTACTTACTGGTGTTTCACAACTGCTGTCTGAAGAGCCTTGTTCTCTCCCCAAACTTGTGTGGTAGTTTTTCTACAGTCTATGGGTAACGTTAGTTGAGGTGAACGGTGGATCAAACCACTGTGAGGCAAGGGGGGAGGGGGGACTCAAAATGTTTCTAAACTTAAAACGCATTTTTTGTCCCGTTTGCGTTTGTATTGTTTTACTACTTACACATTTATTTTAAGTATATATTGTTATATTATTTACAATACTCAGCATGGTTTTTAGGATTGGGGAGGTCCTGTTCCCCCCCCCCCCGCGATTTACGCCCCTGTGTAGATGTACAGTTCATTATTAGTTCATGTTAACTAATGTAGTTAACTAATGAAAACTTATTGTAAAGTGTTACCTAATTTAATAATAAGTCTCTTCATGTGACACTGAATACACTGATTGGCTGCTGAAAATTCAGCATTACCATCACAGGAATAAATTACATTTTAAAATACAGAACAGTTATTTTAATTTGTAATAATATTTTAAAATAATAAGAGCAGTCTGGGCGAGCATAAGAGACTTCTTTCAAAAACATTTAAAATCTTACCAACCCCAAACTTTTAAAAAGGTTTGAACAAATGTATTATGTAATAAAATATGAGGAAATACCTGTGTAATGGTTGACTGAAAAGTGGTCTTTTGTAAACCTCCTCAGTGACATGAATGTCCTCCTCTGACAGAATCTGAACATGCTGAGGTTCATCTTTAAAATGCTCAATGTCATTATAGACATAGAACATATTTTCACTCAGCTTGGCAAAGTCACACAACTGGAGAAAATATCAGAGAATTAAAAACTGACATGGAACAGACACTATGGCACATTTTACCATAAAAGGATGGCAATCGATCCTCCTCACACAACTAGTTCTGCTCTTTAACTGACCTCTTTTCGGATGGAAAGCTCTATTTGCTCTGCACTGAGCTCTCTGTCCAGGTCATGCAGGTTCTCATGGAGGTTTTCTCTTCTTCTGGGAGTGTATGGAATAAAGTCTCCTTCTGAGCGGAAGAACACCACTGGCTCCTCCCTCACGCAGATGAAAATCACCTCCTGTTCACATATTTTGTGAGATAAACAGCAATTCATCTGAGATTGTTATTTGAAGGCCTATCTGCAGAACGCATGTTAGTCAAGGTGGTCAAGACCTTGGGACAAAAGTCACCATTTTATAGGGAAATATAGACATTTGATGCGTATAAAAAGAAGTTATTTTTCATAGGTTTATGCTACATATACTACAGCTAACAAATATAGCTAACAAATCTAATGGTTCTTACAGCAACAACACAAAAAAAACCTAAAAAACTTTGGGACACCAAAATGTCCTGTATTTGTGCCTCAAGTGCCTCATTGCCTTGCATCCTACTCAAAAGACCACTCACTGACCTCACAGCCATCAATCTGCAGTCTCTGGAGGACCTGTTTGAAACCATTCAGGCTAGGTTGGCCCATTCCAAAAAGAGGGTAGTTTCCCTTGACCTTGCGGAAGTTGGGGGCCCCGTGGCTTTTTGTAGTATTTAAGACATCAGCTCTATTGTATACATCCTGTATCATAAAAAACTCCCCCTGGACAATATAAAAGCAAGTCATAAAACTTATTTCATCATAAATGACAAGAAATTTCCATGCACTGATCTACATCTCCAGGTCATTACTGCATTATCCATTATACCTTGAGGCTTTTCAAACAATGAGCACTAAATATTTAGTTTAAATCTCATAAAGACAAACATACCAACACTAGGTAGTGCTCAGGTAGGAGGTCAGATATCCTTCCCATCGAGTAGTTGGAAGATTGGATCTTGTCATGAATCTGAAACTCTTCCCGGCAGTTATTTCTGTATAAAGACAAAACTCATAACGTTTTTAAAGTGGCATACATTAAAAATCCACAAATGATGATAATACATTGTTGTCTTATCCTTTAATTCAGGGTGAAGTTGTTGATGACATCCACAACTGTTTTCACTCAAAGAGTAACACACAGGTGTGACATTTTGTGCATAAGTGGGCTCTTACAGTCAGTTTTAAAAAGCATCATGTTGCACTTGTCACTTACGTGATGACAACAGGGGCCACCTTGTTTGTGATGATGGACTTAGCCTTGCTGTTGCGAATGTTCACCGACTGTAGTGAGCGCCTGTGCTCGGCCATGCCGTTCCCTGGGTGATCAGCATGTGTAGGTGCAAGCGGAGCAGCCTGGGAAGTTGCACTGGCGCTCGTACCCATAATCTGCACAGAGCTGGAATGATCATTTATACGGTGACTAATATAATGTAAACAGGCAGACATGGGGTTATTTCAAACATTGGCACATTTTAAAGGGCCAGATGCACTTTGTGCAGTGAGACCACAACGATTCAATTTCCTTCCTCTGAAACACCAACACATGTAATGCACAACAAAACACCCTAATGAAACACATTATTGAAGCTTTATAATCTCTTTTAATATGTTCCACACACATAAAAGTAAATAAGACTATTGAAATTCCATGTCAATAGCATCTCTGTCATGTTATTTGATTGTTAAATGAATGGCTTACGGTCTCACAGCTGTGCCGCGTGTGTTCACATCCTTTGGTTTTTGCATCTTAGTTTTTAGCAAGGGTTCAGGACTCTCTTTAAGTGTAAATCCCGTCAAAACAAACCCAGTTTCCTGTTGCTAGCAGAATCTCAACATAAAAAAGCCTTTTGTTTCAACTCAAACCACCACTGATGTTTTGCTAGTGTCTTTTCTTCTCTTTCTCGCTCAGTGCCTCTCTGGTTCTCTTCTCACAGTGACAGGATAACAGTTCCAACCCTTTTGGGGGCCACAGAGAAATACAGTACATCTGGCAACCAGACGACAGTGTGGGCGGCTCCAGACATTCACAGGGACGGCCCATTCAAAGGCCATGACGGAGACATTACAGAAAGCCAAAAGTGAGAAGAAAGAGATTGCCAGATCAAACATTTCTGATGCCTTTGCATCTACTAAAATCCACTGAACGTGTTTGAGGTCAGTCATGAAGCAAAACAAATCTCCTCCATAGTGGGACAATGCAGTTAATTAAACAAATCCTGTTTTTCCCCCTCCTCCTTTATAAGGTTAAGTTTGTGCCAGAGAGATATCACTGGGAAATATATGCTAGCTCTGTGAATGTCATTAGGACATTCCTGCCTTATGTTTATATAACTGGCTGGTCTATTGAAAGTTTGGGATACTGAGGCACCAAGAGCAGGGCTTGATTTAAATTCCAGTTGTGCCCGAGTATCACGGTCACAGAACAAAAAACAACAACAAGAAAATCTCTAAATATGGATGGGAAAGGCCTCGGGATGCATTTGTACAATGCTGCACAGATCAGTGCACAGATATTCAATGTGTGGGAGTGAGCAGTGATTGGCACATCCTCATTCACGCTGAGAAATAAGGAGTCTGAAAACAACCACATTTGTTCATTTAAGCTTTCAATCCACATCACATTCTGAATATGAAAATACTGAAACAATGTAGGTATAAATAATAAGAGTCTGTCTAACAATTAGGCACAAAATACACTAATGATTTATAATCCACCGGGCCGGTCAAACCTGGACCCTCTAATATATAAAAAAAACTACTCTGAACCAATGCGTAGTAGTAACCTTCGATAATAACAATAACAAACTTCAGTTTTATTATGATATATAACTGTTAACTTATCATACATCTTTCAATTCACTACCTTTACAAACTACTGCCACTCCAGCGGCTTGGATTTAGGCTTTTGCAGCAACTGTATGATTTAAATATGCTTATTTATTCTTAGCCATAAATAAAATAAACTATAGAACATTTGGAAATAAATCATATTTAGGCCTAGGTATTTTTCAAGTGACTAAGTGAGTCAATCATGGAATCATTCACTCAACTGATTCAAACACTGATTCATTCAGGCACGCCAATACTATTGTGCTGTTACTGTAGCTTCGTTTGGAACTATTTTCGTTTCGGATTGGCAATGTCTCTAAAATGCAATGAAACTGCAGTGTTATGAGAGTTTATTCAGACATGATTATACACTTAATAGAGCAACTATTTCTATCCCGAAGCCAAGACAAGGCAACAGGGAAAGTAAATATCATAAAATGTTTCCTCACCTGGCAATACGTTTTCTCAGACACCTGTCAGGACTTGACAGAGGCAATTCAATGTAGAAGACCAAGTCCATGTCACACTCATCTTGAGTAATGTCAATCAATGCCCCTTGCAGGTCCAAAGACATGCAGTCACAGGTGTGAGTCCAGCAGAGCGAGTCTGCACAGCAGTGCGGAACAACACAGGGGGAGGAGAGGAGAGAATGCCACCTCGTACAGCCGCCTCTTTCACTGGCAATAAATGTTATGGGAGAGGAGGATGGTGGGTGGATTTTCATCTTTTCACCAGTCAGCACAGCTCTATCTCCCAGCAACGGTGCTGCACACATGCCTGAAATGCAGAAAAGCCTGAGGTTTGGGGGACAGAGTTTATGCTTACATCGATAAATGTAATCAGTACTATTTCAACAAAATTCAGGATTAGCAAAACATGATTTATTTTGATTGTAAACAGTGTTGCCTATTCAGTATATAAATAAAGAAATGCTAAAAGTTTGCCAGAAAAGCTTCTGGCCAAGCCTCAATTACACTGACACTGTGTCTAATGTCTTTCATTGCATTGAAAGCAGCCTCTGCTTAAACTGCTGGTGTGAAGTGGACACATTGTGTTGCCATGAGTTTCCAAGCAACCAAGCTCTCTTCACATGAGGCATTCATGTACTGTAATAAGGGCTTCTAGCTAGAGACAAGAAAAAAAATCCCTTTAGTATAAATAGTTTAAGATTTACAAAACTATTTGTATAATTTTATAGAGCTAACAACAATTACTGGTTATTATATTTCGAAAGCATTCCCAGACTCTCAACTAACTTAGGGAGAATCTGAATCTTTTTCCTTCACTTCACGCACATTCAATTTTGCATCACAAAACCAAGAGATGTGCACTTACTCCAGTACTCCATCTAGTGGCAAACATTACATTCAAGCATATTAAAGTGCACACGCATTTGGAGAGAAGACAAACAGAGTTGATATCAAGGAACTTTTATTGATTTTGCTGTAACAGTGTCCACTGGCATTGGCATTTCATTAAAATTAAACCGAACAGGGTCTCAAAGAAGAAAGAAAATACAGTTTCCAATTTCCGCCACATTAGATAAGACACTTCCATCCTAAATCCCCTCATACAGAGCAAAATGCATTTCTGATAGTTTCTGAGACCTGGTAAAAGAATGAAGCAAAGTAAGCAGTGATGTTGAAAAAACAACAACAACAACAACAAAAACTTAAATTCCATGTTGCAGTTGAAACAAGCTGGGATTTGACAACTCAAATCTATTACAGAAGGATAGTATACTTTTAAGCCTTTGATTTAAACTGGAAAAACTGCATTTAATTGTCAAGGATTTGACCAGTATTGAATACATGAAAGAAAGTTTAACTGCAAATGATCAAAGTCGAACCTAAACTGCATTTGTTGTCTTTTTTTAACCAATCCCTTACTATTACAAACATTACACTGCTGTATGTGCAAATCTTCCCATCTCTGTAAGAAAGTAAATGGTAACACACATGTTTCCAAAAATATAAATGTTTTCTAGTAAAACATAGCAATCTTGATCTTATCCTCAACTTGAAAGTTGGGGGGGGGGGGGGGGGGGGTAATGTAACAAAGGAACTGATCCTGTTTTAAGGTATGAAAGAACTGTATTTGACACAGCTGCTTAGCTTAGTAAAGTAAGGCATGGATACAGAGGCTATACAGAGAGAGAGAGAGAGAGAGAAAACATTCTGTGCTCCAGAGAATGACTGGAGCACAGAAAGAGACAATTAAAGTCATGAGAATAAGTCTTATCCTCTTTAAGTCACTTTGTTTGGATAATCTCTTTGCTTAATTCTCTTTCAATATTAATCAAACCTTCTTGTCTTCCACAAGATTTGGCATTCCCCAAAAAAATTCAACATTGATTAAGCGATTTGACGTGAACTAAAGACTAAGAAGCAGACCAAAGAACATGCATAGAAGAGCATCGGAAAGATTCAATTCAAGTTTTCAAGCTGTTTGATCTGAATCAAAATATGAATGTCTGGTCACTATAAACAGGGTTCCCACTCTTTCATGAACACCAGATTCAAGGACTTTCAAGGACTTTTTAAAGCACCTTTTATTTTAAATCAAGCACAATAAATACGATAAAGGTGGGTGTGTTATTGCCAATATATCAAATACCTATTGTACCGGTGTCTATCATTAATGCAGTAACGCTAAGGCATATACTGACAACTAAAATACAATTTCCAATGAGGAAAAATTTGCAATTTTACAAAATCCAATGAGGAAAGAGGCTGGTGTACAAGAGCGAGCGAGCTTTAACGAGAGATGCAGTTTGCAGCACTCTTATTCCTGCTTTTAACATTTATTTCACACTAGTTTTAGTTTTCTTTTTTATAAATCATTACTTAATTAAAACATCAAAATATAGAAATAATATTGTATACATGAATTTTCCAATTAAATGAAAAGATTTCAGATGTTTACGTGCTTTTCTTCTTTTTATTTTTTGCGCAGTGATGAAATATTGCCCTTGTAAATACTTGCCAGCATTTCAGTAATGAAAGTCTAGATCTTTAAAATGCATCCAAATTACAGCAAAGCGCAACCATACGGTGGCCTGCAGGGGTCAAAAAGGATATAAACAGTGAATTTTGAAGTGATCTCATCTTGAAAACTCTGAGATGTGGATTCGGACGGCAATTAAATGACCACACGTCCTTGGTGTTTGTCTAAAAACAGTAGGTAATTCGGCCAGGGATTTTTATGCGGGTGTGGGAGAAAAACACTGACCTTCTGGATTTGGGCGGCAATAAAATCTCCGACTAGCCCCTGTCAATGATGAAAATACCTTATGACCCCACAAGAAACAATTACCATCCGAATAGGGCTCTGAACAGTAGATGGTGCTTATGGAACAGCAAAAATATATTCCTTCCTCCCGTAATGCTGTTTTGTTCTGGCTTTGGCAGCGCATGAAGGCCAATTTTTGTAATAGCACCATGCTACTCTAACAAAATGCAGTACATGCTTAATTCAAGCACTTTCAAGGACCTATGTTTGTTTTCAAGTACTTTCCAGGCCTTGAATCCATGTGTCTGAAATTCAAGAACTTTCAAGTACATTCAAGAAGCGTGGGAACCCTGTATAAAACTATCCCTCTTTTGAAGAATCATTCACATTGTGTGGCTGTGAGACAGACGATAGTAAAATGACCAAAACAACACTTCAGTGCTTTCCTACCTTTGATTTGATTATCAAGGTTTGTAAGGATTGTAGTAATCGGAAAGTGACAGCAGATGTCACAGCTGATATTAAATGTTAAATATTCACCGCACGTTTTCTCCCATGAAAGGAGCCATAAGATGATGTGTACTTGTTAGGTACATAATGCAAGTGCTTCCTGAGACCAGCTCTCTTTTTGTCATCATCACATAAAGTATATTAAACCCTCGATCCAGTCCAACAGTACTGGGTATTATCTACCTTTTACCAGAGGATGTGACAACAGAGCTGATGTTGACGCTTCAAGTATCTCGCCATGCAAAGGTAAGTACAAACCCTACTGTTAGCAGGATGAATCTGAACGGAATCATTCTCTCCGACATAAAAGTAACAGTTTGGTCATTCAAAATTGTGATCAGATGTTATTTACCTTAAGATTAAATTTAAGGAAATTCAAAGGATTTGTTCATGCTCATTTTGGGGTAGTTCTAAAGAAAATGTGAAAATCTGTATGCATTTGTTTGGCATCATAATCCTGTAAAAATTAAATTGTGGTTAATTAAGGACTGTGGTTTCAATGTTCTATAAAACTGTACGTTTGAGATGAACAAATACCTGAAAAAAGTTAAACGTTTTAACTGATAATATAAAAGACTTGGAATGAATATAGAATTATTTTCATTTTTTTTATCAAAATGATGATAATCCTGCTGTCCCTTTAAAATTAAAATGGGGAAAAAAAGATCCAGTAACTGTTTTGAATGAGGAAAAAAATATTACATTTGGGAGGACATGAACATGCAGATAACTGCATTTCCTGAATTGACTGCAAATCATGTGAACTAAGTAGAATGCATTAAGGGTATCAACTGGGACAGTGTACTCTGAACTATCAGCAGTGAGTCTATTACGGTAAATTGGTAATATATCCGGGCACTTACAATAAAGAATTTTTCCTTTGCTCTGTGACTTAAGCAAGTACAGCTGATGGCAGCCCTGAAACCTAAACAAAGAGAGCTCAACAGACTCACAGGTTAACTTTCAGGGCTCCAGCAGCCCCACTGGGCAAACTTTAGTCATTTATCCCCATGATTATGCAGCACCCAGCAGCTAGAGAGAGCTAAAGGAGAGGGCTCACAACATTGGTTTCTACAAGCCAAGCCACTGGCACACAGGTACCAGGTAATTAATCGTTCTTCACGCTGGTTCCTCTTCTTCAGATGTCCATCTCAAACTGAGCATCTTCAGCTGCAAAACAAAAGAAAAAACTCATGTGCACCATGTATGACCACTCGTAAACTAAAAGAGAATGATGTGAGCTAGGGCTGTAATCTCCCAGTCGATTATTAGTCGATACGTTCTGGCTCGACCAAAATTCTGATTGGTCGATTTTTTTGCCGCGTTCATTTCGTTAGTTTTACCGCGTTCATTTCATCAGTTTTGCCGCGCCGCGTTCATTTCATCAGGTGGAGAGCACTAATTGCTAATGGGGGTGTTTTCAGAGCACCCCTGTTTCACAGGTAACTGTCTGTCTTCAGAACACCCCCTTGTTTCCACATCTTTTGGATTAGCCCAACCCACTGGTGAAGAGAAGTCTCTCGCTGGTCCTTTGTTTTTCATTCCCCGCTGGCTCAAACGCACGCCCATAGCGGTAAACTTGAGGAACGCCCATCAACATACACATGAGGGGGAAGCATCACAACACCACGCTTCAGTTGTGCTGCAAAAGTGGATCTGTACTGTCGGTTTTGCCGCGTTCATTTCATCAGGTGGAAAGCACTAATTGCTAATGGGGGTGGTTTCAGAGTACCCCTGTTTCACAGGTAACAGTCTGTCTTCAGAACACCCCCTTGTTTCCACTTGGATTAGCCCAACCCGCTAGAGAAGAGAGACAGATTGAAGAAGGCTATAGTTTGCTGTATATTATTTATTTAATTGGGAGAGCGTTTTTTCTGCTCTTGATCTGGCTTGTTTAATAAATATTCCTTTTTTATTAAAGTGGACGTGCCTTTTGTGTTTAAGAGTAAAATCTTTAAGTTAATAGTATATTCGTGTCTCAGCCGCGAAGCTGAGCTGATCCTGTGTTCACAGAGCTGCACAGAGCGGCTGAAATGATAGTGTCTGTCAGTTAGTATAATACATATGACAAAAACAATTGTCTAAATTATGTTGCATATTCCTCAAAAGTTCTTGTGATGATATCACTAGTTGACAACTGAAATCATAGGCTATGATGGTGCTCGTGATGCAACGCTATCAGAGCCGACAGACTCGTGTGTCAGACTCATTTCAGTGCAAAATAATTAGGTCAAAAACGATTTAATATACTGCAAATAGCCTACTAGTGTTTATGTTTATTTATAATTCATTTAGGCAGACAACAAGGCTACCAAGTACTGCGCACAGTGTGCAGCTAATTCATTTAACGTTTTTTTTCCTAACGTCATTTTTAGTCGATTTTTAGTCGAAAATTTCAGGACCTCAGTCGACCAAGATTTTCTTTGGTTGATTACAGCCCTAATGTGAGCTAACACTAGTCTAAACCTCCAACCAGATCCATTACTGTTTGTGTACATAAAATGATCGAGCACAAAAGCAGGGAGGTTCCAGTGGAAACAGTTCCAGTTCGGTGGGTTTTAAAGACAAACCTTGCCCTGGTTTGGCATCATGGTTGTTGATGTTGTTAGCTTCATTCCTCTTTTTTTCATTGAGGATGTTCTTGCCCGTCACTCCTGGGATAACCGGCAGGTGTGCTGGTGGGGTCTGGGCGATGGGTGAGTTACGCCGGTCTAATAGGAACTTGCGATCATAGATTATTCGGGTTCCTGCGTTGTCACAACAAACATACTGTTATAATCAAGTTTAATTGCATAACTGCCAGCCTGGCACAACAATCCTAAAGAAATTCAAATAAGACCTTTCCTTTTGTGTTATTCAGATGTCATATGTAATTGAAAACATGAGGGTGAATAAATTATCATATCACTAAAAAGCGGTAGATAGACAATAATGACACATTGACATGCTTTTTGAAAGGGGAAAAAAAAATCACAAAGATGTTTAATGTGACTAATTTATTATGAATAGTCACAACTAAAGATTATATAGTGCAAACCAAATGCACAACAACATTACTGTTGATCTAGAGCAATCAAGATAACGCTTGATAGGGTGTATACTGCTATATGTATCGGTCTCTGAATGCATTTCTTTGTTCTGTCCTATTCTGTCCATCAGTCATTGCGGACCAATCACGTTGATCAGAGCGAAGCACAGGCGGCGCTGTTTATGTTTTGAACGACATGGTTGCGCCTCAAACGCCCAGTCAGCTGCCTTCCTAGACAACATCTTTGACCATTGCCAATTTAAACGTCTCAACATTTACTACATGCCCCAAAAATACTGTCTAAGCAGGCAGAACAGGAAGTTTTGAGTCACAGCCTTATGTGGTTACTGCTTCCTGGCCAACACAGGCCACCCTCTAACACTGGCACTCCATGTAAACAACAAGCAAACGGGTGCAGATAGTAGCCGGGACATAATGCACACGTCTCAGGCGGGTTATTACCTCCCGGGGTGGTGGAGAATAAAGTTCCTCCAGGAGTGGTGCAATAGTCGTGAGGTAGCTGCGTTGAGTCGTTGATCAGCACCGTCCTGGTGGTCGGGATGGCCCTGCTCTCACTAAACTGACGACTGGACGACATTGCACTTGCTTCGGGTGCTACTCAAGTCGAGCGATAAGTTTTCCCGATGGAAGGTAAAAACTTCGGGCCCTTTCCCCTCGTTTCTTATCGCTTTCCCAGGGCTTTCTTAACGTTCAGCTCGTCCTCCCAGCCAGCCGTCAGCACCGTCCCCTCCCTCCGCCAGACAGGAAGCGACAAGAGCGCTGGGGGGATATGACGTCAAGGGGAAATTTCATCGCATGAACGCCAATGACAAAATAAAATAAATATATAGTTGGATAGATTGGGAGATCATTTCGCTGACAAGCTAAACTATGTGACTCGACTTACACAAAACTCACAATATAATCTTATCAAATATACTAAACTCTTTTAACACATTAAATTAAAATTGCAACAGATTGCATTAAAAATGTGATATTTCCGTTTTTACCTGATCTTTTTTTAGCACTGCCCATTTTTTTTTTTAAGGATTAGAACATTTTTTATTTTCAAGAAGAAACAAATTACAATAGTGCAAAAACACCTCTCTTATAAATCTATCACTTTCCAATAATATGCTTAATATACAAATAAAATAATTTTGCACAATCATAGGGTAAAAATGGAAATAAATAAAAAGAATGGAACATACAGAGAAGAAGAAAAAAAAAAAGGCCAACCAGAAAATGTAACATGAAAGATCTCATCATATTTCTTCAAAAAAAGATGTGCATTTTCTATTTTCAATCATTCTTAGTGATTTGATTAAATACTCTACTTCGCATAAGAAGTCTATAAAGGTAGGAATTTTCTTAAGAAACCTTTGTTTGTGAAAATAAAACTTTGCCACAAGGATAAGGAAGTTAACAGAAGATTCCAAAGATTTGTTTGGGTTTTCAAAAAAACAAATGACATCCTTAATGCATAGATTACAGTTCATATTAATTTTAGAAAAACAATAAGAGCTCAAATCATTCCAGAAAATTGATGATACCTTACAAGAGAAAAACAAATGACAGATGTCCTCATTTTCATTCTTACAGAAGGTGCATATATCATCTACATCACAGTATTTGGATAAAAGTGCATTACAAGGGTATATATTATGCAACATTTTAAAATGCACTTCTCTCATTTTATTGGGTACTGGCCATCATTACCGATTCAGAAATCAGACACACTTCGCTCTCGTGCGCAATTCAGCCTCTGCGCACGCGCGATTTCCCCAAGCTTTAGCTGCTGTCCTTGCTTGTACGCGCACACACACACACACACCACACACAGCCTACCGGAATCAATACAATACAGCGCACAGGATGAGTTTCTCCACTGAAGAAAGAGGAAACCCCAACACGCTGAGCTATAGGCTCTATTTGAGTAAGTGTGAATTCTGTTCTTCATGGACTGGCGATGATGAGGATGAGGTTTGTACGGTCTGAAAGCTTCATTGAGTTGAGATGAAAGGGGCTGGGCCGCGAGTCCCACGTGTCGCTTTTCCTCGCGTCATTTATGACCTAAACTTCATCAAAGAAACAGTAGATGTGATATAAAACATATATATTTTTAAATGGCTGCTTATTTGTGGGTTTATTTCAAAGTTATTCTTAGCTAAAAGAAATTAAACCTGTTATACCGGTTACATAGTAAAAACTGAAAGTACCACATGGACGACAATTGTAGAAGTATTACCAAACAATGCAAGTTTGTATTGCTGTTTAGTCCATTTAAAATGTGTAAATGAAGGACGGGTAAATGCAGGGTCGCTCGATTGCCTCATATTATCTCAGAATATATCTTTGGTTCTGTTATTTTGTCTGCTATGTTTAAAATGACCTCAAATAAATAAAATATGAAGTATTTAGATTAATCAGATATACTGAATGAGTCCTCTCAAAATTGGGTGTGCTTTGTTTATTTTAGATGCCACCTATGCATTAGACATCTCAGCCTTATGACATCACATCTCTCTTCTGACAAGTAACACGATTGACAGATTATATGCACACTGGGGAAAATCATTAACATCCTCATTTTCATTTACATATTGAATTTAGTTTTCAATCCCATATGACTGAGCCTTCTTCTGTGGAACACTCTGTGAAAAGTACTGCAGAATATCTGGGCCTCCTTCGTTTCATACGATGAACAGTGGAGTAGGGTCGGGGGTCAGAAGCATGGCCCACCCTGGCCCCACTCCAAATAACCGATTTCAATAGTTCAGCTCCAGATTTTGTGAGAGATCATGGTTTTTTCGCTTGCTTGCCATCAAAAAAATCTGCTTATTTAGAAACTAGAAAGTCTGATTTAAGTCTCTTTTTCAGTTTAAGCATTCAAAATGATTTTAAATCAGTTTGCAAAAAATCGTTTTCTCTGTGCATAGGTACATTTTGTCTGCTATGACCTCAGATAAATAAAATATGAAATGTATAGATAGATATATTGATATACTGAATGAGTCATCTCAAAATTGGGTGTGCTTTGTTTATTTTAGTTGCCACCTGTGCATTAGACATCTCACCGTTAGCAACATCATGACATCACCTCTCTCGATGTTACATCTCATGTTCACGCGTCATTTCTTTACAGAGAATGATCATTTCTGTTATTTTTCCACTAAACTATGCGATCTGAATGTTTATCACACAAGCATCAGTGCTGTCTTCATCTGCACTATAACAACAGAAAAAAATAAGTAACTGAGTAACTTCCATAGACACATTGTGTTTGTGCTCTATCAAAGAAAACAGAACAAACGGCACAACCGCTGCGTCTCGGAGCAACAGTGTTTTATACCTCAAATAATCAGCGTATTTGAACGAATCAGATGAGAAAATTATTTATTTAAGCTACCCGTTCATAAATGCAGTCGTATGCTAAGTTAAATAACTGAGCACTTTGAACGAATCGGTTGAATTCAACTCACTCCTTAATAGCTAACCTACTGGCGGTTTTAGTTTCATATTTAAAAAGTAGCATATTTTTTAATTAATTATTAGTTACTAATTACATCTTCAACAGTGTAATTAGATTACATGACCAATTATTCTCTTTCTAAACACTATTCCATTACTTATTATTACCAATTACTTTCTAAATCCCATATTCATTTCGACCAGTTGAACAAAGATAGACAAATACATAAATAATATTTAATAAATAATATAAAATTGCATAAATTATTCTTGAACTGACCAAAATATTTAAAGAGAGAAGGTTACATTACAGTTTAACATAAAATGTAAAATAATTTTGATGCAAAATCCACTATTGTTTTGTATAGAATTGTTGTTGCAGTCTATACAGTATTTGAATCATATCAGAAGTAACTGTAAATGACAAAGAAATTAAGAGTAATTCCTTACTTTACTTTTAAATTAAAGTAATGAATTAATTAGTTAGTAATGCATTACAACAACACTGATTATGCAAAGGCAGTGTAAATCTGTTCATGCTGCATCTGAGTTGCATATGTGAATACATTGATGGACTTTGTTGATGCTGACTTTATTTGATTGGTAATAGACATGTTGTCTTACTCTGATTGAATTGATTGATTTAATGTAAGAATCTGACATGAGGACACAGAAATGACCATACATTTAAAAATACATTTCATCTCTGTTTTTATTTGATCTTCTCTTGACTGAGAGACACATCCTGTATTTTATTGTATTATAATATACATCTAAACTTTGACTACACTCTAAAAAATGCTGGGTTAAAAACAACCCAAGTTGGGTTGAAAATGGACTAACCCAGCAATTGGGTTGTTTTAAGTAAACATTTAACCCGACCGCTGGGTTAAAACGACCCATTAACTGGGTTAAAACAACCCAATTTCTGGGTTAGTCCATTTTCAACCCAACTTGGGTGTTTTTAACCCAGCATTTTTTAGAGTGTAGGCTAGGCATGTTGCATATTAATTGTTCTAGGAACCTCAAAGGATATTTAAAAATTTGTATATAAAGATCATTAGTAGCGTCGGCAGGGCCCAACATAAACTCATGCCCATGGGGTCCCCAGACCCCTCAGTCCTGCCCTGATTCTATTTGTGCTATTGCTTGTAATTTGTTCTTACTAACTGTTAACTTGTCTTGTTATTTATTAAAATACTAATAAGACTTTTTTTGTGGTGGGGCCAGTGTAAATTTTTGCAGGGCAAGTAAAAACCTGGACCAGAATGAACCAGAAGCTGTAAATACAAAGAGTTCCTTTCAAGACCTGCCTCTTTTGCTATAATTATAAAATAGTTATGTTACTGGGAAAAAAATAATGTTAAAGGTCTTTATCACAGAGGCATATTCATTTTTAATGGTTACAGTGCTCAAAGGAATCTATTTCTGTGTATCTGTTTACTAATTACTAAAAGTCTTGCCATGAAATTCTTGCTTGACAGCTGTGTTCACTTTTGTATACGTGGAAAAAAGCAGTTTGGACATTCTACTCAAGTATATGATGCAGATTTGGAAGGGGTAATATTTCCCTTTAAGAACAAAGGCTTTAAAGAATTCAACTCATTACATGTTATTCATGATGGACATGGTGGCGAATAAGAGCTAAGTAATATACAGTTCATGAGTTTTATTCTTTTTATTTTTGCCTTAATATGGAAAACTGGTGCTCGCTAAGATTTAAGTGTTCAGATGTAAAGCACACAACTGCTTTTGAAATATTTGTACAGAAATCTTATGTAACTTTCTTTTTTTACAGAGAACTCAGATGGAAAGTATATTTCACCATTCCATGACATACCCATGTGTGCAGATGAAGCTCAGGTACAGAATTTGAATGTTTCTAGTTTCTCTTGTCAGGGTCACAGTGTTGATACCCCCTCCCTTGTGGGAGCCCTTTGGCATTGAATGCTCATTTCACAATCCAGCACAGCGCAGTGTATATCAGCTCTTTATCGGGTAAAGGGACTTAGTCTGTGAGAGGAATGATCTTTACCCTTTCAACTGTCATCTTAAATCGTTCAATACTTTGGACTGCTCTGATATGTTATGTCATATGATTTCTTTATGATTAATCATTCTCATAGCTTTACATTTTTGCATTCTTTTGAGCAATTTGAATGTTAATATGATTTTTTTACTTGCTTAAGATTTTCTTTTTTTAATAAATATTTTTTATTTTCTCTCTAGAACATTTTCCACATGGTTGTTGAAGTACCAAGATGGACAAATGCAAAAATGGAGGTATGGGCAACAGTAACAGTACAAAACTACAGCACTTGCAGTATTACACAATAGAATAGAGGACTTTGTAACAGGCCTTATATTTTGTACGGCCATATATTTACACACCTAAAACATTCATGGATATAATACATTTACAAGGATTAAGTGGTGTTGAAAAGAAAACACTTTTAATCAACATTTGTGGTGTATTGTGTTTTGACATTCAAACAAAATCATCAACCAGTTGGTGTCTGCATTAAAGGGGGCATAACACACACAGTTTCTGCCAATCTCATGTTAATCTTGAGTACCTTTAGAGTAGTATTGCATCCTTCATATGTCCGAAAAGTCTTTAGTTTGATCATATTTATAAAAGACGTTGTACTAATTCTTTCCGAAAATAGCTGAACTCGTAAAGGCGTGCAGTGGGCGAGGCTAAAGAATCTCGAGCACACATGCACTCCCTGGATAACTTTCGATTCATTTCATGACTGGGAACAAACAGACACACTTGCAGAACTCCGGAAAAACAAACTGCATCCACTGTTTCCAGTTGAACATGGTTATCTTTCCCTCACAACCAGAAACACACTTCTTTAGTGACATTGTTGATTTTGTGATCTAAAAAATAAATGACAGCATTGCCGATGGCCGCCGTAACCCGAACAAAGCTTGTTGTTGTTGCTCTTGCTTTAGTTCTGATTGATGTGCATATGCGCATATTTCGTAGAATCAAAAAAAAAATTCTGAAACTTGTTTGAATCCTGAAGGTGTTTATTTGGCACAGAAATGCATCCAAACTATTTTTTTGGCATGTTTAGCATGAAAATCCAACTCTAACAGTGTAAATAAGTCAGAATGCGTGAACGCTCCCTTTAAAGTCTCTGTAAAGTAAAAATTAAATATGTGTTCTGAGTTTGTCACACCACAGACAAATATGATCTTAACCACCCAGGCAAATTTGAATCATAAAAAAATCCGCCAAGTAAATAAAATGGCTTATCAAAAAATGAGCAGCATTCTCTGCTCTCAAACACTGGGGTCGTGTCCGCTGTTGGCGCCGAAACTACGCCCACTCACGGGAAAGCTGCCGTAAGCACACAAGACAACACTCACGTACAGCTCACTGGCACCAGATGTCGGCGGGATGGGAGGATGAAGGCCCGGGCAGGAGATAATCGGTTCGGCCCCATTCTGCAGCGGATTATCAGTGAATCCCAGTTGTCTCCGATGATAATTTGTAAAACTATCCGGCATAAAGTCACTGCAGAGGCAGGTGTTGGTGGTGATCCTCAGCTCTCCATCAAGGTAGCTGTTAAAAAAATTAATCCACCTCTTCTTGATATCATCGTTTTTGTTTTGTAAGTTGTAGGCTGTAGTCACTAGTAACTCGCGATCGAGCCAGTGAACCGATGCGAATGTGCTCTAGTTATGATAGTGGTAGGGGAGGGGCCAGGCTCGGTGGCTTTAATTCGTTATCGACAGTTATGATAGTGTAGGGGGAGGGGCCATATGCACAGTGGCTCCAGTGTGTCATCGAGCCACCGTTTTAGCCCCGCCCAAAAAATCCTGAACACAGCAACGGTGAAAAACTGTTTAACGGTCTAACTCCACTATTCAGTACTACACAGTTCACAGTCTTTGTAACGTGTTTCAGCAATACATTTCTAACATTTATCATGTGTTTAGAAACAAATCTCAGAATTGCCTTTACAGGGTTTTTAATATTCTGGAAGTCAACATTATGCTTTACTTTCCAGATTGCTACAAAAGACCCTCTGAACCCCATTAAGCAAGATGTGAAGAAGGGCAATTTGCGCTATGTGGCCAATGTTTTCCCACACAAAGGCTATATTTGGAATTATGGAGCAATCCCTCAAGTAAGGAGCAATCCCTCAAGTAACAGACATTTTAATTGTCATATATTTTAAAATGTTATTTATAAAGCTGAATTTTCAGCAGCCATTCCTCCAGCCTTCAGAGTCACATGATCATTCAGAAATTTGAAGCTCAAGAAACATTTATTATTATTATCAATGTTGAAAACAGTTGTGCTGCTGAATATTTTTGTGGAAACCGTGATGCATTTTTTCAGGGTTCTTTGATAAATAGAAAGTTCAAAAGAACTGCATTTATTTGACATGGATATATTTTGTAAAATTATCAAGTATCAATTTGATGCATCTTTGCTGAATGAAAGGTTTTATTTTTGTATATGTTTTTATCTTACTGAGCCCACACTTTCAATGGTAGATTTTACAACTTTCTTTTAAATATTTTTTGACAGACTTGGGAAGACCCCGGGCACAAAGACAATGACACAGGGTGTTGTGGTGACAATGACCCCATCGATGTCTGTGAAATTGGTAACAAGGTATGGATATTGGCGTATTGTCTTAATTTGAAGTATTGAATGAAATGAAGCCAAGTTTATAATAAGTTATTGTATGTGCAGTCAAAGTTGGATTAGATGAACAAACCCCACAATGCTTGATCTTTGTAGGTGTGCAGTCGTGGAGATGTTATCAAAGTGAAAGTCCTGGGTGTCTTAGCAATGATTGATGAAGGTGAAACTGACTGGAAGGTCATTGCAATCAACGTTGATGACCCCGAGGCAAAGGACTTGAACAGTAAATAACACTTGTTGCTTTCCTGTTGACCTAAAAGAGAGAGACAGATATGTGATTGCTTTCATTCCTCTTATGTAAAATGCAGACATTAGTGACGTGAGGCGACTCAAGCCAGGCTACCTTGAGTCCACAGTTGACTGGTTCAGGAGGTACAAGGTACCTGATGGCAAACCTGAAAACAAGTTTGCATTCAATGGAGAGTTCAAAGACAAGGTATGTTGTTCAGAAGTGTTGCACACAAGCTTAAATTTGTGATTGGTCATGCGCCTTTACAGCACAATAAATATGCTACATTTATTCCAGGACTTCGCAATTGAGACAATCAAAGCTACCCATGGCTTCTGGAAGGCACTTATCACACAACAAACCAATGCTGGAGAACTAAACTGGTAAGGGAATCTTTCTTCAGCAGATCTGCATTTGTTTGCTCATTTGCATAGTATTTTATTTCAGCTCTGACTGTTTGCGCTTTCACAATCACAACAGATAACAAAGGTGTAGACAACTGAAATGCATAAATAAAAATATAATATAAATATGAAATAGAGAGAATTATTTATGCTTTGCTTCCTTTCACCTCAAGTCATTACTTTATTCTCTTTCATTGTGCAGCAAGAACACGTGTGTCTCAGAGGGAGACAGTCCATTCTGCTGTTCGGCAGATGAAGCCAAAGAAGTTGTTAATGGAGTATGAATTGTATTCTTTATTTGAATTCACAAGACTTTATTTACTATTTAATACATTGCATAAACCGATGTATTACTTTTATAGTGGGGCCTTATGTCAAATAATACTTTACTAATGTAACTGAAACTTTTTTCTTTTCTTTTTTTAAATATCCAGTCATGCCCATGTGGAGATGCCAGTCCAGTTCCAAGCTCAGGTTTGATTTTGTTGTCATTTTGGTTTTATATTATTATATATTTATCGCTGTTGTGTATCCATTCAATTTGAGTTTACAACTGATTAACGTTTTTTCTTTTAAGATGTGCCATTTATATTTACATTGTTTCATTTTCTTTTTCAGTTGACAAGTGGTTCTACTATGCGAAGAACTGAAGAACATAAAACTGTTAATGGACCAGTCTGATCATGTTTAGAATTTGTATGTCCGTTTCAGTTTAGAATAATGGATATTGTATGAAAACATGGGCACTTAACACCTTATCTGGAGACTGAATCTCAAAACAGCTAGAGGAGCTGACCAATGTCCTGCTAAGTTATGTTGATTTTGATAATGGTTAGATATTCTGTGTAACAGATGCAAAAGTTAGAGGTATTAAACAGTTTAAAGATACTAAACAGTCTGGTCACACTCAGGTACTGTATGATGTTTAACAAATGCTTAATAAACCTTTTCTCATATGACGCTGCTTCTTTGTTAATGGATTTTGTTCTGTATTAGATTGCCTTTACATAAATTAATTATTGAACAATAATATACACTCACCTAAGCGATTATTAGGAATACCTGTTCAATTTCTCATTAATGCAATTATCTAATCAACCAATCACATGGCAGTTGCTTCAATGCATTTAGGGGTGTGGTCCTGGTCAAGACGATCTCCTGAACTCCAAACTGAATGTCAGAATGGGAAAGAAAGGTGATTTAATTTTGAGCGTGGCATGGTTGTTGGTGCCAGACGGGCCGGTCTGAGTATTTCACAATCTGCTCAGTTACTGGGATTTCCACTCACAACCATTTCTAGGGTTTACAAAGAATGGTGTGAAAAGGGAAAAATATCCAGTATGCGGCAGTCCTGTGGCCGAAAATGCCTTGTTGATGCTAGAGGTCAGAGGAGAATGGGCCGACTGATTCAAGCTGATAGAAGAGCAACTTTGACTGAAATAACCACTCCTTACAACGAGGTATGCAGCAAAGCATTTGTGAAGCCACAACACGCACAACCTTGAGGCGGATGGGCTACAACAGCAGAAGACCCCACCGGGTACCACTCATCTCCACTACAAATAGGAAAAAGAGGCTACAATTTGCGCAAGCTCACCAAAATTGGACAGTTGAAGACTTGAAAAATGTTGCCTGGTCTGATGAGTTTCGATTTCTGTTGAGACATTCAGATGGTAGAGTCAGAATTTGGCGTACACAGAATGACAACATGGATCCATCATGCCTTGCTACCACTGTGCAGGCTGCTGGTGGTGGTGTAATGGTGTGGGGGATGTTTCCTTGGCACACTTTAGGCCCCTTAGTACCAATTGGGCATCGTTTAAATGCCACAGCCTACCTGAGCATTGTTTCTGACCATGTCCATCCCTTTATGACCACCATGTACCCATCTTCTGATGGCTACTTCCAGCAGGATAATGCACCATGTCACAAAGCTCGAATCATTTCAAATTGGTTTCTTGAACATGACAATGATTTCACTGTACTAAAATGGCCCCCACAGTCACCAGATCTCAACCCAATAGAGCATCTTTGGGATGTGGTGGAACGGGAGCTTCGTGCCCTGGATGTGCATCCCACAAATCTCCATCAACTGCAAGATGCTATCCTATTAATATGGGCCAACATTTCTAAAGAATGCTTTCAGCACCTTGTTGAATCAATGCCACGTAGAATTAAGGCAGTTCTGAAGGTGTTCTGTTCCTAATAATCCTTTAGGTGAGTGTATATAGTTAAAATTTTTGGGGCGAGAGGTATTCTTGCAGATAGCGCTCACCCTATCTTTAATCAATTTGAGCCCTTGAAATCAGGAAGGTGGTACAGAACCCCTCTAGAAATCCAAAATGTGTTTAAGAGTTCTTTCCTTCCGAATGCCATTAAAATTCTCAAACCCGCAAGTGATTGATAAATTAAAGGGATGTGAAATGAATTGTATTTATATATATGTATTGTGAATCTGTCTGTGCTTTTCTTACTATTGTCTGTTTAATTGTTTTATTAAGACAAATTTCCACCTCGGTGGACAATAAAGAAATACAATATAATATGTAATTGTCACGAATAGGAGTGAGCTGATGTATAAGGATCCAATATGCCAGTGTGGTCAAAAAAATGTTTGGTAACACTTTACAATAAGGTTGCATTAGTTAAAAGTTAATGCATTAGTTAACATGAACTAACCATGAACAACACCTCTGTTCAGCATTAGTTAATCTTTGTTAACGTTAGTTCATGTTCGTTCACAGTGCATTAACTAATGTTAACAAGATTTTAATAATGCATTAGAAAATGTTGAAATTAACAAAGATAATATGCTTTATAAATGCCGTTCATTATTAGTTCATGTTAACTAATGAACCTTATTATAAAGTGTTACCAAATTTTTCTTACAGGTCACTTTTAAAGGGACAGTTCACCCAAAAGTGAAACTTCTGTCAATTACTCACTCATGCTATTCCAAATTCATATGACTTACTTTGTTCTGTGCAACAACCAGGGGCGTAAATCTGTGCAACAACCAGGGGCGTAAATCCCCTAAAAACCATCTTGAGTATTGTAAATAATATAAAAATATATACTTAAAATAAATGTGAAAGTAGTAAAACAATACAAACGCAAACGGGACAAAAAAAATGCGTTTTAAGTTTAGAAACATTGAATCCCCCCTCCCCCCTTGCCTCACATTGGTTTGATCCACCGTGCACCTCAACTAACGTAACCCATAGAACGTAGAAAAACTACCACACAAGTTTGGGGAGAGAACAAGGCTCTTCAGACAGCAGTTGTGAAACACCAGTAAGTAGCTGTCAAGGCTATTTTATTCACTTTAAATGTCAGATGAAGGACTTTTCTCTTTAATACAGATTAGGTAAAACACTGTTAACATCACTTGCCCACCGCCGCACCGCTGTACAGTAATAAAATCATTTAGTTCAGTTAGAGAACTGACAAAACAATTAAAAACTGAACGTGTCTGCTCAATACAGAACCAGCCGAACTAGCAAACCGCTGACAGACAAGATTATCGAAGATTTGGTTTCAAAGCGTAAAAGCGCCTATTTAAGGGTGTGTGTCATTGGACTGTTTTGTTGTTGTGTTTTTCATTACGAATAATAAATGAACCCCAAATTCAAGCAACTGCCCCCAAATTCTACAATTTGGCTAATTCTACACCGTAAGTTCAGTCAGATCTGTGTAGGGTTTTGCTCAATATGATAATAAGTGGCAGATCAGAGGGCTTGCTGCAGTTGAATATCTAAATATCTGAATATCATAGTATAAAATACTATGTGGAGGACGCAAGATAATTTAATAATTATAATATGACTGCGTGGTGAACCTTAATCGTATTTAAACTACTATCGCTTTGTGTTGTTGGTCAGATAAAATGACAGAGAAAATAATTTTTCAGTACACCAAAACGCCAAATAAGTACGAAATGTTTTTTTTTTTTGGTACACATATCCTTACAAGTACGATTTTGGCTGTATTATTTGTGTCCCCTTCAAAAATTGCTCTTGAGAAATTTCATGTTTATTGTCCCCCCCAACTTTTAGATGAAATTTACGCCCCTGGCAACAACAGATGTTGCTCAGAATATCAGGGACGGACAGCCTCAGTTATCATTCACTTCCATTGCACATTTTCCCCCATACAGTGAAAGCCAATGGTGACTGGATATGCCATTCTTACTTATGTTTCTGTTATGTAAAATTGTAATAATATTTTACAATATTACTGTTTTAATATATTTTAGATAAATCCAGTAGTTAGCATAAGATACTTGGGGGGGAACAAATCTTACTAACCCCTAACTTTTAAATGTAAATCTTAGCTCCTGTCAGATCCCACTGCAGGTCAGTCAACATTCAGCAGGCAGATGACAACGCATTAACCTACAATCGATCTGAGACCACCCTATGCAGCTACGCAGTTCCGGTTAAACGTCAAATTCGGGCTGGTGTTTAGTAGCAGAGGAACACAGACCGGATTGACTGGTCTACTACACAACCCTTCCAGGTATTGACACGAATATTAGAACGCATTATGTTCTGTGTTGTTTACAAATGACGCAACATTACAAACGACGCAACTGTTAAAATATTAGTGACTGTCTGTTTAAGACACACATTCCAACACCGAAAGCCAGGTTTTAAGGTTTTATTTATAACGTCGTTCTGAGCATTTTTACCTTCACAATACTCTGTTTTGCTCATTCAACCAGCCTCAACCTTTCTGGCTGTTGTTTTCAGTGTGTTTTAAAGCGCTTCCACTGTATTGAAGCGTTTCTAGAAAACGCGCGCTAAACACACTGCGGGTTAGGGAACAATGATATTTAGTTGCATATGTATTCAACTTAATTAACAACGTATTTATGTATAGAAATGCACTCGGGAGTTTAGCAAGTTGCTGTCATTTGAGTGACAGCTATGTCTGTGCGCTATATCCATGGCGTCAAGTGACAAGGTCTCACAACTAGAAATAGTTTCTTGCTCATGTTGTTCGCGGGATATTGGTTTATAGCTATAAGGGGGTTTGTGTCTCTTGTCTTAAATGCACTCTTGAAGTTAAAACGTTGGGTCATTTAGCAATGGCTGTTTCCCACATGCTTACAGTAGATTTAGGTAAAGAGCTTATTTTGGAGTTAGCAGAGCCCGTTGAAGAGTCTTGGATTTTGCAGTACTCCATTCGAACAAATCTCTCATTCTGTTGTTATTTCATTTCAGGGAGCAGGCTACGAAAATGTCTTTCATATTTGATTGGCTGTACAGAGGATTCAGTAGTGTGTTACAATTATTAGGTAAAGTATCAGCCAGATATTGAAATACAGATGAGCTCAAATCATCATGTAACTGTGTGTTTTCATACCCTTATTTCCTTTCAGGACTCTATAAAAAGTCTGGGAAATTAGTTTTTCTTGGATTAGACAATGCCGGAAAAACAACATTATTGCACATGCTTAAAGATGATCGACTTGGGCAGCATGTTCCAACACTTCACCCTAGTAAGTAAAGTGCAACATATTTTACTGGTTAAGGTGTATAGCTACGTTTAGAAAGGAAAGTGCAAAAACAGGATTTCTTATTCTTGAATTCTACATTTGTTGGAGCAAACAATGTGCACAGTGTACTGTATCTTGTCCAATCTGCTAGCATCTGAGGAACTGAGTATTGCTGGGATGACTTTCACAACATTTGACCTGGGTGGTCATGCTCAAGGTAATTATAGAATTTAATAATAAATTATTAATAAATCTTGAGTTTAAATTATGCTAATTAAACAAAAGTAGATTTAGATAACAAAATGGGGGGAAAAATTGTTTAGAAATTGTAGAACAACCAGACGTAATGCAATTGGATCTTGTCTGTTTTCTATTCTCAGCAAGAAGAGTTTGGAAGAATTATCTTCCGGCAATAAACGGGATAGTGTATCTTGTTGACTGTGCTGACCATGAACGACTACAAGAAGCCAAAATTGAGTTAGATGTAAGTTTACTTTTCCTCAGTTAGTTTTTGTTAAGACAAGATAGGCCCTGTTTACACCTGCTATTAAGAGTTGTGGTCGATCGTATCACAAGTAGACAAGGGAGGCACATTTCTGTTTACACCTGGTCTCTTCTGTCCACTTTCAACCACTTCTGTCCTGATTTCTTCGAGGGGAAGGTCTATGGGCAGGGTAATGTATGGGCTTTTTCCGATCTTTCAATCTAATGGACGAAATAAGCCTACGCAACTGGCATAAGATCGCTAATGGAAACGGCGGAAAAACATACAGGGCAGCAGCTTTTGTTTCTGCTCAACAGCCGCAAGACCGCGGTGAACACAGAACGAGTTAGACATCAGGAATGGTGAGAGAACATTGTCCTTGGTATGTTTTTCAAACCAAAATTGGGTCTTTGGGCCTTTAAAATCCCGTCTGTCTGGTTAGTGCCCTTCCATTAATGTTTATGCATTAGGTCAGCAGGGAGAGTATGCAGTCTTTTGTGGCTGTTCGAACACATTTGACCAGCGTTTGATGAGCGTTAACAAATGCGTTTTCGACTACCTCTAGAAGTGACCAAAAGTGGACAAGCTCAAAACATTTTAGACCCTAACATCGACCAAAACGCATCTTAATACCAGTTGTAAACAGGGCCATAGTTACAAATGAAAGTTTAACCATGAACACATCCAGAGGAATGTCACAGCACTGACTTCAATGCACTAGTATACATTTCTTCCCAATTCCACCAATCAAAACAGCCATATATTTGAATAATAATGATTGCTCTTTACATCTTAGGCCCTCTTAACTGATGAAACCATATCAAATGTGCCAATCCTTATTTTGGGGAATAAAATTGACCGGCCAGAAGCAATTAGTGAGGACGGGCTGAGAGGGATGTTTGGTCTTCATGGACACACCACTGGAAAGGTATAGGTCACTTTGAGAATACATTTAAAACATTTTGCGTTGTACAGTTTAGTATGTAATATTTCATAAAAATGTTTTCTGGAGGTCTTATTTTGTCTATGCGTCCACACAGGGGAATGCATCACTGAAAGAACTCAACCTGAGGCCAATGGAAGTCTTTATGTGCAGCGTGTTGAAGAGACAAGGATATGGTGAAGGTTTTCGATGGCTATCTCAGTATATTGATTAACATGTTTAATGCGGTTATTAATTCATAACTCATGTATCCTTATTTATTGTTTGATTATTTATCTTATGAAATGAATCTATGAAAAATATAATGAAACTATAGTAACCAGGGGTGTTATATATAATAACTGAGCCTATGAAATTCAGTGTGGTGATAGAGCAGTATATGAGATATGCATTTATTTAAATAATCTACAGTAGCAATTACTTACACTTTTACCTGTAAGACGTAATTTATGCTGTTTACTTTTCTAAAAGGGTTCGAATTACAGCATCCTTTAACAGTTGACCGAGCTGAGTTATTTTAAGAGATGGCATCCTGTAACAAAACATGTTTTTCAAATGAGTGTCAGTTTTATAACCTGCCAAAAGTTAGACATTTGAACCAAGGACTTCTAATCAGGTGAATATCACTTGTTCTGTGAAATTCTGATGTCACAATAATTATATGATACAGAATCAGTGTTTTGTTTTCATGTTGCATTACCTCAGTGCCTTAATGCTGGTGGTTTTATAGAGCTGTACGTTCAAAGGAAATACTTCTGAAGGTGTGGACTGCCAATGTATACATGCTTGCTGATCAAATTTGCCTGAGATTTACAATGAAATATGTGTATGTCTAATATTTAAAACTACAAATGTTTTATTTGTATGTAGGTTTTTGATATGTGCTGATGTATTACTCTTCCTTTTCAGTGATGTTTCTACATTAGCCTGTTTCAACACTAAACTACCTGACTAATTGTATAATGAGTACTTTTTGACTGTCAGCTGAGAATTATTTGCAGTTATGGCATGAAAGTACATAGGCTTTTTTTTCGTTCATATTGCCTGTGCAATAGAAAAATCTGTCGTATTACTAGGTCACTTTTACCCCTAATTTGTAAATAGGCTTATGTGGAAGGATTGGGATTTTCGATGCTGCTTATCTTTTGAAATGGCTACTTATGTATGTGCCACTTGTAGCAGCTTGTAGCATTTATGCAGTGAAGTAGGCAACACAAATAAAATATTTTGAAATATTTTGTGCTTTGCTATATTCCAAAAAACAATTTGAACAAACATTTTAAAGGATAAAACATTTGTGACATCCTAGTCCGACGTCCGATTCGTCAACGACGAATTTGTCTTTTGAGTTGGATCTTTCTAATGAATCTGTTAAACCGGTTCACAAGTCGTACTGAACGATTCATTTACAAATGGCTTGACGCGAGTAACGTCTCTATCGGACACGACGACGTAAAAGAATCACTCAAACGGGACGTAGATGAACCAATAGGAAGGCACGCTATCGACCACGTGATCACGCCAATGAAGCATACCAGGAAGTGCTGCAGATGGAGAACTCGTGCAACAATATCAAGTCGGCGATAAGTTAATATAACCATTATTACATTATCTGCCCACCCCTTAGACTTTAACGTTGCAACCCTAACCGGTTGCTTTTGTTGCAAACTCTGTTTGTTAGCACGTTTAAAAAATAAAAAAAATCTAACTGCCAGTATCGCGGTTGACATTTGTGCTGTGAGCTCATTGTGAGACGAAAAAACCTACTGTATTATCATAAAAACTTTGAGCTTTTATACTTTGCCAGTTTAATACCGTTTGGGAATATATACAGTTTGAAAATGAAGACTGTGGAAGAGGCATGTTGTGTTGTCACAGTATCTGAGACGCCCCTCAACCTCGCGTCTGGATCGCAGAATAAAGCAATGAGCTCCAGTGGAGTATTTCTAAATTACCAGTCTGGATTTGTAGTCTGTAGTGGCCTTATGTTTTCACGCCTTATAAAGGATAGACAGTCCACGAAGATATTGCGTTCTGAAAGTTTCACTAAAGAGACAAAAGTGTATGTAGATTACATTGACTTTTGCGCCAACCAGTCGTGTGTAATGGAGAGACGCGACACGATCCGTCAAGAAGCTCAATTGTTAATGATGATCAATTGCGTGGAGTTTCAAGATGCATTTCATAAAATCTTCAAGGGGGCCGAAAATTGGGGCTTTTATAGTGGTAGTTTGGATACAGAAGTCTTGGAAGACTCCAGGTTTTTAACATGGTTCGCACTCCTAAAAGTGCCCACTTCCTCCACATGCACCTGTAAAGAAACTATTCCATGGGTGGAGAGTGGCACTCTTAAAAAAGGATGTAATGTTATCGCATGTGGGTCTCCATTTGGTGGTCTCTGTCCAGACCTCTTTATGAACTCAATTAGTAAAGGTATAATTAGTAATCTGGCAGGTGATGAGAACACACTGATCCTGACCGATGCCCGCTGCTTGCCTGGCACCGAAGGAGGCGGCGTATTTATTAGCAAAGGAGGCAGATCTTACCTCATGGGCTTGATCGTTTCACCACTGTGCTGGAAATCCGATGAATGGATTGGACTGACACTTGTGTGCTCTGTTCACCTCATTCTGAAAAACATGATACAGGCTGGTGCCATCCAGGAGTCGCTGATAGAAAAGTCATCACAGTTAATAACTGGCTCTATTCAAGCTCCATTTACTGCAACCCAATGGTCAGGTTCTGAATTTTACCCCGGAGTGGCATTGATTGAGACAGGCCTGCTGTGGGGTTCTGGTGTGCTTCTAAACCAGAATCTGGTTCTGACCTGCAGACATGTGGTGAATGAAAAGTCTGTTCTTACAGTCAGAGTTAACTATGGAGGAAGGTAATGGCCTTGGAATTCATACATATTCATTATTATGAGGCCTAAAGAAGTGACATTTAGTTTTTTGATATTTTTTTAACAAGTTACATGTGATTGGTATTGTTATATTTGTAATCACCATGTGATTCATAATAACATACACTTTCCACCACAGATTTCATGCAGTAAGTGGTAAGGTGCTGTATTCATCAGTATCATCTTCTCCCTATGATATCGCTGTAGTGGAGCTTCAGGGATCCCTTGCCGACTCTGTAAAACCTCAGTTTACCACTTGCTTTCATCAAGGTAATGTGCTGCAAACCTGTTTTACTGAAAATCATATTTAGATAGAATTGTTTTTTTTGTTGTTGCTTTGAGTGTTTTTTTTCCCCCTTGGACCACTTTTGATAGATACTGATCACTGCAGACCGGGAAAACCCCACAAGAGCTGCAGTTTTGGAGATGTTCTGACCCAGATGTCTAGCCATCACAATTTGGCCCTTGTCAAACTCGCTCAAATCATCACGCTTGCACGTTTGTCCTGAGAAAAAATGTTCACTTGCTGCCTAATATATCCCGTGCCATGATGAAGAGATAATCAGTTTTATTCACTTCACCTGTCATGCTTGATCAGTGTATATTTTATATGTAACCCGTCTTTTTCATGCAACAACAATCACAAACATAGCTGCAAGCAGCGGTACGGGGCCAAGTCCAGAATGGACAGGAACAGCAGTTCTGAGCCAGAAGAGCAAAAAGAGCAGAAATAGAATGTACATGAAAAAACTGATAGGTTCAGAAGTACAGGTGAGAATGAACTTAAAATGAACAGAAGTTAAGATGATATTGAACAAAGAATAAACAAAAAAGCATTTCTAATCCAAGAGGAAGAAACATTAGTACAATGCTCACCTAAATAACAAAAGGAATCGAAGTGACTTTTATAAAGTTGTACCAGGCAGGAATCAAACCCACAATCTTTAGATCATATGCTTGTTGCGTATTGCTGTGCGCCACTCGGGCTACATGCATTCACTTAGCTGCTGAGGTTCAGTAGTTCAAGTAAGGATTGTTATATAGATTTGACTATTCTTGGAACAATACAATGTCTGGAACAGATGCAACTTTTGCACCATCTCTGACCACAGAGTTATGGCACGCACAGAGATGAGAATGGTATGTATGGACTTATCTAACTATAAGTCCATAAGGGGGGGATTCATAAGCTCATTCCTGCCTCTCTATAACTATAAGGGGGGGGGGGGGGGGGGGATACGGTGAATAAACTAAAGTCCCAAAAAGTCGCTGTGTTCCTTTAACCAGATTAGCATGTTAAACTAACTCAATGCTAACGTGGCTTATAGTTAACCTGATAGCTGAAGAGCCACAGAAAGAATGGCAACTGGTTAACAATTAGCATGCTAAACTACCGGTAACTATCATAAGACGACAAACAGACACAGTCAACTTCAGAGAGATATTTCTCAGGAATTATATCAAATATCAAAAATCCATTCAGTCATTTCTGTGTGGTTCGGTCTAAAGATCATCTGATTAGAACAAAAATTGGACAAATTTTGTAGGAGTAGAAAAAACTGTTTTTCATTTAATTCAATATGGCGGACAGGCAGATGCCGTCAGAATCTACATAAGCCAAGGAACAAAAGGGCACAGACAGAAACCAAAATTTGGGCAATGTTTTAAAAGTTAAGCATTGTTGCAAAAATCCTTATATCTCTGGAAAACTTAAGTGGCACTGTGTTCAAACTTCTCAGGTACCTTCAGGACATTCTGTCGATGATTCCTACCTAATTTTGTGTTGAATATGTCAAATCATTTAAAGTGATTGCAATTTATGGCACAATTCAAAATGGCGATTGTTCGTCCAACCGATGGTTCATCCAACCCTGGCAAAATCCTCAGATTCAGCATGACTCATAATGATAAATACATTTTTCAGATCTCATGACCTGTAGGTAGAACTGTTCCCAAATTTGGCCTCAGGTCATGGTTTCAATGAAACATACCAAGTTTCATTTCAATTGATCAAAGTTTTGCCGAGATACAGCCTCCGAACCAATTTTAGGTCAACATTGTTAAGTTCACGACATTGTAACTTTTGAACGAAGTATAAAAAAAAAATTCTTCAGTCATTTATGTGCAGCTCACACAGATTTTTTTTGTGGCTCAGATTACTATTCATTACCATCACTACAAGTGTGACAAATTTCGTAATTTTCCTACTTTCAGTTCATAGGGCTGCCATTGACTCCACTGGGGAGGAATAATAATAAAGTAAACAGAAGAAAAAAAACAATAGGGGCTCCTAACCCCTAACTATGGAAGCCCATTTCCACCACATAGGAAAAAATATTATGACATTCTAATTCATAAGTGACATACATATTGCATACAAGAGATAAAACATTGAAATTGACATAAAAAGTATAAAGTAAATGGTCAAAATTGTGACAACTTTTATATGACCTTTTATGTTATAATTATGATTTACCAATAAATAGTGAACTAAAATTACTTGCAAATCTAAATGTATTGTTTGTTGACTCTATACAAGATAGTCATCGTCCTCATAAGTAATAACAAAAAAAAACATTAATAATAAATAAAATACATTAAAATGTATTATAAATCAGTTTATAGCATTATTAACATAGATCTTTTTATATATTTTTTTATATCTTATAACAGCTACAACGTTACAACATTGTTAACATAGCTGTGTACTTTGTCACTGTGCAGCATCTGACATTTCCATGTTCTGTGTTTATTTAGGTGAGGATGTAGTTGTCGTGGGTTATGGAGCTTTAGGGAGCCACTGTGGCCCCTCATTGACCTCAGGGATCTTATCCAGAGTCATCACCCATCAGTCACAGCCTGTGATGCTGCAGACTACATGTGCAGTGCAGTCTGGAGCCAGTGGTGGCGCTGTGGTCCGTTCTGCCACTGGGGAATTGTTAGGTAATACTCTTATATCATACATTTAATACCTAACTATTTAAAATGAATGGAAAACGTCAGTACATCAACCAGTTGTTTTCAGTACAAATCCAGTCTTTAGTGGAGATATGTGAAATGTACTATGCCTTCTCTAACCAGAAGGGGGCAACATAGGACCAATGAAGTATTTTTTTCCACCTTAAAGCTACACTGTGTAACTTTTTTAGTTTATTCTTAGCTAAAAACACTTAGTTCTTTCAAAAATATATGTGTTCATTAATGTATATTTACTTCTTTCAATTAATAAAGTATTCTCATAAGTTTATAATATGCCATTGAAAATACATACGGGTAAGGGGTTCGAATGGGGGTCGCCATGTTGCCCCTCCATCTTGAAAGTACATTAGCCAAAGAGGGACATACCCGTAAATTCAAGCTTCGCCTTTCGCGTTTTAACACTCGATGGCACCGTGTCGAATGTAAAGAGGGGGATTGCTGGATTGAACTGGAAGCCATGTTAATCTTGGACTAAATCGGCCACCGTAGGAGTTAAAACGAAATCGGAATTGGGAGGAACAGAAACTAATATTTAATGGATGGTCATATACCTTTTCACTGCTAGATGGGGGAAAATATCACACAGTGTAGCTTTAAAAGTTCAGAATTGGAGCATTACAGCTCTTCATCTGCTGACAATGACATTGTCTGACTAAATCAAGCTTTTCTCAAGATTCTTTCTCATGTTTTATTTTATCGTTCACATCTAAATATTAGGCATTGTGTCCAGCAACACAAGAGACTTCACTGCAAAAGTGACATATCCCCACCTGAACTTCAGCATCCCAGTGACCATTCTGGAACCTCTGCTGAGACGTTTTGATCAAACTGGAGATGCTGCTGTGTTTAAGGTCTTGGACAGCGCAGAGGATGATGTCAGAAGGATATGGAGACTACAGAGCATTCAAAGCAAGCTTTGATCAGACTATGCTTTTTGCAAATGTACAAAATCACAAGTAAAATGAACCTTTGTGCGTTGTAAAGGTGCTGAAAATGTAAACGTGATAACGTGACATACCTGTGTACTGAAAATAAAATGGTGTATTTCTCAGGTTCTTATTTGACTTTTTATTATAGAACTATTTAATTTGATTTCTTTAAGATTACACAAAAATCCTGTGTAAATTCCTGCATCCCTAAGATTTATGTTTTATACGTTTATTTGCAGATGCATGCAAGTGAACAATGACTGATCAATATAAGTGGGGGGAAAAAATAATGGTTTCCAACCATTTTAGGTTGATACCAAGAAGGGTGCCGCACTAGATCACTAAAAACAACGACTTGTTAAAAATCTGAGTTATTATAGAATTAGTTTCATCATGCGCATTTTTTCCTTTGTTTTTGTAAAATAGAAACCAGGGCTTTCTAACAATTTTAGGTTGATACAAAGCAGGATGCTGCACTGGATCACTATTATATAAAATGTGTGTCAGCACTGAAAAATGCGTTATTGTAATAGATTTTAGAAGTTATTAGGAGTCATTATGCGGTTTGATTCTGTGTTCAATTAAAGTTGATATTCCTATTTTGGACCCCCTCTGGTGACTCGTATGTCTTGAGAACCAGCTTTTGTTGGGTATTTTTGGTGTAGTTATAAATTGCACTTGTCCAAAAAAACCTTTAAAAGTGGGTTGGAAAGATTTGTTTTCTCATGTCTCCAGTATCACATGGAAATTAGCATGTAGCAGAGTCTTGGGAGTAATTAGGAGAACAAAGGAACAGCACTTCGGGCCCAGTGCCTTTAATCATATTCAAGCAAGAAAGATGACACACTTGGACAAAGAAACATGCAACTAAATGCAAATATACTGCAACTCAGCGTAAATATGTTTTCTAATCAGTAAAATCCAAGTATTTACAATAATAATGGCATGTACAGTACAATACAATCATACACAAGTCCAAGTGGTTTAACATCACTGTTAGCAGACTCCTGTACACTGCTTAGTAAGACATCAGGACATTCACTATTGACTTTAAATGAGCTGGTCGTCTTTCCACTCCATCACATCAGCGAGGTGGTATTGCCTATGATAATCCACAAGTAATTTAAATATCGCCAAGATTCGTCTCAATGACATTCGGAGGATTTATATTCTTCTGTAGACGCCGCGGTACATTGACGAATGTGTTTAGGTCGGGGATGTTACCATATCAAATGCATTTTCTGTGTGCTATGTGGAGCTCAGAGATCACGTCTGGGTGAATTATCATACCACATCGAGTCTGTAACTCATGCGCATTTTACAATTCCAGCTAGCTGCTTTGATTCCACAGCCTGTTAACCCTAAAAACTGATGTTTTAGGTGTTTAATACTGTAAGACTTGTATATTATAAGATTCATACCTTGATTATAAATCCCTGCAGCACTGGATTTACACCTAGGAACATTACAGCCAACACATCCTTCACTGCAAATGATGGGAAGATCTGATTAGAAGACATCTGCAAAGACAGATTGGTCCCTTTGGGTGTTTGAGAGAGAATAAGTCAGATTGCATTTTCGAAAGCTCATTCCTGCCTCTCTTGTACATCCATACGCTGCCTTGTTATAATAGCCGTGTTGCATCAGAGGTACCGTATTACAGCCTGACCTAGTGGAGTATAAGCAAATTCTATTATGACAGACATATGAAACCAGAACGCACATATCTCAGGATTTATTACTGTCCATTTGAAAGAAAACAATGATTTGACGTCGGGGTGAGGGAGAAAGCTACTGCATTGAGATGTAATTTATATGAAAATATAATGCTTTGCCATCTCTGGTTTCGGTGGATTATGACAAAAAAGACAGGGAGAGAAAAAAAGTGCCTCTAGGACAAAGATTGTAGAAGTGCATTGTGTATTTCTGGCAAGAAGCCTAAAATCGGTTTGACTTTGTGAGCGTGGAGAAATAGCTCTTCAAATACATTTACGACTATTTATCTTCTTCAAGGTAGCATACAAATGATGCAGAGACTGTTTGAGCCATACGAGAGTAACAGTCTTAGCTTTTTTGAGCTAAGCTAACTTCAAATTTTGGTGTTTTCGTCTCTTTGTCTTTATAGTAATCTGTGTTTATATGTGCTAAACCATTTGGAGGACATATTTAAAACAATTTACATAAACTCTAACAGCAAAAACATTAGCAGCAATCTCAGTGTTCAAGGAAAGCAGTTGCTGATGGTCGGCTGAAGATCTAATGAAGCAGGTTAGACCCTGAAGCCTGTCTATCTTTATATACATACTTTAAAAAGTCGTACCTTGAACGCTTTAGACTTAACGGGCATCATTTCCGAATGTATAGTGATGAAGTATGTATTTATTAGACTTGCATATGAACGCATCACATCACACCTATCAAGCGCCTAATTCTGAGCTTGTGTTTGCAGATGCTAGAGACTGATTCAGGAGAAAACTCTCGCACTTACAACAAAAAATATGGTGTTTCACAAGTATTCATAAGCCCAATAATTGAAAACTCGTTCCCAATACCATAATCTCACTACAGCTAACACTAACCAGGCCACCCCTCCCCCCTCCCTCCCCAAGTCAATGCTGTTCGGAGTGCAGTATAAAGATGACCGACCCTCCAGTGTCCACCATTTAATGTCAGAAGATAGAGCTGCCTCTGTAGAAATGGGCCACAGAAAGCTACGTTGAAACAAGGCGAGAATCGTGTTTCGTTCTACCAAATGTATCCACCGTCATCAACCTCCCCCACCTCCCCTTCCTCCTCCTCAGCCTCCTCGCCGTTCTCCTCCGCCTCCTTCTCCTCCTCATCTTCCCATCCGAGCCCGCTGCCAAAATCGCCCGAGTACGTGACCACCTCGTCTGGAAAAGGGAAACGTTATTTAAAAATGCGTATATATCACATTGCGAGGCAAACTGAGGGATATATGCGCGACAAAGGCTAAACAATACACGCTTGGCGTGAGGACAATAAACAAACAGGAGGTGTGATTTTGACACAGGGCTTTTTAATCGCAATATTATGTCCAGTCAGGGGATTTGTTCTTATCACCTGCAGGTCCGTCACAGCCAGTAGTAATTCATCTTACGGACCTTTATTTCGGCAAGACAACTGCTCTTTTGGAATGGAAATGAACCTGGCCTAATGAATGTAGCACTTGGTCTTCTGTCAGATGGGTGACTGATGATTTTGTGGATCTAAGCCCTAAGCCCTGTAGCTACAGAAGGAGCATTGTCCTCTGTATGTATGTGTGTGTGTGTGTGTGTGTGTGTGTGTGTGTGTGTGTGTGTGTGTGTGTGTGTGTGTGTGTGTGTGTGTGTGTGTGTGTGTGTGTTGTGCTCGTGCTCACCACAGTCGGGGTTGCCATGGATTCTGGAGCCCATTAACTCTCCTCCATGCTGGTCCACACACCAGCACTCCCCTCTGCTCTTGTCACACTGCAGTCTCCTGTAAAAGCCGTCCTCATCACAGCTGGGAATGTATGCATCTGAAATGACAAAAAGGGAGAGAAACACACAGACACACATGTTTTAAGAAGCCACGGTCATGTTTAACATTCATTTTCATACCCTACATGAATTGAGTATAAAATAAGTATTGCATCACGGTGACATTGCAAACTAGTTTGCATATTGCTGTAAATCATGTGACAGACTCAAGTGACACTGCTCATTGTAATGCATAAAATGTAACCTTGGCGAGGGTTGAGGGCTGAGTTTCTGTCTGCAGTGTCTCGAATCATGATGCACGATAAAAAACAACTGCATGGAGCAATAAACAACTATATGTCCACATAATCATCATGATCTATTTAGCATTCAAATGCAGGATTTAACCCTCTGATGCACTGTGTGTATGTACTAGGGGACAAATCTGTAAAATCCAGTTTTAACCATTCTGTGTGTGATGTACATCCCAACCACCACGGGTGAGCCCACTGACCCTTACCCATAATTCATCATGACTCTCCTGTTTTACGTCTTTGTGTTATTTATTTATGAGAACATAAATTAAATATGGCCTGTGAAAGTCATGACCATGTACTTCAGAATATATATATATATATATATATACTGTATATAGTATTTGAGTGATTGATATTTTTTTAGTATTTGAGTAATTTTAGTTTTAGTTTAAAAAAAACATTAATTTGATTTGTCTTTGTGATGTAATAATGCATTAGAGGGTTAAACAGAGGTTGAGCTTTCTAGGTCAAGCTTTTCCTTTGACACTTACCCATAATTCTGCATGAGTGCCCTCTTTTTATGTGATTGTGTTTTATATTTATGACAACATAAATTAAACAAGGCTGATAAAAGTGGTGATGCGCCACGAACCTCTGGACTATTTAGCAATGTCTTGCATCACAATGGACACATGTATAGTTCTCACAAAATATGCATTTAAAAAAAGAAAATGATTCACCAATGACTTATTTTATCCAACTTAAGTAAATTCTATGGCTGCCATCTTTATGTTTTCTATTTATGAAAAAATGGCTGGCAAAAGTGTGTGTATATATATATATATAGCTCTGGAAAAAATTAAGAGACCACTTAACATTGAGGAATCAATGTTAAGTGGTCTTTTAATTTTTTCCAGAGCTGTATATATAAAGAAAGTTGCACATCTGTGCATTGTAATTTTTATACATTTTACTGGTAGTCCACTGTATGAAGAATTTTTTGTGTACTATATGTCACATTTTACTTTATTTTGCTATCCTCACTAGTAAAAAGTTATATCTGGTGTCTGAATAATTTTTGGTATATATATATATATATATATATATATATATATATATATATATATATGGCTTGTTCTGCCTTAAAGTCCGTTTTGTGATTTGATAATGAATTTAATGATGATGAGTGAGTTAAACCTGTTAATTTTTGCAGATGTTGAATGTTGAAACACTTGGTTGTATAGTATACATAGCTGTTTGTTCTCAGGCATCGGGGGACGTTTGCATTTTGGCTGCCTGTGATTGGCTGTAGCATCTGCAGCACGTCCTTGGAGAGTCCTGAAAGCTCTGCAGCCAAACATGCAGCACTGCCCGCAGCCATGAGCTCCGCTCTAATCCGCACACCTGATTAGGGGCTAATCCCAGCCTTGTGCTTGTCATCTGTTAAATGAAACTCCTCTACAGTCACTACTTACACTACCGCCCTCTTTGTCTTTCAGAGTTTACACATTACCTCCCCCTCTGCCTCGCTTTTTTCTTCCAGTTGTATAGATTCTATATAACCTCTTTCTCTGGTTCTCTCTTTGTTGCTTTCCTTCACACCTTCATTTGTTCTTCCCGAGATACAGCGAGTCTCGGCAGAACGTTCATTCTTACCCGGTTTCTTCTTGGCTCCTTCTTGCACTTGGATTCGCTCTAGCTCAGCCAGGCAGGGAGGCTCTGTGGAAGAAAAACAATCAGTGCCTTAAGGGAAGAGCCGGCGCTAATCTCCTCCAGACAAACGCTTCACACAAGCTCCCCACCAACTCCCAAATGAGGCGGCATTACACCAGGGCTGCTCTCTATGCAGCCGCACAATAAAATCGCACCCAAACACACCCGCATTTTAGAAGTGGCACAATAGATAGTTCTAATCTCTAGTTTTTATGGCAATGTGATTCATGAAAGAAAGAAAGAAAGAAAGAAAGAAAGAAAGAAAGAAAGAAAGAAAGAAAGAAAGAAAGAAAGAAAGAAAGAAAGAAAGAAAGAAAGAAAGAAAGAAAGAAAGAGTAAATAATTTATTTGAATAGAACTTGCTTTGAATGTGTTCATGAACAAAATGTTATTTCTTTCTTGTAATTTTCTCCTTAATGCCTTGAGGTGAAATGTACAACCTTCTTAAAATAAATTAAAGTCACTTTTTCCTCAAAAATTTTCATAATTTACTCACCACTCAAGTCATTCAAAGCTCAAATTACATTCCTCTGAGGAACACAAAAGAAGTTATTTGGCACAATGTCCAAGCTGCTCTTTTCCATTCAATGAAAGTAAATGGTGACCACAGGTATTCATATAAGGGTATGCGATTTGACAAAAAAATGCTTGAAATTACATAATTGTGAAATTTTCTGTTTTTTTGTTTTGTTGTTGTTGTTGTTGATAATTAGATTATGTTTTGCTGAATGTGTTTGTGCTGTTACAATGGCTGCTTTAGGCCTATCGTGAACATCTGACTCCAGAAGATTTCCATTTTCTGTGTGTTGTTTAGTTCACAGCTGAGACAGAAATTAACTTTTACATTAAGAGGTGATAAATCTAAATATACTAATAAGACACTACAGTGTTTTAAAAAATAAAACTTTGACTATGAAATTATATAAAATAAATAAATAAATAAAAATAAATATATATATATATATATATCTATATATATACTTTTAAATATGCAACTAAAACCATCTTAATGAGTAAATAATTTTATTCAAACAATTTGTTCAGCTTTGAAATAGCTGATTCATTCAGAAAACAAACAAGTGATGTCTTTATGAAGGGGTTATTGCATTCACATTCATTCACTAATTCAAAAACAAATGAATTCAGTAGAGAAATGCAGTGTGTCGCTTGGAGACGTGCAACACTTTTGTTCTGGCTTGGTTTGGAACTATTTTTATTATTCTAATAGGCTTTATCATTCAGTGAATGTGTGGCCTTTCAAAGTGACATACATAAAAATGTCAGCACAAACATTATTAAAACAATAATTATAATATTATTACATTGTATGGAGTATTGTAGCGATACTTGGAAAGCGCGTGAATCACACTAATCACTTTTATAGAGCTTTTTTATCATTTTTGGAGCCTGACAGACCCAGTCCCCATTTACGCCCATTTCAGAGCAGCTTAGACATTATGCCAAACATCTTCTTTTGTGTTCCACATAAGAACCAAAGTCACACAGGTTCTGGAATGACATGAGGGTAACTAAACGATGACAGAACATTTCCTTTAATAAATAAATCAGTGCATTACATACTGGAATATTTGCCAATGCTTCAGTGCTATCATGTTTCACAGCTGTATGTGAGGGCCAGGCCAGTGAAGTCTAAAAAATGCAGTGGCTTTCTGTCTGACTGCCCGTCTGGTTTTAGTCCCAGAGAGTTTGAGGCTGAGTAGGCTGTCAACAACCAACACTGATGTTGTTTTTCCCTCTGCAATGGTCATTTCCTATCCACCGGGGGAAATACAAGGGGAAGACAAAGTATGACAGGCCAAAAGCAACTATGCCCTCCCCAGGAGAGATGAGAGTGCCCAACCACATATCGTGAGCAGAATCACATCAAACAAGAGCCAGGCTGGTCTAGTGTGTGTGTGTGTGTGTGTATGTACTGCTAAGATACAGCTCTCTGCTCCTCCAGTGAAATGCATTGTGGAGCATATGTCTGTTCGTGTCAAGAAGCTTGCAATGCTCCATGGCTTCAGCAACACACACACACACACACACACACACACACACACACACACACACACACACACACACACACACACACACACACACACACACACACACACACACACACACACACACACACACACACACACACACACAGGAATTCCTAAAACAAAAGAACACACAAACACACTTACACACTGACGAGTCTCATTAATATGTAGAACATGTTGCCAATAAACACATGCACATGCAAACAGACCTACGCTCTCCCCTGCTAACACACACACACACACACACTGACTGTCAGTCACCCTAGCAACAAACACTGAATAGCAATTCCTCCAGACTTATGTATCTCATCAAATGAATACTCCAAATCACTCTCCCCACATGCCACAAACAACTAAAGGTCAATTTACGCCCTCTCCAGCTCTCTCGTTTTCTATCCAAAAGGGCTGTTTGTAGAGGAAATGAAAGATTTGGATTTCAATAATCCAAACATATGGTCACCCCTCGCCCCTTTAATGTTTGATTATATTTAGAAAACCAATTAAACTTAATCCAGTGCAAACTGAGTTAGTGGCATGAGTCTGCAAAATACTCGGCAAACAGATAGATGGATTTTCCCCAATCCCTGCCTCCACAGACTAGTGTCTTCTTTATCTTTAATGCCAGTTTAGTGCGTGCTGATGTCAAATAAACACTCTCTGCTACCAGTCCAGTTCTGTTCTTTTGTAATGGAAACCAAATATGCCCCTCAAATCCAATTTAAACATCATTTGAGATTTGAAACCCCAACTCTCTGAAGCAGTGTTGAACACGCTCAAACACTGACTAGTGCTGGCACTGATGTTCGGCCATGTGTCCCCCTTCTGTCACGCTGATATAACCAAGCAGAGCAGACTGTGGACCGTGGCATTGACCAGCAGGGTGGAGGGTGCAAGGCACAAATGTGCAATGCAGAGGCACCAATTTAGCTTAAAAGCTAAATGTGTACTTACAAAACATTTTTACAGTTATTTTAGAGTTGTTGCCTTTGGATGAAAATATTTTTATAGTTAGTCAATATTTTGCCATATCATATTCATTAATTATCCATTAATAATCTATCATTAATTAACTATCTAATTTTAGTCGGGATTAGGATTTAAAACTAGCATATTCTTTCCTGGAAGTAGTTATACTGTACACCATATTTTATGGCGATATTTTTCTTTAGTTTTTATCAACAATATGATTTAAAGGTCCCGTTCTTCGTGTTCTTTTGAAGCTTTGATTGTGTTTACAGTGTGCAATATAACATGTGTTCATGTTTCGCGTGTAAAAAAACTGTATTTTTAACACAATGTACTTATCTGTATACCGCTGTTTTCACTGTCCTAAAAACGGCTGATGACTTCCTTTATTCTATGAAGTCCCTCCTTCAGAAATACGTAACGAGTTCTGATTGTGCAAGCGGTTCCTGTGTTGTGATTTGACCGCATCTTAGCAAACGTGTCACGGTTCCTGTGTTGTGATTCGACAGCAGCTTAGCGCACGTGGAAAGGTCACGCCTCTTAACGGGAGATATATGCGCTCAATGATCTCTACAGTGTCCCTGGGAAAGCCAAACAAAGGTGATTTGACTCCGGGATGAAAATAACAGCGTCTCGACGACATGGCGACAAACACAGTCAAACGCACCACTTCCTTTTCTCCACGCGACACGTCCTCTTCTCCACGTGGGACAGCAACAAGACCACGCCCCCTTTTTTCACGTATTCTTGTGGGCGGAGGTTAGTCTGTTCTACTGTTCTACTGACGTCATTTATACCAGGATGTAGTCCAAGCCGGCCGTTCGCTCTAGGCTTTGAAAGGGAACTTCTGTTAAATAAAATATCTCGCTTGGCATTGAACTTTGAGCTTTATAATTTTACAGGTATTATTTATGCTCTAACAGCAACATTACACACTAACTAAAGTTTGAACAGTGGGATCACGAAGAACGGGACCTTTAAATAAAACTGTTAGATTATCGGCATGATGCATATTGCTTGATGCACATGACACATTACTGCTCAAAAGCTTGGGGTCAGTAAGATGCTTTTTAAAGAAATGTATATTTTTATTCAGCAAGGAAGCAAAAGTGGCAGTAAAGATATTTATAACGCTGCAACAAATGTGTATCTATTTTATTGTATCTAGTCAAATGTATTTTAAATAAATGCAGGTCTTTTGCAGTACAAAATTGATGATAATAAAGAATGTTTTTAGAGCATCAAATCAGCATATTATAATTATTTCTGAAGGATCATGTGACACTGAAGACTGGAGTAATTATGTGGAAAATTCAGCGTTGTCATCACAGGAATAAATTACATTTTAAAATATATTCAAATAGACTATATTTTTGCATAAGAGACATTTTTCATAAAAATAAAAAATATTGCCAATATTCCAAAATATTTTATTGGTAGTGTATAGTGTATATATACACACACACACACGCGCACGCGTGCACACACACACACACACACACACACACACACACACACACACACACACACACACACACACACACACACACACACACACACACACACACACACACACACACACACACACACACAGGTTTGTTTTGCTATCTAAGTGAGGACATACCATAGGAGTAATGGTTTTTATACTGTACAAACTGTTCATTCTATCCCCCTACACTACCCCTAGCCCTAAACTTACCCATCTCAGGCAACATTCTGCATTTTTTCATTTTTAATTGTTTTAATTTTTTTTCATTTCATTGTTTAGTATGTTTTTAAAGCATCTGAAATGTCCTCATATTTCATGTTTATGTCGTAATACCAGTGTAATACCTGTGTCATTATACAAATTTGTGTCCTCATAAATCACAAAAACAAACATACATACACACACACACACACACACACATACACACACACACACACACACACACACACACATACATACATACATATAGCTGGTTCAATTTAGTAATGGGAAGTTTGGATCATTTTACTGACTCGGATCTTTGAATCTCGTTCATCAAAATGAACAAATCTTTTTTCGAGTCATTTCATTAATTTCAGCTGAATATAATTCAAATGTTATATGTTAATAGCCAAATTCCCCAACACATTAAAATGTTACATATAATGGCCAAATACCCCAACACATCATCTTACGTGACGTTGATCACATTTAGAATAAGAAAAAAATGCAATGCAAGGCCAAATAATCAGAAACAGAAAAGATTAATTCATTGCTTATCTGGGTCTTCATTCAGGCTATGCCTCACCTTGTTCATTGTTCGTTCATCCCAGGACATCCCCATAAGCTGAGCTATGCAGTATGTACCGGATACAGAAATGATTAATTCACGACTCGAGTATCTTTGCTTTATCAAAGTGATTTTCCCCATCATACGGATTAAGTTTAAAGCACTACCAACTCTTTATTACCACATTTAATGTTATGGAAAAGAACCATCATGACAGAAATTCAAAGAAAAAAGAATAAATTGTAAGAAATAAAAAAGCTACAATTTGAGACCAGAAATGCATCATGTAACTGTAAAGCCGCGTTTCCACCGAAATTACCCGGAACTATTTGTACCAGGAACTTTTTTCCCAGGAACTTTTTCTCCCCAAGACCTGCTACTGTCTGCGTTTCCACCGCGGTCTAAAGTACCGGGAAGATTAGGCAAATTAGTCCGGTGATGTAGGACTGCGCGCGGCGCGACTGCTCCTTCCAGTCAGCGACGGACAGTAATAATTTTTGCGCGATACTGTCTGCAACAATAACAAGTGGAGGAGATGCAAGCAGCGCTGTTTTTGCTGGTTATGTATCAGTTTACTAAAGAGGTCATTAACAAAACGGCGGAAAAGAGACGAGCACTGATACTAAAGCGTATTCTGAAAGCTATATATAAATTATGACAAAGTATGTTATCATCAGCTATTACGGACATTGACCGTGAGATGGCTGAGACGAACGCGCGCCATCGGACAGAAAGAGTAAGACTGATATTTACTGAACGATCCTCGCAAAAGACTTTTAAAAATTCCGGTTGAAATAAAATGCTGCGTGAGCTCAACCAATCAGCATGTTCAGCGCCCAAGTCCAACCCCCGAAAGTTCGGGAACTTTTCAAAAGTACCACCTCGCAAGCAGGGCCGTTTGGAGGGGGAAATATTTACCCGGAACTTCATTTAGACCCTGGTTCCTGCGGTCGAAACACACCGAGTTCCCCCCCAAAGTTCCTGGTTCCGGGGTAAAGTTCCTGCGGTGGAAACGCGGCTTAAGAATTAAAACACAGACTAAGTGCTTGTTTGTAAGAACATTTGGGAATTATTAACTCATTTATGTATCTAAAACAGCTGTCACATCAAAGAACGAAGACTCGAGAGGTGAACTAATAATTTCTCTTTCCAGTACAGACAGCATAGCCTATGGGGATGTCACAGGATGAACGAACGGTTCGCACTCGAACCCAAAGACTTGAGAAGACTCCTGTACAGAACCTATGGGATATTGCGCATGCGCAGTCAACACAAAATTAACGTATCACTCTCTGAGACAGTTCTTTGTTCCCGAGTGATATTAAATATTCATTTAAAATGAACCGACCCATCAGTGGTTCAATTGTGTAGAGATACTGAAAACTCACTTTCTCTCCAAAAGCAGAGGCACCACTCAGCTGTGGAGACTTTGCCATCGCGGTAGGAATCACAGGAGTTGAAGAAGGGCCGTATGCACACTTCATACTTGTCCAGATTAATGGCAGCCAGCTCGGCATGGTCCAGATACAGGTCATTGTTCGTGTCCAGCTTAGAGAACATCCAGCCAATAGAGTCCTTACAGGTTGCAACAAGAGTCCGGTCCACAACTGTGCACAAACAATCACAGAGTGCATTTTAACACACAGCTTATAATATATACTGTAATACTTCCTCACTTTGTGAAGTTTCTACAATGGCTTCTAAGAGCCATCTCTCCCAGAACAGCTGATTGCATCAGATTAGCTAGTTGGAGAACTGATGAGGCGTATGCTCATTTTTCTGCCACTAAATGTACATTTTAAATTGAAGTAGGTGCAAATGGTCACCATTTCACAATTCAGCAAAATTGCTTTTCGAGGGGATAAAATGCTGCTGGTGCTATTTGGTCATCAGGATAGGATACATTTCAACCCATAATAGCTCTGGATCTGCTGGTCCTTATGAAAATTTTATGCAGCAGTTTTATTACTACCAGTTATCATAGGTCCATGTTTAAAACTAGAGAAAACATCATATATAACTGTAAATGTACAGCATGTGTGGTATTTTGTTTATAGGAGCCTGCTGTACCACACTTCTTTGATATTTCTGAATATAAAAGCACTGGCTAAATGGATGTTAGAGCCTCACTTGATGCAGAACTGGCTATAGGATTCCCTGTGCTGTTCTGCTTGCCGTTGCCTTGGAGCAGTTGGAACCAGTCCCGCAGGCGATCTCCGAGATCTGCCAGGTCCTGCCCTGTGCAACTCTCTATGGACAGAAAAGAAGAGAGATGGAGACAGTGAAAGGAGATAAGGGAGTGTTGGCAGACGTTGGTATTAAAGAGTGAAGAACCAATTGTCCTGCTTTTGCCCTTCTAAATTTGACAAGAAAAGCCTACGGAGACTGCAGACATAAATCAGACATAATCAAAGTCAGCAGAAATTCACAAGGCAAGCAGCAAAAGAAAGAGAGCACCATAGTCTGTTGATAAATCAATAAAGCCTTTGTTAGAGTAAGAGCTGCAGAATCAAGGGATGTGAAAAAGACAAATAGCATCTGAAGCACTCTCAGCATAAAATCATTCATTATTATCAACAAAAAAATGATCATAAAAAAAACAAATGTTTACTCAGCCTCACTTTTATCCAAACCTGTGTGACTTTCTTCTGTGGAACACAAAGAAAGATATTGTTTCTAGTCAATATCTTACAAAGATACATGTTTTAGTCCATGCAAAGAAAGTTAATGTGGTCCAAAGCAACACTGGATACCATCAACTTTCATTGTATGCAAAAAACACTGAGACATTTAGCAACTCATAATGTAAAAACGGCACATAATGCAATAAGTATTACATTATTATTGTAATAAAATGTTCATAATGTAATAATAAATGAGAAATAGTATTCCCTTATAGTACATTTTTTAAAATCTAAATTCAGCCTTAAACTACCTGCAAAATGCAACAGATTTAAATAGTCATGCTATTATTATTATGATTAATATTAATAAACAAAGCCTTTACAATTCCTTTACAGTAAATTTTAAAAATCAAAAGCCAATTTTAACGTGCCTACAAAATCCACCAGATTACTGATAATACTACTACTACTAGTTCTGATTTAGATTTATTTTAAATGTACTGTAAATGAATACCAATGCATTATGTTTAATAAACATATAATAATACAAATAATAATAGCATTAATATTTAAATGTTGCACTTCACAGGTAGTTTAAGACTGTATTTAGATTTAAAAAAATTTATTGTAAGGGAATACAATTATTTTTTTATGTTTTAAACGTTATTACAATAATGAAAATATGACATGTATAATTTTCTCAAAATGTAAAAATTATTACATTATTAGCTCAAGATCTTATTACATTTTGAGAAAATCATTACATTATGAAAATTGTATTATAATAATAATAATGTAATATTTATTACATTATGTGCAGTTATTACATTATGATTTGCTACAGACATTTTTTAAATATCTTTTGTGTTTCACCAAAGACAAGAGGTCAAACAGGATTGGAACGACATGAGGGTGAGTAAACGATTTTGTCTGAATGATCCCTTTAACAAGCTTTGCCAGAACAAATTGCAGCCTTGAAAGTGTGTGGCGTGTAGATACCGTGTTTGCTGTCCACGTCTGTAGCAGGAGCCACGGTGGTGGTGCAGGGGCAGAGACCAGCGCATCTTACTTTCAACTCCTTTCCAGTGAGACACGACTGCTGCTCCAGTTTGCACTGATTCACAGGTGCATCACACACACACAAAACACAAAGAATAAGCAGTGCCACCACAACACTTGTCCAGTGCCACATGCTCCAGCTCAGTGGCATGAATTGTAAGCCCAGATAGAGCACAATTATTTCTACAGACGACTAAAAATCACTGGTTCAGACAAGACATCTCCATTAAAAAAAGAAGATGTCAACCTTCATTTCTTCCCTCACAAGGTCAGAAATAGATATAATAGAGATAATGCATAATTCAACAGAACGGTTCTTTCATCCCCAAGTACCCAGAATCCCTTCAGATGATTCTTCTTTGATTTTTAAAGCTGTCAAGGGCCAGAGTACAAGGTATAATAGAGAACATTATCCATATTGAGCAAGCAGATTGATCTATGAGTCACACAGAATATAATATGAAATAAAAAAAGATATATGTTTTTTGAATGGCACAGAATAACTAGAATAGAAATAATGTCAGTTTCATTGTTTGAAACCACCCAAACAAGCTGCAGGATAATGAAAGGAAATGTCAACTCATTATTAAAACTCTATATATTTACAATCGCTAGGACCCATTTCTCAATACTTAGGTCACTTTTTCAAAACTCTTCACATAGTGAGCACAACAGCAATCTAGCTAACTGTGGATCATTTTCTATTGCTTTGGTACAAAATGCATTTGTTGACTATATCTTTCAAATGACATAAATTATTTTCTCACTCAAACACCACCAACAAAATACCTAGAGGGTAGTTTGCCAATTACATACTTTTTCAAAACTATTAAGCTTAAAAGTCGGCAAGAAACAGAACTTGCAACATTTTTTTCCCCCCTATTTTGACGCATAATTGAATTAAACAGATTTTCGAATGAGGAAAAATGTAGGACGGGACTTGATTTTGTCAGGAATTGATTGGATCGTTGTGGTTTGCTATTGCTGTGATCTCATGCGAGTGACGGGTTGTCCCGCCCTCGTACCAAAAAACAACAACACGTCATCAGAGAAGAGATGCTTCTGCATGAGGGAGGCGGAGCTATATTGTTTACAGTATTTTACAGTCGCTACGACACATTTCTCGATACTTAGGTCACTTTTTCAAAACTCTTCACACAGTGAGCACAACATCAGTCTATGTGGGCTAAGCTGTGGATCATTTATCATAGCTTTAGCACAAAATGCATTCGCTACATCGTTAAAATTACATGAAATCTTTACTTTTTTGTTACATTGTTACTGACTATCAACCCTAGATGGGTAGTTATGTAACAATACATTTCTCACTTAGACACAACCATTGGCAAAACTTCATGTACGTACAGGCCATTTTGCACATTTACATACTCTTTTCAAAACGGTTTAATTTTTTTAATAAAACCAAACATACTTTAATGCAAAATTGAATTAAACAGCAATTTGCTACATTTCTACACCATATTGAAATACTGTATATCATGAATCAAAAAATTTAAATACTATCAAAACTATTAGATGTAGCTTAACACCTACACAAGTGTTAGTCTTTTCATTTCATTACCATCTATACAAAAGAGGTAACTTAGAAATTATTGTAGTACTTTTTTAAACATGGACCATGTAAAAAGTAGGGAGTGTCATTCGTGTTTTGTAAAGAAATGTTACAAAAGCAAACATTGTATAATGCTACATGTTGTTAGTGTTTTTTAAGTCATTGTTTTATGAGTGACAATGTGTGTTTTAGTAGTTTTAGTGCATTTTGAATGTGAAATTAACTGCTGTGCCAAGACGAAATTCGGTTAGAAGAACTGTGTGAAGAGGTTTGAAAAAGTGACCTAGGTATTGAGAAATATGTCCTAACGTAGGCCAGTAAGAGTTGTGTGTGTAAACCATAGACTGTAAAAAAATATGGACGTAGTGTCCGTGACTTCACCCATAGGAATCTGATGTGCAGTTTTGAAGCGTAAAGTAGGGACGAGCTGGCCATTGCCATCTTGGCTGCACGTCATCGCGCGTCACTCCCGGATAACAGAAAATGGGCAAAAAGGTGGGATGTGGGCGGAGCTGAAGTGACGCAATTACTAACAGACAGTAGATAAATGGCTATCCACCTCTCACTCGAAGTGGCCACGCCCTTAATTATGCAGAACTTTAATGCTTTATATAACAAATGCGTTATAAAAAAATTCACCCCCCTCACAGTTGTCATGAAGGGCAATATTAGCCGTATAGACCACAAGCACAATTTGTACCAGGCTGTAAACATGTTTTATTCTGCTATAAAGTTGGGCATTTTAACATGGGGCTCAATGAGATTCTGCTCCCTTCTGGAGCCTGTCCCTAACAGCCAGTCGATGAATTGCAGTATATGTCACTTCCGTATTAGCTTCAAGAGAAACTGCTTGGTGTAAACCTCACTCCCCTGGCCTCAAGAGGCACGCTAGCAACTGATGCTAGAGGCTGTGGTCTTTACATTACATTTACATTTATCAGACACTTTTATCCAAAGCGACTTAAATTGCATTCAAGGTACACATTTACATTTTGTCAGTTCTTGCTTTCCCTGGGAATCGAACCCATGACCTTGGCGTTGCTAACGCCACGCTCTATTGTTTGAGCTACAGGAAAGCTGTCCTTGTTAGCATGTGTACCTCTCACACTCCGGTTCGAATCCCTCTTGGAGCGTGTCGAGTAAAGCCGGGTGCACACTGTGCGATTTTGGCCACGATTTGGCCGTCTGAGACAAATTTTGAAATCCTAAAAGATTTCTCTGATCCTAGGCTTAAATCTGAAGTCTTTGATCCTTAGTTTGACATGTGCACCAACAACCGATTAATGACCGTTGCGATCAAATTTTACCTCGGACAAAATTCTGGCAGTGTCAGAAGATTTGAGGCGCAATCCTGCAGTGTGACTTCTCCTAGGACGACCGTCAAATCAAGAACCAAAAGGAGCACAGAACCTGATGACGCATTTCGTGCAACAACATCAAATCACAACAGGGAACATGTCAAAAAGAGGCAGGTGAATGAAAAATGCCACCGCTTGTTTTTGTTGTTTGCTGAACGCTACCATTGTGTCTGTGAATGCGGCTCACCGTTACCGAACGTGTCACGGATTGATGGCGTAAAAGTCCATACGAGTCTCTTGCTTGCGTCCCTCGTACAGTCTGATATAATGACAACTGAGATCCTACAGTGTGACATGTATTACATCAGGGATCATGTTCGTACAGTCTGACTAGCAACATTCGCAGAGGATTTAGAAAAATCGCACAGTGTGCAGGACACTTAAGACCGGTTAGATTTGGTGCCATGACCCGGGTGGGAGTGAAGTTTATGGGGGTGAGTGTAACGTAGGCCAGCAAGAGCTGTGCGTTTAAACCTAACTCCCCTGGCCTCAAGCGTAATTATTACAATGATTCACTAAAAACAACAGGCCTATTAATGAGACACGTCTTGTTTGCCTTTCACATGTTACTGTGTGCTCTCGGGGAAACAGTTTTAGGGGCATTCATGAGGAAACTCTCTCTAAGAAAGACCCTGCGGCAAATTTCTTTATAAATGAATCCAGATGGGGGTTTAACAAAAAAAAAAAGAGAGATATATGTGATCTTGTGTGATGAAATTCACAAGCTTAACAAGAATGAAATATCACCTGTAACAAGAATGTATCATCATTTATACAAATGTTAGATGGAACTACAAAACATTATTAATCATGATTAATTGTTTTAATCTATTGTCAGCCACAATAGCTTGTTTCTGTTTTAAAGATTTAACAAAGCAAAACTGATCCCTGGCAAGAAATTACTGATTTTTCGGTTGCCTAAGTCCACCCAACAAAAATCTAATGAGAGAAAAGTCTGAACAAGCACAAAACTGCAACAAATCCAATTGTATCAAATACAATAAGCTGAACTGCAGAGAAATGTATCACACCCATATGATCAATTTCTCTGAAGTTCAGTTTATTTTAATACAATTAAAGGAGGTTGAATGCAGTGTGAAATACCTGAGAGGCATAGTTGTGTCCATCAGAGCCACAAACAGGAGCAGAGGAGGACACTGGGCAAGACTTACAGTTACTCTCCTGCTGCTGTCTTATGACCTGCTGCTTCAACCTAAAACACATCGGTCAATAATAACATAGCATTAGTATTATCATCAATCATCAATATGAAATATAAACTGAGGTATGCTTGGGTATTTGTCACTTTAAAGAGGTCATTACATTGTTTTATTATTATTTAAATATATTCACTTATAATGTTAATAATAATAATGGCTGAATTACTCAATTTTAGGGAGCGGGTTAGTGCCAGTGGGTTAGTTCACCCAAAAATGAAAATTATCCCATGATTTACTCACCCTCAAGCCATCCTACTGTAGGTGTATATGACTTTCTTCTTTCAGACGATTACAGTCTGCCCAGGCTCTTCCAAGCATTATAATGGCAGTGAAAGGCAGCCCAAAATTTGAAGCCCAAAAAAGTGTATCCATTTACTGGATTACCATACAAAGTGAAAAATTGGGTTTTTGTAAGGTAATATCCATATTTAACACGTTATAAAGTAAAATATCTCGATTTGGCAGCGGACTGCCTTCCGTATTCAACTTATGAAAAAAGCATAACTGGCACGATGATGACGTCAGACGTAGCGTAAGCATTTTGAATGCTTACGCTTTAAATATTAATAAATATTATTTTTTTAATTGGAAAACATTTTTCCAAATATCTTCCTTTGTGTATAGCAGAACAAAGAAATGTATACAGGTTTGGAACAACTTGATGGTGAGCGAATTATGACAGAATTTTTATTTTGGGGTGAACTATCCCTTTAATACTTCTTTTTGAACAGCAATATTAAGCACTCAATTCTGGTTGACTGTCCAATCATCTTTACCCTAAACGCTCAGAAATTTGATTCTTCATGATATGAAGTTCTGAGTAATGAAGCTAGATTGGACAGTTGCATTCTGCACAGTGCCTTGGCATGTCACCAAGCTTTGATTTATACTCTCAAACAACAAACACTGTTGTGTTTTTGTATTATTGTTGTGTGCATGAAGAGAGAGTCTTGTAGCTGAAAGGTTTACCTGTGCTCCAGCTTCTTGCGGTTGACGCACACAGCATGCTGGTAGCCCTGGGCGACACACACCTTATGTCTGCTGCATTTCACCTTCTGACAGGGATCTTTAGTAGTGTCCACATCTGCAAGGGACAAGAGATTGACCCCAATAATCTGCTATGTAGTCCGTTTTTTTTTAATGCTATTAACTACATATTTAATTCCAATAATACATATAATATTTAAATTATTTAGATTTAATTATTTAATTTACTTTTGCTTATAAGTATAGTGTTTTAAAAAATGCATATTTTACTATTTTATTACATGCTGCCACAACAACCTGAACATAAAAAAGCAGCAGGAAAAAGATAATCTCTATCTCAACAAACCCTCTGCAATTCCACCATGAATCCCTAGTCAAGCCCTTATTTACACAAAGAAAAAATACAATGACAAGCTTCCTTTGATTTAGGATGGAGAATGATGAACAGGAAAAACAGTGAATCAAAAATTAGCATCACTCAAATTCAAAAGCACCTGCCCATCCGCAAAACTCTCTATGCTACAGCAGCTTTACCTTTATTTTTTTACATACCTTATCTCACCATACTAAATATAATATTACAACCAACATCATAATCCTGACTGCCTCACAAATAATAGTTCAAGACTGATAGATTATTGCAATCTATACACAGCGGCACATGGTTGATCAGTAAGCCTCACTTTATCACAAAAGGCTCAAGCAGATTAAAGAGAACACAAGAATAATGTTGCTATAGCAACAGTCCAACTCCAGAGTGAGGACTGATTAGCTGTAAAAAAAAGTTTAAAAAAAAAACAGTTCTCTCTGTCTATCCATTATCAACACTCTCTTCATCATTAAATATTTCTTATGAGCAGAGGCCCAGTGAGCTTGTCCCTATAAATCATATCATGAAGGCCTCCATGTGTAAGCGATGCCAAATCCGGCTTAGAGAGCTGAGGAATCTCATCCAGTCACCACCGCATCGTCTCTCTCATCCTTTGTTTACACACAGGGCCGCATTTAATGTGATCATTACAATCGCAGAGTAGAAGTAAGGAGCTACTGACTCAGTATCAAGCCCAGCCGGTGCCTGAGGTAATGCAGCTAATATACATCAGCAGCCAGAGCCACTTAACACTGAGCATATCAGATCAACTTGCAAGGAAAGGTTCACAGAGATAAGAACGAGATACTCGCTGTGTACACAGGAAAAAGAAAATGCAACTCACGCTGATAAATAAAACATGCACGCAGATTAAATTAAGACATCTCCATTTCTTTTTAATGAACTGAAGCTTTGTATCCACTTGATGGTCTCTTAATTCACATACACGATTGCTCAACATACTGCTGAGGTGCTTTTTTCACAGGTTTCAAACAATGGGAACATGAACTGAACTAAAAAAAAACATTTGCTTATGATAAATCTGTCCACATATACTGGCAACATTTGTTGACCTATTAATGCACATGCATTGTATAGAACGTGCCCAGCTTACAGTTGCAAGAAAAACGAACCACTTGCAGAATCTGTGAAAAGGTGAATCATTTTAACTAAATATTAATCGTAATAATCATACAATATGCATGCTATTTTTTTATTTAGTACTGTCCTGAATAAGATATTTACATAAAAATGTTTACATATAGCCCACAAGATAAAAGAAATTGCTGAATGTATTAAAATGAAAGTAGTTTAAAAGTATTCAAAAGTTTATGAACCACTGATTCTTAATACTGTGTCGTTCCCTCTATGATCCACGGCTGAGTCCCTTGTTTGTCTTGAGCAGTTCAACTGACCAATGTTCTTCTGAAAAATCTTCCAGGTCCGGCACATTCTTCAGGTTTCCAGCATCTTTTGCATATTTTAAACCTGTCCAGCAGTGACTGTATGATTTTTAGATCCATCTTTTCACACTGAGGACACAACTACTAAAAAAGATTTAAGGTTCAAACATTCACTGATGCTCCAGAAGGAAACACGATGCATTAAGAGCCGGGGGGTGAAAACTTATTGAATTTGAAGATCAAGGTAAATTTCAATTTGTCTTCTGGGAAGCATGCAAGTATCTTCTATTGCTTTCGAAGGGCAGTACTAAATAAATAAAAAAAATTTAAATATATATATTAGGGGTGGCACGGTTCACAAAACCCACGGTTCGGTTCGTATCACGGTTTTAGGGTCACGGTTTTCGGTTCTGTACGGTTCTTGTTGTTGTTGTTTTTTTAACGTTAACACTCAAGAAATTTACTTCAGCATATGATATATAGCTTAATCATCCACAATTAGGATACAGTATTAAAAAATGTTTATATTATGTAGAAGTTCTTTCTTAACTGGCTGTCTACAGAGTCCGACACATTGGCATAACATTTTTCATGTTAATCATGTCAATTTTGATCAGAACAATGCACTGTGGCTTCAATTCAGCTGACCTGATTAACAAATTTCACCATGAAGTGTTCCGTGTGTTTCACAATCACCATATGACATCCAGCGCTATGAAAAGAGAAAGAAAAAAATACACAAAAACACAACACTGCCAGAAGTTTTTGCCCAAACTTCAAAGGCATGTTTAAATTATTAGAACTAGAAGCATATCTTAACTTTTAAATGTTACATTTATCATGTGAACTACTTATATACAGAATGTTATATGCATGTGTGTATGAGACAGAGGGGAACACGGTCACATCTGCAACAGATATATGCTGCCCATCATAAATCAAAGCATGAGACAGACAGGGGTCGGAGGAGAACACCGGAAAATGTGACAGAATGGACAATATTTGTCTGTATTTGCAATACACGAGCCGTGGTTCAGCTGCGCGAGACAAACACTGCCAGTGTGTGAATGCACGTGCGCGCGCATACGCACTGCATCTGCCCTGCCAGCTATACGTCGCTGGCGCATCCTCCAACTCCGGGTAGCCTTCCTTATCTCTCCCACTTGCATTTCTACACCTGACGTGACCTGCAGCACTCCACTTTTACTTTATATTACTGTATGTCCACACACACACACACCTCTTATTTCACGCGAAAACGACACCCACTGTCTGAGGTAACATACGGGCACGAGGATACATTGCGCATGCGTCGAAACCGTGCGACGCACACGCTCCGAACCATATATATATCTTAATGCACCGTGTTTCCTTCTGGAGCATCAGTGAATGTTTCAAACTTTTTTAATAGTTTTGAGTCCCTCAATTGTCCTCAGTATGAAAAGATGTATCTCAAAATCATACAGTCACTGCTGGACATGGTTCAAATCATAGACCGTAAAAAATATGGACGACGCGACTTCATTGACTTCTGCTTTCGTAGGCCTGTACACAGCGCTGACATCTTGGGACCGGAGTTGCACAGTAGAGAGCAGGAAGTAGAGGCGCAATTATCAAAAGCCCGCCCACACTCTCACAGATGCAGAACAATTCATTATGGTGGTGTGAAATAAATGTAGAAATTGTTATAGAAATGTAGAAATTAAAGCTAAAGCTCCAATCTCCTCCCAAAAATCCAGAAAAAAGTGCCTTAGTGACAACTTCATTCATCACACCCCCTGTTTTTATATCAAGGGAGAATCAAGGAATCAAGGAGCTTTATTTGCCAAGTACATTTTTACACATACACGGAATTTGTTTTGGTGTTGTGCGAGTCACACCGAGTCGCCATTCTGCGGCGCCTCTTGAGTTGGAGAGAAAAAAATACAGCGTAACATGAGGAGAGGTAAGGAGGGGTGAGGAGATGAGAAAAAAAAACAACCAATAGTAGCAAATAATTAACTAAAACTAAACTTTAAAAAAAAAACGAACACTTAAAATGAAATCATCGTGATAAAAACTGCAGAAACCATCTTTAGGAAACAATTATTTGAAGTGTAATTTAATTGTTTAGTGTGTCTCGCGTCCATTCTAATACATGGAGAGGTGTGGTTTATGAGCTATACTGGGACCAACCACCGGGGGACAATCGAGGCGCGGAGGCTTCAGTTTCTGAGAGAAGTGCTGCAGGCTTGGTTCAAATATGCAAAAGATGCTGGAACACTGAAGAATTTGCAGGATATGGGGGATTTTTTAGAAGAACATTGGGAAGTTTAACAGCTCAGGACAAACAAAGGACTCAAGATCAACCATCACAAAACAAAACAAAAAACAGCCATGGATCATCCAGGTAACGACACACAGCACTGAGAATCAATGGTTCATAAACTTTTGAATGGGTAATTTTAATAAATTCAGCACTTTTTTTGTCTTGTGGACTATATGTAAATTACTTATTTTTACTAAAATTATCTTATTCAGGACAGTACTAAATAAAAAATAATGCATTTTGTATGATCCCTCTAATGTTGTTAAAATTATTCACATTTTCACAGATTTTGCAAGTGGTTCACATACTTTTTCTTGCAACTGTATATGAGATCATAGCATCATACGGATGATTAGCGATAGATATGCAGGAAGATGTGTTGCCGTGAACATTTCACCTTGAGATAGAAACAGGATTAAAAAAAAGAAATACATAAACTGACATAATACATAAAATTTTGGGATCCGTACGATTAATAAATTAACCAATAAATTAATACTTTTATTTAGCAAGGATGCATAAATTGATCAAAATTAACAGACATTTATAATGTTACAAAAGATTTCTATTTCAAATAAATGCTGTGCTTTCCAACAATCAATTCATCAAAGATTTCTGAAAAAAAAGTATTATGGTTTCCATGAAAATATTAGGCAGCACAACTGTTTTCAGCATCGATAATAAAAAAGATGAATGTTTCTTGAGCACCAAATCAGAATATTAGAATGATTTCTGAAGGATCATGTGACGCTGAAGCCTGGAGCAATGATGCTGAAAATTCAGCTGTGCCATCACAGGAATAAATCATATTTTATAATATATTTTAATATAATCAGGTATTTTAAATTGTAATAATATATCACAATATTATTATGTTTTATTCAAAAACATAACAAAAATCTTACAGACCCCAAACTTTTGAACGGTAGTGTATGTGTAGTGCATGTGTGTGTGTAAAATATGGAAGGCTGTAAAGAAGATCATTTTGAATTTATATCTACGAACTGTGATCGTTTATCTCAAAATGTGACTTTATTTTCTATTGCACAACTATCTTCTCCTTTTTTTAGTTTACTCAACAACAACAAAAAAATCTATATAGTAAAAAATACATGAGAAAGTATCATCACAGGTGCTGTGTTGATAACTTGTAAAATGCAAATTTGTTCCTCATTAAAAAGGTAAGGACCAGTGCCACCTTCAGAGAAGCCAGTGTAAATAAGGCTCTTTGGGAATTTCGGCTGTCTGCCACCTGAAAATCGAAACATGGAAAGCAGATGCTCATGAAATACCAGACTATAAATAAAATCTTACAAGGCCAGTACATTTTTTTTTACTCTTCAACGTTTCTTCATTCCACAAAAAGGGTGTATTTTAACACTCTCAAAACTGGTTGGCCAGAACGTCTTTTTACTTTTAAAATCCCTTCAGAACGTCTTAATAAATGGCAGCTCTTTACAAAACAAGAGATTGTGACACTATAAGATGAGTGAGTTGTTACTTGTTTTTCTTTTTTGAAAGAAAAAAGGATCTGAATTGGACGGATGCCTGCATTGGCTGCTTTTAAGTGGAAACATCATATTTCTCATGGAGGGCTGGGACCAATCTCTTTTACCACTGCCTCATTATTTATCTCATAAAGGAGTCAAAATGTGTTCAATGTGGTAAGATGAATAGGTTCTATTTAACCCATTTTAAAAATGATGATTATGAGTACTTGTGTGTACATTCTAAGAAAGGTCTGTAAAAATAGGGCACAATGTACTGTGCAATGTACAATGTATTTTTCACAGGTTATATCCGTATTTTGAATTTGCATTGCATTGTGTTTTAGAGTTAAAGGAAATGTCTTAATATCTTATAAGTTATTTTTCAGGTTTTCTACAGATTTGTTTTATTACAGCATATATGCCCCCCTTATATTTGTGATTTACACATTTGGTTGGGTTTGGTTTGAAAGTGTTCAAATCAATAATACCTCAAATACGAACTCTTAAATATCCTTTAGCATTTTATGTTGCTCTCTGACCTTTGACAAATGGATCTGACAATAATCCCTAATTGTCACAAAGAATGAGTTCAATTAATGAGTTTCAAACAAAAGATTTGAGATGGGTGTAGTGACGGCTGAACAAGTAGCTTTAGTGCCAAATAAAAAAATGGATCATCGGGTTCATGGACCTCTGTTCTTGGACATATGAAGCTTAAGTGGATTTGTGCACTGAAGGAACAAAGCCAGTGTCAGTCAGTGCTAAATCAAGCCTCCGGGGCTCTTACTGGGCCTTCTGTGGAACTAGCAATTATCCATTAATTACATCCTGAGATATTTGCTAATGGACTCCTCCATTCTGAGGACTTCACTTCAACTGAAAAATCAAGACATAATGCTCAAATGTGCCCGGACAGTCTCTCTACTCCAGCACAACTAGGAGATGACCTCATCTCTTGTGTAAGCAATTAATGTTTGGCAGCCTGGAAATAAAGTAGGGCTGTCTGCTGTGACAAACATACGCAGACCACGGTCAAGACTAACCGCACCACTGAATAATAATTACAGTGCTTGCACAACACTGTTAGGGATTCGTTTTAAAACACCAAATATTACATTTCTGACCAAGGAGCTTAAAAAGCATTCTGAAATCAAAAGCTAGACATTTCAAGATTCACAACTTTAAAAAAAAATGTTGATTAATAATGTTTGAAAATCTAAAGTTTAAACTAGCCAAGTGTTCATTCTAACAGTGATGACATCATTGTAATATTTGTTGAATACACTTACTTATTGTACATCTATTTGCATACTGAATTGTGATTAGACGTCTCTCCTCAAATTATATGCATGCTGAACTGTGAACAAGATGCTTGCAGAGTATCATGCAAATGCAATCTTTATTTTCACAAAAACAAAACATAAAACTAGTATTAATTCCTCAATGAGTGCCATGAATCTAGCCTGAACATTTAATCTAATGTAAAATTAAGCTCCACTTCAAAATAATCTAGGCCATTGTTTGGCACGTCATGCGATTTGGGCACTTAAATTGAATGGCTAAAAGTCCACTCCATAAAATGTAATAATATGATGCTATTAGTAATATTAAATATGACTTACTTTCATTCGAGCCTTGATTTTCATCCCATGATCGGATGTAATCATCCTGGCAAAAACAAAGAAGTAAAATCAAAGTCAAATGTGCTGCATAGAATTACCTTCAAGCCTTTAGTCAAAAATAATACTTCTATCACTGTGCATCTATCATTAACCAAACTTAAACGTACAATACTAAGATGTTTTAATTGTGAAAAGCAGTGGGAAAGCACTAATGGAAAAAGGAGGGATGGAAAATTCTCAGAGATGAACAAGAAAAAGAAAATGTGAAAGCTTGAATGAATTGTCAAGCAAAGATGCATAAGCAACTTAGACTGCATAACAAGTAGGTTAGAGCTTTGATGGAGAATATTAGATTAAGCCATTTAAAAGAGACATCAAACACAAGCAAAGTCATGATACAGCACTACTGACCTCCACTTCCTGGTGAAATATGAGAAGGATGAATCAAAGACAAAAGAGAAGGAGACAGTTAGAGGAGAGCGATGCATCTCTGAGGAGCAAATATCAAGAAAAAAGACAGGCTCCAACTGCTAAAAAACATCTATTTGCTGTGATATTCTATGATATTCCCACATGTCCTTATAAAAGAGGCAGTTGCTTTTAAGATAATTATACACTTGGTGCGCATAACACTTTCAGCACCCTGACTAATAATAATAACAACCTTTTTTGTAAAGTTCACAAGCTTATTAGTGTCATCAGCAGTCATTTATCTTTGCAGAAGTAGGCGTAAACAGGAGGTGAAATTGCATATTGATTGAATTGACTTTGTCAGCTAAAACGGCGCAATAAATAATTATTTTTCTGTAGCGAATGTTTAAATCACATGTCAAGGGGCAATACATATGCTTTATCACTCCTGAAGTGATAACTAAAACCTGGTGATTGGACAACCTTGTTATTGATTTCCTGATATCTGCATAATTTAAGTCTGTTTCTGCTGCCTTGGCAAAGAAAATACTGTGTGGTGTGGTGTACTGTCTGAGACATTAGATGTCCATAATCAGTAAACATCTAATGAACAAAGTGGTGAAACCTCATGAATATATTTTTTATCTTTAGTTTATGCAAATTGAAGGAACCACCTACTCAAACACAACTCTACATTCTTTAGATATGCACTTTTGAGAGAAGAGAGTTGTACACTCAGTGAGTGTGAAGTATGTGGGAAATACTGTGTCACATCAATGTGTTCCCCATCGCTGAAAAGATGCAAGGATGAGTCAGCGCAGATAAATATTGCCACAGCTAACAGAAATATTGCCACAACATATCATCATCAAATTTTATATGACCATCATCACAACACATCACCATCATCAAGATTTCTTAAAAACTTGAGATTTCTTCTAGCTTAATAGTGCAACAGCATGCCACTTTTTCAGCAACCTTGGTTCCAAAAGTATTTTTCCCATAGAAAAATGTTTGTATTTTGTAGTGAAAATAAACTGTTTCATGTTTTTTATATGTCTATGGCTCTATGCAGTGTTTTAATATGCTTTATGACAAACCATGTGCAGTGCAAATTCCTAAGTCAACACCATTGCTGAGTATTTTCTCCTTAAAATTGTAGTGAGCCAAGAAATCGCCTGTGTTTCTGGCGTCACATACTACCTTGTAACCAATCACGGCAAAATGTGGGCGGGCTTTACATTTATGCATTTGGCAGACGCTTTTATCCAAAGCGACTTACATTACATTCAAGGTACACATTTTGTCAGTTCTTGCTTTCCCTGGGGATCGAACCCATGAGCTTGGCGTTGCTAGCGCCATGCTCTACTGTTTGAGCTACAGGGCTTTAACATATCATTAACTATGCTCTGAAGCAGAGGAGTCACTAGAGCAGGGGTTTTCGAACTTTATGATGCCAAGGACCCCCAAATACGATGACCCCCATACTAAATTCCATCTATTTTTATGAAATTAAAATTTAAACTGTTAGATAAATTGTGTGACATTATAAATACAAAATGTTGTTTCCTAACTTAATAAATTGGCTATACTTAATGTTGTATGTATAAACCTGAAGAAGAACATTTTAAAATTAAAAATTATTTGTAGCAACTTTCACAATAAATATATGTAAGCAGCTTACATACTAGGTTAAGAATATTGCCTTACAACCCCAGTGAGCAAGACAAAGGGACTCACTAGAAAGATACAAGGCAAACCTATGTATACGGCAAGAAATGAGAGAAACATTTAGAAATGAAACAGAATATTTGCTTTGTCTTTTTATTCTCAGAAATCTTCTGGGGACCCCTTAGGACTTTCTGGAGGACCCCTGGGGGTCCCCGGACCCAAGTTTGAAAACCCCTGCTCTAGAGAAGCCAGGTTATCCTATTTAGTATATTTTTCTGTTAATATGAAAAATCGGTATATATAGCAATATAGCGGGTGAATTATGTAGCCTATATGATGCATATTACAATGTTATGATAAACTATATGCCTTTCTTCACTGACGTTCGAAGTTGTTCAAAGCGTTTCTAAGGATTTTAAGAAGGCAGCTGTTTGACTCTGAAATAGTGAACAGGAACATGGTTTGTGTAATATTAGCAACACATTCTTATCTGTTTGATAAAGTAGTCAAGCAAAAGGCTAATCATATTAATTACAGTTGAGTCCAATGTTTTAGAGACCAAATGACACAAGGGTTACATTCAAGTTATTTTAAGGCATGAAGTTTTTTTAAATATGTAATTTTGGTGGTCAAAGATGAGTTTTAAGGGGTAAAACGATTGACTTCAGAGGGACTTCAAGCAGCTACGAACTTTACAAACTTTATTTGAAGCAAAAAAGTATTCGAAAATCAGACAAAAGTATTGCGAAAGAAATCTAAAACTATTGAAGATGCATATTATATAGAAACAATATATTTTAAGTACATTGCCAAACATGCATAAAAATATGTAAGTAGTTTGAGAGCAAAGGGAAACTGTCATTCGCGGTGCTTTATAGTAGTGTGTAGGGATATTTCTCTGCAGAATCATGGGTAATGTTTTTCCATGTGATTATTTAAAAAATTAAGTTGAAATAATGTGGACTGATGGCTTCAACAAAACCATATACAACTGATTAACAACCATCCCCTATAGAAAATCAATGGGATTTTTCACTCTATATGCAGAAACAACAAGCATCAGTGTTTCAAACGATGGTTTGAGTTTGGGGCAGGCTATTGTTTCACTATCAAATAGAAGAAGGGAAGAGTATACAGAGGGGGAAATTACATACTTTCTTTAACGAAGGTCATTAATATAATGAATCATTATACTAACAGCTCAAATGTCATCTAAAATGTGACCACGTCGATGTGGAAACCTGACAATTTGTCGTCTTTGAGAGCATAAAGACATTTTAGAGTCAACAGCACTTGAGACAATCTAGGAAGCAGTCATCCACAGAGATGAGCCTCTCCTGTATCCGGAGTCAGCTCATCTTTGGCCTGCCTTGAGTGAAGGCTGCCAGGACTATCCCTCAGAGAATCTTTGTCTCATCAAAAACACCAGCAGAACGCATCAACCCCTCCTGTGCTGACTGACAGCTCTTTTATTCCTCATATGTCTGAAATGTAATCGGGCATGTCTGAACATGCACTCTATAAATTCAGCTTCGATTTGGAGGCCCTGATAACACCTGTGTATGTTTATATGACATACAAGCATTTGACTGGCACTTGAGAAGAAGATAAAAAGTGATACACACATGGTACGTGTGTGTGTTCAAGCAGCAGTTGGCGGGTGATCTGGATCTGTCTTTTTCACTCATACTTGACAGGTACATATCATACCATTGTGGTCCTGTTGCTACAGCTACGAAAACATCTGCGACAGTGACACAGCATAAAGGCATCAGGGAACATGAATGTAACGCCTTTCAATTCATAGTTTTCACGTGATGTTACAACCTTATAGGCTTTCTTCCACTGTCCGACTCTTAACCAGGTTTATACTACTACTATGCATATGACATGTTAAGTGTTTTCCCACAGAAAATTATTATAAAGAAAATGCTCAATTTAATATAACAATGATATTGGATGACCAAATTCCATATACACCTAATAAGAATTGCACAGGCAAGCAAATTAACCCAGAATCTAAATGCAACACAGTTTCAAGTCAAGCCTTTCCCACAGAAATCATAATAAAGAAACCCCTCTAAATGCAATTTAGTGAGTACACGTTCATGTTATGGACTTGTCTGATTGTCTATATAAAATGCATCATCAATAAGTTTGCTGAATTTTATGTTTTAATAACTCTGTCTTAATACATTTAAGCATTTTTCACATTAAGCATGTTGTCGCTGTTTTAACAGCGCAATAGCATACAAAACGATCCATACGGTATATACTGTAGTTTGTTCACATATCTTTCTTGTTTTGAGAGGTAAATATTCATGCATTGAAACTGACAGAAAATTGACAGGTCTGTGCTGTATTTCTCTGGATATTTTGCCATCCAGGGCTCCACACCAGTCATGCGACTGAAAACGAATTGCCGTTGTGAATAACCCACTCCTACCTATAAACCTACCCATAACCATTTATTTCATCATATAAAAATATATACAGTTATAAAGAAAAACATAACAGACAGTGTAATCACAACCTTTTATTTATTGCAAAAATGGCGAAAAGTAGTCCAAATGACAGTCGCAATCCTCTCTGGCCATATTTAATAGTTTTGTATGAGGTACAGAGTAGAATTTAGGTTAATAATCGCTGAAAATCTCATCTCAATCAAAGCATTTCTCATTCAGATGCACATCTCCCAAAACACGGCATTTCACAATCTGTGACGAAGCAGACGAGAGCCAATAAGTGTTTGATATCACTGCCGTAAAATGTGCTGTAAAGCAAAAGTTCATTTTATTAAAGGTCCCATGGCATTGCATTTTTCTATTATTTTATAGTGTTTTCTGAGGTGTACTTATATTGTTAGTATGATTTTTACATCATAAAATGTCATAATTTAGAAATAAAAGGCATTTTTTTCTATACTGCTGTTTGCCCTGTGGCTGAATGCCCTGCTTCAAGAGGCGTGTCTGCTGTGAGACTTCAGTAAAAACGCCCACTGTTGTGATTGGCTGACATCTTTGCATTTTAAATGAGCGGAGGGGGCGTGGTTTAACGAGGCACGAGCAGGCACGAGTCTGCCAGAGTCGGATGGACCTGTGTTCACTTCTCATCATGTCTCAGTTCAGGGTGAACTGTTGTAGTTACTAGCATATACTTCAGGTTATTAGTTTATTTCTAGTCGGAGGGGCTGTCACTCATGTCAGAAAGTTAGTAACTTTAGTAAATTATGGATCAGCGCTGACTCGAGACGCGAACCGTTTAGAACGATTCAGTCCGATTTGGTGAACTGGTTCGGTTCACTAAAAAGAACCGATTCAAAAGAATGATTCGTTCGCGAACCGGACATCATGGATACGGAGCGATTGCTAACAAAGTTATTTATAGTACCTACTGCGTTATGAGAGCGCTGTCAGTCAGCGCGAGTTTATTGTGTTTGTATCTGAGAGTTCTGAATAAACACGAGTCCCAGTCACACCGAGTCCGTATTCATCATTATTACCAACTTTGTAACACATGCAATGTACCATTACAGCTGTCGAGATGAACGAGTTAGTAAGTGTTGAGTATAGCATTATTTCTAGATATGTTCCAATCATATGAATAGCATCAGTGACGCGCATTGAGTAACGTTACACAGCACAAACAAAGACACAACAGCTGTAATCGAATGTAAACCAGTTTATTGTGGGGAAAGCTGGCTAGCCTAGCCCAGATATTCTCACGCTTACCCTCCTTCTGCTTAATCTCACGCCGCGTTTGGTGCCTCCGCTGTGGGCCAGATGCAGTACTGGGGGTCGGGGATGTTGGAGGCCGAGCTTCGGCGTGTGTGAAGTTTATCTCTAAAGATGTGACTGCTGATGTTAAACAGAAAAGACTGTATGCACATTTTAGAACCGGTAGACGCGACGAGGACGTACAAAAACACTGACTCACAAGATAGAAAACACACGAAAACACTGTTCTGTCGGGAGAGAGAGAAGCCGCTGCGTGTGCACGAATAATAAATAATTAGCTACACATAAGAGATCACTGATCACAGATCAGAAGGAACTGAAGAAAGACTTCTGTTTTCATTTGTACATCCAAACACTGAGAAACTGCCAGCGTTCACTCGTTCACAAGTAACGTTAATGATCTCGAGTGTTTGCATGGGCGTGCCAGATTCTCTGGGCGGAGGAAAGGGAGGTAACCGCTCCTGCTTGGACGTCAAAACAGGAGACTTCAGGATTGGCTCGTCTGGCCTGTCATTTTCTCAAAGGCAGAGAGAGACAAACAGAACTCGGGTTTACACCGATCAACATTTCTATCCACTTGGGGACAATATTCAGGCTAGGGGAACTCATATTAATGTTGAAAAACCTCATAAAATGAAAATTTCATGCCATGGGACCTTTAAGTATACTACTAGGAATGTTCAAGTCTATGTTAAGTATACTTTATGTAGTATACTAATATCAATGTGTACTGTAGTAAACTTGTAAGTGTACTATTTCAATACTGCTTGGACTAAATTGGCCCACTTTTAGTATATAAAAGTATACATTTAAGTGTACTATAAGTGTAACAGTAGTAAAAATTTAAATGCACAACTAGGTTTCTCATTTGTACTGCATCTGTACTACAAGTGAACTTATAAGTATACTAGTAGTGTACTATTTTAATAGAAGTAGAACTTTTTTTAGTTTATGAAAGTACACTTTGAAGTGTACCCGCAGTAAACTACAAGTATACTTGTAAGTTTTCTTTAAGTGAACATAACATTATACTTACAGTTTACTATTTATATATTATTTTGCACTATGTTCAAATGTAGATTTTTTTTAATACTTGAACTATACCTTTAACTGTACATTTTATTATAGCTTTGTGTATTCTTTTTTTATCAACACTTGAATGTGGGTAAGTTTCATAAATAAAGGCAACATTTTAAACAGAAAGTTGAGAAAATCCCATTTTTGTCAAAGACAAAGACAAAGACTTCAAAACACAGTTGGAGTAGAGTGCATCAACACCTCCAAAGCTTCACAGTAGTGTCCTCTTCATGTAAATATTCCTCTTCGAAATAAGTATATTTCTGAGAAGTACATAAAGTATATTTTTGAGAAGTATATAAAAAGTAGACTGAAAGTATACTTTCTTATTTTTAGTTTAAAATAAGTATACTAATAGAGCACTTGAATAAACTTCTTTTTCGTAAGGGTTATTAAAGTGGCAATTTTTTTATTTATATCGGGTGGGATTTGATATTTTTACGGATACTGCTGAGAATGGAGATGAAGATTGCATTTGGATTAAATAAAATGTATAACATTTGTGAATTTATGTTGCAATTTGGGTGTATATTATGGCTCTTTTGTCAGTCGTAGCATAGGACTATCCTGAGAAAATGCCTTTTGTGTCCCACGGCAAACAGAATAAATATTACATCATGTAATAAGTAAGAAGCACTCAATGAGGTGAAGCACAACTGAACAACAATCTTCATCAAGCGATTGAAAAAGTCTATTTTTCATTTAAGAAGCCAGTTCTTGTCACTATTTTGCCTGGCACCCTGCTTTCAGCGTGTGACCCCTCACCTTGTTGTCTCTTTAATTTCATGTCATGCCTTGTAACCTTGAGGGGAATCAAGTTGGGCTGTCTCTATTTTGCCTTTTCTGTTTCCACACATACTAGAGATTTGTTTTGACAAGTTCTGGATGCTCAAAATTACTCCTTGTTGGAGGCTCACAGAGAAGCAGCCTTCCATAATTGATTAAAGCCGGATGGACCCTGGTGGTAATGACCTCACGATAGTCTCACACCCACACATTCAGCACTCCATGGTGTTGCTGGCAATCACACAGGCTCCTTACAGTTCATAAACACCCCAGGCACTGCATGAAGCTGAGGGCCCACACATCTATTCTCCCTTTGACTCTGAATCTAATCGGTCATGTTCCACAAGCTAAAAAATCAAGAGAAAAACAGATACTGTATTATATCGGAATCTTCCAAACTATGTTTTCACTGTCACACCACGGCTATAGCTGACAGGCAAGCACAAACCTCCCACTTGATTTATGCATAGGGCCTTTTCTGACTGGGATTTTCAGATTAACCGCACACAAGAACATTAAGAAAAGCTTCGCTAACAGCCCCAACTCCCTCGACTGTGAACATATCCTTGCTCTCTACATGTATAAAAAAAACTCTGGCTTGCCATTCGGTAAGGGTTTTTATAGAGCCAAGAGCGACAGGCAGCTCCTCCAGGACAGAACTCCAAAGAGAGTGCTGACTTCTCAGTGAGAATGCCCTAAGAGTGTTTGCCACTGACTCATGCCTTTAAGTGAAAACAGGGTGAATGCTTTGTGGTGGTTTTTGCAGTTATCTTTATTGAGACACATAAGAGGTTGCCGCCTGCACTTTGATGCATGAGACATGTAAAAATTTGAGATTGCTTGACTTCTTGATGCCTGACTCATTGTAAACAGATGAAGTGATCCATCTAGAACAAATGCCCACCAGATACGCAACACTGTAATACTCTATAATGGATAACACACAGATGGACAATGAGATCACATTGTAATTTTAACAATTTTAGCAACTAACATAACTTTTTCATGATCAATCTGAATTTGCCAGCTTGTGCCCAAGGTTGGAACAAAATGAAGTGCTTGAGTATTATACAACAGTTCAATAAGCAATAAGATAATATTGGTGTAGTGTATTTGAGTAATGTAATTAGCTGCTGTACAGTATATTCTTGCCTACTTTGAGTATCAAAGCTATTAGCAACTTTTACCCTCTACTTGACTACATTTTTAAATAAGTATATGTACTCTTTACTCCAATACATTTGTAATTACTCATTACATTCTGTATGCCACCTAACTTTTTCTGCAGCAGTTTATTTCTGCTACAAAAGCGGCAATGAGGCCGAACTCAGCACGTCCAGTGCAAGTGGGCTTTGACTATTTCAATTTATTTTATTTTTTGAGCACTTGAGCTTCACTGAGACTTTAAGAGGCTGTTGCGGCGACCTTGATTTATTGCAATATCAGGGCCCTGTTTACACTAGCACTAAAGCTTGCAGTTCCATCTCCATGTTATTGTTTAAGGGGTGTCACACTAAAATTTCCATTTGTCAGACCTCAAAAGCATGCGATTGTGAAAAGTTTCTCATTTCGCTGTGTTCCAAAGTTTAAGTTTGGTGAACTCTGAGCTGCGAATTCACATCACGTGAAGATGTGTAACTCAAAGTCTAGTGTGACCGCGGCTTTACATGGTCTTTGAGGCTGGTCTGTTCCCGAGCCATTCAGTATGTTTACATGGACAACAATACTATACTCTGATTAAGAAACTACCATGTAAACAGCGATTTCTAATTACCTTGATCCGGTTAAAGCTATACTCGAATTAAACAAAAATCGAATTAAGACATGTGGCGTATGCCTATGTTAGTCGCATTATCGGAAAGCATTACAGACATGTACACACCTTAATCTAACTATTAACGTAGGTGTAGAAGTTTTCGCTGCATTTTGTGACAGGACACACACACACCAAGCAAATGCAGAGGGTAGGGCTTTGGGGGCTTGAGCCTTGGCCCTTTTTAAATTTGTATCAAAAGTGCCCCTCTCAACAATCATCAATAATATTGTGACAAATAAAACAGAATTTGAATTATAATTAATATAACAGCGTGTACAAAACAGTAACAAAACGCTCAAATGTCCCGTTTATCTTTTACGTATCTGTCAGTCTGAAATGTCATTGCCATGACATGTTGCTATGGTGCGTGTCTTGCTTGACTGCTCATTCTGACACTGCCTTCTCTATATTTTTCCTTTGTGTTGTAATTATTCTGCTCATTGTAAAAGTAAAATACAATAAGTTTGAATCTGTAATCCAGGATTCATAATTGTCTGCTTACAACAGCGGTCGGGAACCTCTAGGCTCGCGAGCCATATGGCCATTCAGTGAACGCCTGTGGCTCGACGGCAGAAAAAAACAATCCAAACATTCACGATTTTGAAACCTTCATTTTCATCATTAATCAAAGCTATTATTCGAAATGTAGGCTGTCAAGGAGGCAAGATGGACAGTGTCTCTTAAAAAAAACTGAAAGACACGATATAAAATATTACAAAAATAAAACAACGTATATATATATATATATATATATCATTAAAAAGGTATAAAAATCAGTCGTTTTTTATAAAGTAACACTGTCCAACATCGACATCCAAAGGTCAAGTTACAGCGGGTTACATGAGCCCATTGAATTTTAACAGACCCAGGAAAGTTGCGCTATGATTAGACGATGGACAGCGTAGCGTGGCATGGGGACGTAATGACGTGTCATTAATCAAGCTATGTTCTATAACATGTAAAACAGGAACATGAACGGAATATTCTAAAAGCAACTCATGTAAACACCTTAATCAGAATATTGTCTTATTCAGAATAAGGTCAATAATTAGATTACTGCTGTCCATGTAAACGAGAGAGATGGCTCTGGTCTGTTATTTTCGTGTTTAGGTAGAGTAATGTGGGAAGCCACGCTGTCGTTTCCACAAGTCTCTGTTTTTCGTGGGAACATTGTAGGAGTATTGCATAGAATACCTGAAAACCAAGTAGACCTTAAGTAAAAGTAGAGATACCTTACAAATGACTCAGTTACAAGTTATCAATTCCAATACCACTTGATTAAAATTCTTACACCGTGTGTACACCGGACACGAGCGGTGCAACAAAGTATTGTAGACGGCACACTGTAAAATCCAACAGTTGTTCTTGCTAAGACTTTTTTGTGTCCAATGTCCAATAATTTGTTGAACTTACTTAAAACAATTAAGTAATCTGAACTATTTGCATGCTATGCCTTCGTTACTTAGAAAACTCAAGTAAACATTACTTGACTGGTTTGAGTACCATTTTGCCAAAGCAAAAAAAACAAACAGGCAGACGGACGGGTGGGTGGGCGGGTGGGCAAAGTGTTTTTGAGGTGGGGCAATTTTTTATAGACTTATCACTTATTTCCTCCACTTCCTCTCACCATAATTGTGATTATTGTTCCCTTTGGTTGGACACTTGGAACTTCATTCATATTATAGTAATTAACTTCCTATAAATGCAGCAATGCAACAAGAAATCATAGTTGTGTGATTTAAAAAAAAGGGAAGTAATATATATATATATATATATATATATATATATATATATATATATATATATATATATATATATATATATACACATACAATATTTGTCCATTAATGATATATAACATAATTATATTTAAAGTCAAATAATGATCTTTTGATATTATTTTTGCTAATATTTATGCCATAACCTTTTAATTGAGTTGATATAATCCCTCTATGTTTGTCACAATATAATTTGACCATGCTTGAGTGTCACACACAGACTTTCAACATTCAGCATGCAAAACACAACAATGGTAACAAGGATTTTTTTTTATTTTATTTTTTATTATTATTATTAATACGACCTTTACTATTTTACTTGCTGTCATTATTGGGGTTATACTGACAAAAGACAAATAGTAAAATAAAACCAAAACTAGTAAAACGAAGCAATTAATTTATTCATGCAACAATGCACTCTGGGAGTACACTTCCTCAGATCCCAGATAGAATTAAGTTGACAAAACTTAAACCGTTTAAGTAAGAACAACTTAATGCAATTAAGTAATGCTTACTTAATTGAATTAAGGCAACAAGTTTGCACAATTTAATCAAGTAAACTGAACTAATTCGTTTTTACAGTGCAGGAGAAACCATAGCAAAAGTTATGCGTTTTAAAACGAAAACGCATTAGTGTAAACAGGGCATAAGGTGTTCAGTTTTATTTCGATTTCAAAAAATAAATAAAGGACTAGTGCATCTTTTAGCTTACAGTCACTAAAGTAAAATACTTAAGCACTGTTAAAATCAGATATTCAAACATTGTGTCTACACTGGACGCGACTGTTTACACGTCACATTGCGCAACACTAGACGCAACAATGCTACCAATGGAAATCCATTTGATTCATGAGTGCTTGGACTGTACGTCATAAATAGAACGAGGCATCAGTTTATTGTCATGGATTTGTTGTGTCGTGTTGCACTGCATTCAGTTTAGACAACATCACTGCATCACGGTATCATGATTATAATGGGTTCCATTGTCTTTGTCGCGCCCCTCGTGTCCGGTGTAGACATGGTGTAAGTTTTTAATCAAGTGGTATTTGAAATGATTACTTTTTAACCGAGTCATTTTCGATGTAAGGTATCTCTACTTTTACTTAAGGTCTACTTGGTTTTCAGGTATTCTTTACACTACTGGAGTAGAGGCAACGGTAGCTATAAAGATAACTACAAGGATATCTATATTAGTGTTCACACTGACTGATAACATTCTGTTTATTATATGCGCACTCTTCAGTTATGTTGTCTGATGCATAAAATGCTCAAGCTCCATAAAGTTGTGGGGATTCTGATTAGAATGATTATTAATAATGTATAGTTATAGTTATCATCCTTGGTGTGAATGGGCCTTAATTTAGACACAATTCCAATTGAAGCCACAGTCAAATTAACTGTTGAGTTATGAATAAATGATTAAATTAAGTTATGAAACAACATACATTAATTCCAGAATGAATCCGTGTGTTTGATTGAATCGGTTGAGTCAATGAGTGAATGATTAATTGACTTAGGACAATAAGGTATCAGTATTTTTGAACAAATCAGTTGAATGCATGACCCTATCCACCTTATTTTTAACATCAGAGTGGGCGTGGCTTGCGTGTGGGAGACATCCGGTATGCTGCTTGATATTGCAAACTGGTATTACTGTAATTATAAGCAGGTTTGTAGCATAAATAGTTTTACCATTTACTTCACTTTGTTGTTCTTCTAGTTATTAACCTATAATGAATAGAAAGTATTGTACATTCACAGAAAATTCCTAACATCAATTTGCAAAATAAGGTGAATAGACTCATAAGATGTTGGTCTGCATTATGTTTTGGGGCAGAACTATGGTAGTCAGGCCAATGGCAGATGCTTGCAGTGAAGAAATTATACGGAACATATTAGGCAAAAATTTCGATTTTTCTCGATGCAAATTAAGTAGACTATCAAATTATCTCCAACGTGGCCAGAGAAAACCCTTCAGTCAGTAATGTTCAATCTTCTGGCCTCTTCAGCATCAATAACACTCCCACTGATTCTAAGGAACCAACTGACAGCTCTGAAAGTGAGCAAGAACAATACAGCACAGGCAAGTGCTGCCTTTAAATGAGCAAATCTGACACTAGAAGCAGTCAATAAGGCTTCCTTTGCTTGTGAATGGAAGAAATGAAGGACTCAAATGCTGGGGGTTATGGGGGAATACAGGCTTGACAGTTCATCCTGCCTTATTACCGCTGGAGGCAAAATTCACCTTAATGGGGTTTAAAGGAACAGGCCGACTTTTTGGGACTTTAGCTTATTCACCGTCTCCCCCTAGGTTAGATAAGTCCATACATACCATTCTCATCTCCGTGCGTGCCATAACTCTGTCTGACGCACCCACCGTTAGCCTAGCTTAGCACAAAGACTGGAGGTAAACGACTCCATCTAGCCTACTGCTCAATAAGTGACAAAATAACGCCAACATTTTCTTATTTACATGTTGTGACGTGAAGACCGACAGAAAATTAAAAGTTGCAATTTTCTAGGCCGATATGGCTAGGAACTGTAAGGCCTGTGGAACTGGTCCAATCTGCCGGTTCGCCAATACACGGGGAAGGTTACACGTGTTCTGTCCTCACTCATGCGAAGTATTGGTTGGTTAAATTTGTAATATATTCATCATATATTTACTCGTTTATTTCATCTGACTCCATAAATGAAAGGTTTTAATAATATCTGTGCCTCACTAAAAGTGAGCTTTTTTTCTCTCGAAGAGAGAATTTTCTCTCAGCCTCACGGGCCGATCTGAAGTACAGGAAAAGGCCCCGAACTCTCTGCTCCATCTCATTAAATAGTCAGAAACATGTGCTAACAAAAGAAATTTGCATGCAGTGTTCGCACCTTCATGGGGGTGGGTAACCATTTGCTGAAGTAAACCACCTTCCTTTCTAAGTCAGTTATCATAAATTCTTAAAACCTTATTATCTTTTGTTTTATCTATCTGGATATGAGATACCTATACCACTCACTTTGAAACATTTCAAATGACACCAAAAACATAACAGTCAATGATAAAACATTCACATTAAATCATATTCTTGTGTGAGTTTTTAGTAGTTTGTGGAAGTGAGGTCGTGTGGGGACCCTTTGTCTCAGAACAGGGCCTCAACCAGTATTTTCAGTCTTACAGAACTATACTCTCATTCCTGCTTAATAATCAAGGAACTTTGCTGCCATACCATGAGTGCAGCGGCGCAATGATATTACACAGCGCCTGAAAATAGTCTAACTTCCGTCAACATAACCAACGTGACAACCTGCTTGCACAGAGAGCGTGCTACAACTTTTTATTTTCCGTTGCTTTTAGTACACGATGTAACTATACACATCACAACATGTAAATAGGAAAATGTTGGTGTTATTTTGTCACTTATTGAGCAGTAGGCTAGATGGAGCCATTTACCTCCAGTCTTTGTGCTAAGCTAGGCTAACGGTGGGTGCGTCAGACAGAGTTATGGCATGCACGGAAATGAGAATGGTATGTATGGACTTATCTAACTCTGGGGGATACGGTGAATAAGCTTAAGTCCCCAAAAGTCGGTATTCCTTTAAAACAAGTCACTTAAAAAAAAAAGAACAAAAAAAAAACGTGTCTTATTTTAAGTACATTTCAAATACATGCCACCATTAAGGATAAGCAGTCTTAGGGGCCAAAAATAACACTGTCATGGTTGTATGTGTAATTGGATGCTTAGAACAAGAGCTTTTTTATTTGGCGGTTTTGGTAGGTCAGCTTGCTCTTCAGAGAACACAGTGTTTGGTACCCAAACTCCCAGGGGCTGCAGTGGCAGAAATGTAAGGTAGCACTTGTTCCTTTCCACATATTGGAAGGAGAAAGACAAGTTAAAAGAGCTGTAAGACCCATTTCATGCCTCAAACCGGACCAAAGCCTCCAAAAATTAGCATGGGTATGCCACGCACTGCACCTGCACTCTCCAGATAAAAAGTCAATTCAGCAAGAAAGTCCCAGACCCCAGGAGCAGAATGATGAAAGGCCAATTTCTGTCCACTCAATTAAAGCCCACCTACACTCCTGGTCTATAGCCAAGACACGCTGCTGCAATGCCCTCACTCGCTTTTGTCAACAGCCATCCTACTGCACTCAATTTCCCCTGCCCCGCAGGCCCGCGACCTCCTCCTCGGACAATCCAGCCTGTTGAGTCTCTCAATTCGGGCTGAGAGTGACAGATGTGCATAAACATGCATCGGCTAAGTTCCAAAAAAAGCATCATGTTTTGCATTTGAGAGCACTGAATGGTGATTTATCATGGCTGAGATCTTAATGGGGTATTTGAGTGTTTCATCTTAAACAGCATTATCCGTAATTATGGACCATATGCTACTGGCATGTGAGGACATTCCCACCTCCATGAGGAATCTTGATGGACCAGAGCCATGATGGGCCAGCGCTGAGGTTCTCTGCAGATGCACATCCACTCGGCTTGTCAGATGAGATCACTCACTTCTTTTGACAGCCAAATATCGATGCATTTGCATACTGCCAGGTTATTTTAAACTACCTTCATCAGCGACAAACACAAACTTGCTTAGCTGTGCCAAACGAAGCCTTCGACAGAGTTCTGTCCAAAAAAGAGATGAATGTATTCAACCTTTAATCCACAGTGAACATTTTATAAATTAAGGAAAAGACACATCTAAAGCAATCACAAGGAACAGGCTTCCTCCACCCACCCTGAATGAAAAAAAAGGTGCACTTTAAATGAAATGGCAATGAATGGTTAAATGGAAAGCCATTTTCAATGTAGGCTGGAAATATTTTTTCCTCATTAAAAATGTAGTGGCGGAATAACAGGTGCAAGCCGACACAGTGTTCTGGAATGAGGGAAAGCACTGGTTTTTAATTAGCTTCTTCTACATTGTGAAGGGAGGGGGGGGGGGGGGTCGTGGGTTTGCCAGCCACCGTAGGATTGGTTGTTTATTTTCAGTATGATAACAGATTCACTCCTGGATTGTGTCTATAACAGTCGGTATACGGTGTGTGGGGTGCAATCAGAGCTGTTTACTCTCAGCAACTCTAATAGTGCTTACAGATAATGAATGTGAACATATCACTCCACTAGATGTTTATTAGGAAAAGAAAAAGTCTAGTGAGCAAATGTGCACTGAACTGATCCATTACATAATTTTTTACTCCCTTGAATTATTTTTTATCGTATCTCGTTTATATGTAGACCATAATGTTGGGGAAATCTGATATATAGCTCACTTCAAAATTAATGTTGCAAAGGCAATTGTGAATATAATTGTGTCCAACGGGGATTTGTCATTTGAAACTGCCTAGTCTATTACATTCTTGAAGTATATTTGGTCTTAAATACCGAGCATGAAATAAGATTTAATTTTCCACTTGTATGGAAAAAGATAAGAGAGCATGACAAAAGTGGTACTGATTCTAGTCTATATCAGCAGTCAGAATTGATCAGATTGTAATGTAATCTTATCTAATGCAGCTACTGTCTTTTTTTTTTTCTTTTTTTTTAAATGTGAATAACTCAAATGTGAATTAAACTTGAAGTATTATACTTTGGAAGTCTCAAAAGTCTCATACATTATAAAATCAATCAACCAAATGAAAACTTTTATGTAGAATTACTTTTTAAATGGACCTCACTCAATATGCTAAAATGAAAATCTGACATACTTCATAAGATTCCCAGAAGGGACCAAATTATAGTGTGCTGTAAGTAGCCTTGACATGTACTAACTGTTCTCCATAGACAGGATGTTTTCAGACCAATGTCAACCAATGACTGAGAGGTCTTTGTGTCAACTTTCCATTTTAGGTATCATAACTCATAACTCATATCATAAATTTGACAAAACAAGATAATAAACCTTTTCCTGTCTCAATGAAGTACTCACGGGCTATCACACACCTGAAGCGTGCTCACAGAAAGCCACCCTCAGACAGTATGTGATCTCGAATTCAGGTCTCTTTCGCAACTTATTGGACTTAAACGGTCAAATACGTCAAAATGCCCGTCTTGGCGAATATTCACAATCGGTTATGACTTAAAGGTGCAGTGTGTGAATTTTTGCCGCCTACCGCTCACCCCTCCCCTTCGACGCACATAGAGAAGCTACGCTGGCCACCAAAGGGCAAAGATGTCATCGTCTGAGACAGCAGAGAGTAGGTAGCGCTCTATAGAGCAGTTTGTCTATTTAGGGCTACTGTAGAAACATGGCGGCGCAAATTGGTGACTTCACTGTAAGGGGACCTGTGATGTATGTAGATAGAAATGGCTCATTCTAAGGTAATAAAACAGACTGTCCTCCAAAAAAACAACAACTCTATAGGTTGTTTTTCAAGAACCTTATTACGACCTTTAGTTATGTTTTAAAGTCATGCGCCCTCGAGCTGGCGAAAAATAATGTTGTGTTACGTCTGTCGTCATTAAATGACGTATGACTGTCGTTACCAATCAAAATGCGTGTTCATTTAAATGCAATGTGTGGACTTTTTTACCACCATTTAGCAAAAATCTTTTTTTTATTAAAAACTACACTCTCCTCACCTCTAAACCTAACCAGTGATTTATAGTGCATATACACTTTCTGAGCATATGCGTTCCCTGGGATCGAACCCACGATTGCATGATCACATGATTACATGATGTTGTAGTTTGCAATGCTCTATCAATTGAGCTATGTAAAATCCGAAAATTTACGAAAATAAAAGGGAACAATGCATTAAAATGAAAGTGTCCTGTTGTCGATAGGGGCACAACTTTAGTAAACGCTCCTATGGGTCGTATTTCATGAATTAAAACGAAAGTGTCCTGTTGTTGATAGGGGCGCAACTTTAGTAAAAGCTCCTATGGGTCCTATTTCAGGGAAGTGACAAACTACCTATATAGGTGTATTGGTTGGAGGAAATGTTGTAATAAAAACATAATAGTTCATTATGTAAGGTCACCACTGAAAACAGTTATGTATATAATATTGCATTTCTGTCAATAGATCCTCCTAAATATTACACAGTGCACCTTTAAGTGAATGTATACATTTGGGAGAGAATCAGATGTGTGTCAATAGCCTATATACTGTACTTACTGCTGTCTGTGTCATTAATGTTAACCAAACAACTAAAGTCACACACTGCTCTTGACTGAATAACTTTAGTAGCAGAAACAGTGTATATGTAATTCATACAGTGGAGACCATGCAGCTTTATTTGTACATTTTGTACATTTCTGTATAATTTCTTACTTGAACACTACTTTTAAATAGACCTACTGTAGCCTACCTGAAAAACTGAGTTTGACAGGGCAATTAAGGTCAATAATGACAAAAACAGGGCACGCACACGCTGGTCAAGTGAGAGTTTTCAGGGGGGGGGGGGTTAATTAATAAAGTAATGAATTAAGTGCCATGTGAGTCATCTATTGTTCAATAACTTTGCCTGTTGTTTTAGGTTTTTGTGATGGTATTGTAGTAGCATTGAGACATTTTAGTCAGGTATTGTATCAAAGTCATAATTTTGGCATCGTGACTAGGGCTGTGCTCATAATATCGATACGCGTATCGATAGGCTACTGTGTGCTTTTGAATGTAATCAACACGACGCGAGTAGCAGTACAAGACATTCAAAATGGAGAAGAGGTTTTCAGTTAATGAATGAACGGAACATTGCGCCGCCTCACATTCATTAAATAGCAATAGCCTACTCTTTGTGCTTTGTTGCTATTTATATAAAACAAAGTCTCTGATTTCAAATTACGTCCATTTTATTACGAAATTCAAAAACATAAATACCGTTTTGGCGCTGTGGCGTGAGATCGCTTTGGTGCAGCTCAGCTCTAGAGAAGCGATCGCGCGCAGCGCACGTGAACGGATCTTCTCTTCCCGCCTTAATACTTAATACCAGTTACAGCGCAAAATAAACATGAATGAACATCTGAATGTGTGTTAAAAGATAGAGTACAACTTACCGAAATCCGTATAATGTCACATGGATTCTCTCGATCAGTGTTTCAAACGCGGAAAGGCGTCAGTAAAACAGCTTGTAAACAATGTCATAACCTCACATTTACCTCAGAAAAAAAAAACATATCCAGTGTCCATATTCGTTAGTCAGCCAGAAAAATGTATTCTAGAGAGGGGCATTCTGCTAAATATATGCACCATATTTCATATTCATTATAAATTTTAATGTTCTTCAATATTTAATGCATGTTTGAATTAATCTGGCAAGTTTTTATGACAGCCATAATTTAAATGTTAATTATTTCAAAAAATATGTATATGATGTAAAGTTAATATTATAACTTTATTATTTAGTGCAATTTAAGTGTTTGTACAAATCAGTTCATTTTTACCTTTAATATTATAGTACAACTGACTCCCATAGTTTACAGCATTAGTTGAGATTTGTTCTCCCAAATTTGTTTTAGATTTTAGATTTATCTCAAGATTTGTTTTACATTCCAAAATTTGTCATGTATTGTACCTGATATATATAAATAATCAATATTGAACCAAGCCTTTCCAAAGTTTTTTTTGTATTTGTATTTATGTATAAATAAATGTATTTATATTAAACTCATTGGTTTTTTTTAATGACAAAAACTAAATAGTTTTTCAGTTATCACAACTGTTCTATCATTGGTTATTCAATAAACAGATATTACTGTTACTAAACTCTGCTCAAAAGAAATTTAATTCCAAATCCATATCGTGATACGTATCGCATCGTGACTTCAGTATCGTGAGGCGTATCGTATCGTGACATTGTTGGTGATACAATAAATAATCCAAACAAATGTTCTGCATCTCTATAATATCAAAAGGAGCTACAATTCAAATTGTAAAATATAAAGACATTTTCTTTAAATATTTACATATATAATGAACTAAAAAATAATCAGATCTCAGAAGAGGAAAAATAATACATTTTAACAAATAAAGTAAAATAAACGTCAGTCTCATTACACTGATCTTATGTATATAAAAAAATATGATAGAATCAACCAAGAATGGAATGCAAAATGTACATGAAATATTTATGTCATGGGCTTTTCATGTTCTGCTGCTTTCATCAGTGTTCGCTTGAGTTATATCATTATTCTGCTTGGAGAACCTCAAAGGACTTTGAAAGCCAACATCAATTTGGATTATTTCCCTTTGTCACAAGCAACACTTTAAAAACGAAATAAGCCGCGTTCAGAGAGAGATTAATTTTCAGGGTCTACATCAGTTCCATATCTGTCTCTGATCAAAGATAACAGGTGACTGTTAAAAAGGTACTGAACTGTGTCAGAGGGCTTGTCGCTGTCTCTGGTGCGAATCCTTGCAATTTCAGAATAATAAACAAGTTTACAAGCAATACATATAAAACTATTCATAAATGCATTTTGATATTGATTTTAATCAGGGCTGTACAGTTCGACATATATGTCATATGTGGTACAAATAATCGATCTGTGTGATTAATACATTTGTTGTTGCCCTATTGTTGATTTAATTGCTTATATTGTTCTTCTCATTTGTAAGTCGCTTTGGATAAAAGTGTCTGATAAATGATTAAATGTTAAATGGAAATACTATTTGACAGTATTCTATGCAGCGATAAAGGCTGTCAATTAGCATTGAATTATATATATACTTCATTCTGAAAATACCTGAGATGTCTAGAAGAACACAGATAAACCATATTGTTGCAGTCGTGTGTTTATTGTCTTGATGTTTCATCAGTTAAAACGTCTCTATCTGCATGTTATTTCAGCTGCAGATAGCTGGAGGATTTTGTCCATATAAGGGATGTCCTTGAACGTCATAATTTTTCTGAATTCTAGGAGTCTCACTTCTGGACTTTCAAACATTACGTTACATGTGTATACTCACTAATGCTCAAAACACCCTATGATAATAATTTAATAATTTATAATAAAACCTCAGACCTTTCAAATTATTTTTAGTTACTAGCCACCTGAATGTTAACGGGCCACCCTGCGGTTTTGCGTAAAATAACAGTTTTCTGTAAAATATAATAATTATTAATATAAAATTATATTTATTCTTAAATACTCGGTTATTAACTAAACATTTTTACAGTAGTACTATTTCTTATTTTGTTTACATTTTTTATTTAGTAATAATTATTATTATTAGTCATATTGATATATAAAAACACATTTTGGGCCAAATTGTGCAGCCCAACAAACCTATTCCTGCAGTTGCCTCGCTGACATTTCCTCAGCTAGACGTTAGATGTTGACTTGGATTGTGCTTGAATGTTTGGATTGTGATTTGGATTACTGATATTGGCATATATACTTATGCTACAATTTTGTGGCCTGTGCTAAAAATATCAACCTCTGTTGCACCAGTGCTATGTGCATCTTCTGATGTATCTTCTTGTTCAACGGGTCCTGCTTCTGTCATATCTTGCACGTTTTGAAAGTTAAAGGGGAAACAATGCTAATTTGTATTAAATCATTCACAATAAGGGACTTCCCATCTGTGCAATGACATGCCAACCCAAACAAAGCATCTGGCAGCATGTCATGGACCAGTGCTATTCAGTGCAACTGAAGTGTGTTACCTCAAGTACAGTTCAAGAAACAACAGTGAGAACAACCTGCATTTTAATTTGATGGTTGAGCCAGATACAGTAAAAGGGCTGATATTTTTTTTCTTTTCTAAAAGTTGGTTTTCTTTTCTCCCACCAAAACAACCGCTGCATGTGTTGGACAAGCATCGCTCCTCTGCTATTCATATGTGTGAGATGGTGTGATCAATATCCATTGATCGGAGAATACAGAGTCTGCTGCAGGGCCTAGTTTGAATGTAAGCCACTGATGTAGAAATGCTGTGTCCATCTACTTATAATCCTGGTCTAATTCACACTTAATCTTTTCATTCCCATATTTTGATACATTCCTGGTTCTCTTATATGTGTTTTTCCACGTAATCATTTAAGGAGTCATACATTTAATCCAGTTCTAGAAGGGTAAAAATAGCTGCCAGCCAAACACTGATGGAGATAAATCACAGTTTCTGTTGGCCGGTTTAATGTTTCATTTGGAGCAGCAAAACTCAATAGAAAATAACTGAGAACCTTTTTTGTTTTCAAGAACGGTAGGTCACCCACCAATTATGAATAAACATAATATCAGTCATCACTTTACCTAGCCTAATTTTGATAGCGTTGCATATTCATTGTAATCATTGATATTTGACCAACAATCACAAAGGATGTTTTCCCTTACGATGCCTAGGACGATTTTGATGCATATTCATAAAGAAATACCATTGAATACTTGGATCAAATAACATACCTGTACAGGGACACATGCTACAACATAACCTTTGTGAGATTAATCAATCCATAAATCTCCCTCTGAATACATGTGAAGTCCTAATCAATTATTAAAGTTGCCTATTTTTTACATCACATCCACCAGCTGGGCAATGAATGGCTCTAATGCAATCTGCTTTATTCTGTAATCAAACCTATTGTCAATTTAAAAAAAACTACAACAACAGATGGTACATTGTTACCAATTAGGCTATATTTAGGGTTTGACTGAAGATTTGAGCATCTTCAGAGCATTTTACCTATGCAAAATACATCCAAAGATGCTATCTAAAGTCTTGTGCAGATAAATAAATGTAAAGCATTTTACTACATTTGCAGTATGAACTCAATAGTTCAACCTATTATATCCAAAGAGCCTTTCAAAAGGATTTCTTATGGAATGTTGAAGGACTAATGTCTAAGGAATAACTGTCCAGCATTAGCCTATCATTCCTAACACTTCCTAACCGTTGGTTATTATTGCGAGCTAAAACAGATATAGTCATGCAATGTCATCATTCATCGTCTTAAAGACAACTCACATCTCTGAAGCGGTTCCAGTGCTTGATCTTGCGACTGTACTGGGAAATGGTGGACAGCCACTGTTCATCTTCCATGAAATTCCCCGTTTTCTCCGCTTCTTTCCCGCTCTTAACGTCCACCTGCACGGAAAACCGTACAAGCATCAGCAACGGGACAAGACATCCCAGCTCATTCATCCACACCATTTTGTCTGATGTCTCGTTTCCTCTGCTTTAAAGGACGAGAGACGGATGCTGAGACTACAGTGAAGTGTGACCTGATTACAGGATGCGTCTTCCCTCTGTAGAGAGAGAGAGAGAGAGAGAGAGAGAGAGAGAGAGAGAGAGAGAGAGAGAGAGAGAGAGAGAGAGAGAGCTGCTGCTTGTCAGTGAATGCACGTTCGTAATTTCATCAAATTCAGTTATCGTCACATTATAGAACCATTTTAAATGTTAACCAATGAGAACAGAAAATAACCATGATTCAAAACATATCCCACACTTTTTCCTGTCATCCGTTTTTAAAACAAAAGTAGCCTATTTCCACTTGTAAATTATGTTTCTAACACAACTGAGTATTTCATGTGATAATTTTAAATAAAAAATGATATTACATTAGCCCTAAAACCACCTGTCCTCAGACTACGATTCAATAGCCTACTTCGAATCGTTTAGCTAGCTTAGATAACGATTAGCTATAGGCTATTAATAATAAACACATTAGAGATATTCTTCTTATAGCCTATTTAATTAAAATGATGCAACTCTCAAAAAAATGATTTACAGTTTTTGGGGGGATGGGGGAAATGCACAGACTGTCAGTGGGTGAAATCTTAGTTAGGCTACTTTACTTTACTTTGCCCTAACGCTGTTATAACGTTATTTTTCACTGCATTAGCTGATTTGCCCACGTCACAGCGTGCGAAGGGTTTAGGGGTTTGGAGATCATTTTCATTGCATGATTTGTAAACACCCATCAGTTTGAAAACACCTATAAGCCCACTTTTTTGTTACCCCATACTTAGAGACCCATACTCTGCTGTCTGGTCAGGTAGGCTACTTTTTGCCTATATGAGAACTGTGAATTCGGACATAGGCTACTTAATATTTTTTAACTATAACAATATAATAGCCTATATACCAATAAAGTTTACAGTTTAAACATAATTTATTAATATTTGTTGTTTTTTTTACCCCTCTATCTTCCTGGTCTTGTGGTATCTATTTGGTTTTTACATTAACCCAAAAACCCAGCATGTTGTGTCAATTATAGGTACTTATTGACATGGCAATTGTAGCGAAAACAACAGTTCTCTAACAACAGTTAATAGCTGGATACATTACATAACAATAGAACATGATATCGATGTAATGAAGACCACGTTCCAGTGAAATATCTTAATCCTCTGATGTCTTTAAGTCCATCATTATGTGTGTATTTTGAGTGGCAGTTTCTCTCTGCAGATGATGAGGTTGTGGGATGTGACAGCATCTGAAATACACAATTGAGTTTGGAGTTACGTTGTTTCTTTTCTGGTTGTTTATGGAAAAACATTTGTTTATGAAGGCCAAAATTAGCACAAAAAATTGACAGTAGGCTATGTGAGGTGAGCCATTTACAATGTTAAAAGGAAAATTGAGATAAAGACATGGGATAGCGTTAATGTTATTTTGTGACTGGGTATGTTTATGCATAAAGTCATTTAAAAAATCTGTATTAGGCCTTGCTTAATGGACAAGAGAAGTATCCTTACCTGAAGAGAGCAAGTCACACTTGCATGTTCTGTTAAACTACAAAGAGAAAAAGGCATGATTGGTAGGAAACCAGATACAATTTGAAAGTTAAGATATATAGACATTTGAATAAAGAAATCATTTACCTGCTGAGAGTGTGTTGACAGTCTGTGTATTTGTATAGCTGAGCTCCAGAAAATCAGTGATGAGGTGGCTTTGACAGTTACTGATTTGAAAAACAAAAAGGCGGGAAGAAAGAACCCTAAACTCACACGAAGAAATTTGACCAAATGCAAGCAACCAGTTCACAAACAAGGACCACAAGTGGTTGTTTGGATTGATAGCATTTATGAGTGTGTATTGTGATATTTAGTACAGTTTTGGTTTGAAATGGTGCATCATTATGGAACAAATCGTTTTTTATCTGAACGAAACTGAAAATGCTTATATGGAAACGTGCACCCTGATATTGACACCAAAGCGATGTGACATAAAAAGCACTGACTGACAGGACAATTGACAGAGCACACATGACATTGTTTATCTGTGTGTGAATATGTCAGCGTATAGTGTAACCCAACCCTGAAAGCCCCACAGGGGGTTTCAAGTGGTCATTTTTGACCATGGCTATGGTTGTCACTAGCTGTAGTTTCATACATGCATATGTGTGATACCTGATTCATATGAAAGAACATATGCTGCAGGCAAGCAATGCAAACCTCAACATACTTGACATACAACATGCAGTCTCTGGTTAAGACAGGGGTATGCATTTTTTGTATACAAATTGTAAATTCCACAAAGCAAACACTTTTTCATAAAAAGGCTTTTTAATTTCTTAAACAGTGTATATATGCAGTTGAAGGAAAAAGTAAGTGAACCGCTTACAGAATCTGTGAAAATGTGAATAATTTTAACTACAAAAAAAAGATTATACAAAATGCAGGTTATTTTTTATTTAGTACTGTCCTGAATAAAATATTTGACATAAAAAATGTTTACATATAGTCCACAAGAAAGAAAAAAAATAGCTGAATTTATTAAAATGACCCTGTTCAAAAGTTTATGAACCATGTGTCATTACCTGGATGATCCACGACATATTAGAGATATTACAAAATGTTATTTTTTATTTCATACTGTCCTGAATAAGATAAAATTTTTACATATAGTCCACAAGATGAAAAAATGGCTGATTTTATTAAAACGACCCTGTTCAAAAGCCTGGATGATCCACAGCGTTTTTTGTTTTTAATTTATTATTATTATTTTGTGATGGTTGTTCTTGAGTCTCTTGTTTGTCCTGAGCAGTTAAACTGCCCAATGTTCTTCAGAAAAACCTTCCAGGTCCCCAATATTCTTCAGTTTTCCAGCATCTTTTGCATATTTTAACCCTGTCCAGCAGTGACTATGATTTTGAGATCCATCTTTTCACACCGAGGACGATTGAGGGACTCAAACACAACTATTAAAAAAGGTTCAAACATTCACTGATGCTCCAGAAGGAAACACCATACATTAAAGGGTTAGTTCACCAAAAAATGAAAATTCTGTCATTAATTACTTACCCTCATGTCTTTCGACACCCGTAAGACCTCCATTCATTTTCGGAACACAAATGAAGATATTTTCATTAGGCCTCCACACACTCAAGACCCATAAAAGGTACTAAAGACGTCGTTACAAAGTCCATCTCACTACAGTGGTTCTACTATAACTTTATGAAGCGATGAGAATAGTTTTTGTGCGCAAAAAAACCTAAATAACGACTTATATAGTGATGACCGATTTCAAAACACTGCATCAGCTTCGAAGGGTTATGAATCAGCAAGTCGATTCAGCGGTTTGGATCGCCAAAGTCACGTATTTCAGCAGTTTGGCGGTTTGACACACGATCCGAATCATGATTCATAACGCTTCAAAGCTTCATGATGCAGTGTTTTGAAATTGGTCATCATTATATAAGTCATTTTTGGGTGAACTAACCCTTTAAGAGCTGGGACTGAAAACATTTGAAAAGGTTGAAGAGGTCTAAATTTTTCTTATTTTGTTTAAATATTAGTACTGGCTATTTTTTCATCTTGTGGAAAATATGTAAACATTTTTATCTTATTCAGGACACAAATAAAAATTATTCACATTCTCACAGATTCTGCAAGCGATTCACATATTTTTTCTTGCAACTACATATATATATAATATACGGTACATGTTCTCTGTTTTCACATTCCTTGGGAATCAAACAGTCTTGGCCAGAACCATGCATAACTGTATGAACTAGAAAAGACATAAGAGACCCATTGACTCTGGATTACTCCTCCTCTCACATGCGAAAGAAACATCAATATTTAGAGGTGATGTTGTGCCACATGGATCAGGGATTCAGCTTTTTCCCTGCTCTCAGCATATCCCAGCTCTGCAGCGCAGTGTCACTTCTGCCACTGATATGCTGCAGTGAAGGCAAACCCTACACTCACCCTGCTTCATTTCATTCTTTCATCTGCAATGAGTCTGAAAAGTCACAGATTTCATTACCATTACCACATGCAGGAAGTCACACTCCCCTATGTTTCCTTTTAGTGATTTTTGGTGATACTGGTATATTTTTTCACCTTTGGTCTCATTTTGGCTTTGCTGATTCAAGGTGGCAGTTTTTAAGAGGTAACTGGAGACATATGGACATATCAAAGATGGATATATTAAAGATATTGACAGAATATTGACAGGCTGACTGTACACCATCCTGTCTACTAATCAAATAAATAAATCATTTACATACATTTTTTACATGAACAAACAATGTTACAATAATGTAATACAGAAGTTCTCTGATTTAATTTTCACAAGAAAAACACAAAAGTAGCAATGGTTCAGTTGCCCAGATGAATGGTCTGATACCCAGCTAACGTTCCAAGAACGTTGTGCTAACGTTCCAATTAAGGTATGAAAACGTTATTTCTAAATGTTCTCTGAACATTCCAAAAGTCAATTTTTTATATGTTTTTTTATTTTTTTATGTCTTATATGACAGGGAAGATTCTATTTTGCAAACATTATGGGATTGTTACTTTTAAATGTTTTTTGAACATTCTGAAACTAGTAACATTTAAAAAAACGTTAGATGAACATCCAACCAAAATGTTTAAAGAAAAAAAACTTTTTCAAAGTTAATGTATGGTGTATAGATAATGTTTTTTGTGCAAACGTTTGGAGAACATTATTAAAGACCAGATAACTTTGAACGAACAGAACCTTTGTTCATAACTTTTAGAGAACCTTGCCTCAATGTTGTCTACAGTTCTGTGAACTTTCCCTAAGTATGCTCGCCATGGATGACAGTGAATATTGGAAAATAATCGTTGGACGGCACTATTGACCTATCAGAATCAAGTATTCGAGAGATGTGATATATTAAAATCTGATAATCCATTCTCTCTGGATTAGAGTTTTTTTATTAAATTTTTTGCTCTGTCTTTTAAACTGTAATCCTCAATTCTGCGTTGCAAGGTGTTATTTCCTTACCTGTATAAATCTGCACTCAAAATGTCAGCAGCGTTCTCTTTCTCAGAAGCACACAGCATAATCTTTAAAGTGGCTCAATTAATCTTCGCTGAAGGCGTTAAACAATGCCGTAGCCCATTATTGCCTTCCTCCACATGCAGAAATAGGCCTACTGGCAGACATGAGTTTTGCTGACAGAAGGAATTTAGAGTTGTTTTAGGGTTAGGTTCCCCAAAAAGGGGGCCAAATTGTAAATGGCATGACATTTTAATAAATTACTCATCTGTGCAATAATGTCTGAAGGAAAGCGACCCCCTCATGGTCCACTAGATAAGTGGCTTGGATCTTTATGTTAACCTTAAGTGTAACTTTACACCTAAACTTGCTGTGCAGCGTATTGGAACTGCATGAAAGAACACTACATCTCAGCAAGAATTATCCAACATCAGAGTTTCTATTGGCCCTCTGGGAGCTGGGATCCTTTTCGTCCTCCCCTGCAATAAATCAAATCTTAAATGGAACAGTGTTTTGGATGAAGACACACACCGAGACACACATTATTTAGATGCAGTGTGCATACTGGGTAAGATTCTTTAGGAAGAAAAAAAAAAACCTTCATGCTCCAGTATTTTGCAGTCACAATAAGTTCATAGTTCTTCTGGAGATAATAATGGTTTCCAAGACTTTAAACATCAGTGACCACATACAAAACAGGAGCCTGTCTTCTTTACTAAAAGCATGGTGTTTCTATGGTTACTGACTACTCAAAGCAGTCCAGGGACTGTTCTGTTGCTCCTCCCTTCACTGTGCTGGCCATGGAATCAGCTCAATTCATGATTTCACGAAACTCTGACCACCAACACTGAACCCACCTGTATCATTTCAGAAACTCTCAGTGCCTTTTAGTCTGCCTGGCATTTATCCCATTAAAATGCTTTCTTTTGTTTAAGGTCTTGATAGGATAGTTATATATAGCCAGATCTTCTCTAAGCATTGATATGGTTGTTGATCGTACATTAATAGCGACTCAGATGTGGAATGGGTTTATGACTTAGGGTGGGAAGGAAGTGTTAATAAACCTATTATGAACTGTTAGCAACAATATAATTGATTTTTAATGTGTTTTTTTTTTGTTTTGTATGTACTGTTAAGCCCAGAAGAGATATTAATGAGGAAATATGTATATTTCTTTATTGTCTTCTGGTAGCAAAGCTCACGACTGCCTCCTGGTGTGCAATTCCAACACTGACATGTCGACTGCAGATCCAAAACTATACTACCAATCAAAGGTATGGAGTCGGTACGACTTCTTTCTTATTTTTAATTTAAAACTTTCCTTGTAATTTCATTCAGCAAGGACACATTAAATGTGACAGTAAAGACTTGCATTGTTACAAAAATCGCTTTGAAATAAATGCTGTTATTTGTAACTTTCTATTTTATCAAATAATCTTGACCAAAATGTATCACGGCTTCCATGAAAATAATTAGAACTATTTTCAACACTGATAGTAATAAAAAAAATTTTTCTTGAGCAGCACATAAGCATATTAGAATGATTTCTGAAGGATCATGTGACACTGAAGACTGGAGTAATGATGCTGAAAATTCACAGGAATAAATGACATTTTAAAATATATTCAAATAGAAAAAAAGATATTTGAAATATTAATATTTCACAACATTACTGATTTCACTGCATTTTTAAATAAAACAATTCTGAAATATTAAAAATGTATGTCCAAACAGACTTGGCTCTAAAGACTTATTATTGGAAAGTGGAAATTAAGCATAATTATATTCTAAATGTGTTAAAAAGAAAATGTATTCTTATTGTTTATTTCCTTTCGGGTAACTATGTTACATTACATACATACACACAAAATGTTGCACTGTACTGAAAGAACATAAAATATGTATATAAAAAAAAGAGAAAATCGTCAGGAAAATTAGAATTTCAGTGGATAATTGGTCTATGCACCATCTTCAAGCAGTGATGTTTTTCTTTCCTATATTACATCTATGCAGAGACAGTATACAGTAAGACTGGAGCTGGCAAGGCACTTGATTATGCTTTAGAACCATCAATCTACACTTTGCAAGACGTGCTGTTAAATGAATGTTTATACATTTTCTAAAAAATAAATTAAAATGGAAGAAAATAGTATGACACCATTTAATAAATAATTAATTTTCCATTTGCATAAATCTCAAACATTCTTCTTAAAAATCCAACAGGCAAAACAATTATTTCAATGCTGAATGACAACGACAATCATTTAACTTCATGTGGTCAGATCCACAGATTTAAACACTACTAGAAATTTCAGAGTTGGCTCAGAAAGCCCAAATATGGGTGTTGAAAAAATGCTTTAAGAAAAAAACGAGGTGTAAATAAAAAAGGAAAAGCAGTAAGCTTTGATTACCATTTAACAGCCGTTTACTTTCCTCTCTACCAGCAAATCATCTAATTTTTCATTCTTAATTCATTACATTTTTAAATCCATATTTAAAACTACTTCACAGATGTTAAGATCTTCCACGACTGGTAATTTTCCGCAAATTTTGAAGGAGAGATGAGAGTGAACCCCTGTGGCACCAGGATGGGCCATCTTCGCTTGTCTTGAACTGGTGCAATGCAATGCAATGTTCCATTTTAGCAAAGAAAACAGAACTTTTCTGTACATGAACATTTTCAAATGACGTCACATCAGGACACTACCTGAAACAAACACAAACGGTCAAAGAATGTCCACAGGCAAGAATGCACTAGATGAGCTCAAATTCAGAAAAGGAAAGTAAACCGTGGACTCACTTTCTGCTACTCAGTGTCCATGTAAAACAACCTGTATATCTGAAAGTTTCGAGCAACTGGGTGTTGCCATTTTCTGCGCTCTTTGGTACAAGTCGGTGTCCCCAAAGTAGCGTGCCCGATACAATAAGCCTTCCTCTGCAAATAAGAGCATAGATGTCTAGGTTTTCAGAAAATTATGCAAAATTACACTTGCATTACTTTTTTTTTTACATCACATATAGACATTATTAAACAGCTTCATATGCGTAACATACTTTGTTGTTTCTCCTTCCAGCAGTTGTTTCTCAGGTTTGATATATAGTCCTCCTCCACACTTTGTTCAACATTCTTAAGATTCATCCCCGTATATTCTTCTGAGAAGTGGTTGCCAACATAGTAAGGCACCTTCAGAGTAGGAGTGTGTCGCCTGTTTGTGTGGCCCATGGATCTAAAGCAGGTGGAATGTACAATATCGTCAGAGATATTTATCAACCGCAAGATAACCTTCATTCTTCAAAATAAACATGTTTTTGTTTTCACTTTAAACATTTCTCTGTAAAATTGAGATTTAAAAATTAAAACAAACAATATATAGTGTGGTAGCTAGCTCAAAACGCACTATGGGATAGAGAAAGAGGTTCATATAACTTTTAAAGTGCCACAATTATACCATTTTAAAAGTTTCTACTTTTGTTTTGGAGGTCTCCTACAAAAGGTTTATATGCATCCAATGTCAAAAAACACTTCCATTTCTTATAATATACGTATATTTCACATCAAGAGTTTGTTCGAAGATTCAGTCTCTAACTCAGCTACAACTACAGTGTTTAAGGGCAAGACAAAGTGACGTTGTTTGCGAATTTATGCAAATGTATTACATTGTTATGTAGGCATGTGAAACGGAGGCAAGCTAGTAAGAGCTGTGCGAGTAAAGCCCAAAGTACACTTTGTTTTTTTACAAGTACGCAAGTGTACGCACAGTCAAAAGCACAGCCTTGCAAAGTATACTTCTTTTGAGTCGTACGCGTACAACCCATGTAAATACTGCAAAAAAATGAAATGCGCATGTGCGACACTCTTATAATGATGATGTGACGCGCACTGTACGCTGACCCTTGTGTACGCAAAAAAAAGTCACGTATACTTTGGCCTTTAACCTCACTCCCCTGAAGCATGCTAGAGACTGACGCCAGAGACTGCGGTCTTTAGCGTCCTTGTTAGCACTAGCTTCCCATGGCGGAGACGCCGATTCCAATCCCGTTCTGAGCGGGTCGAGTAGGACCAGTTACATTTGGTGCCGTGACCCAGACAGGAGTGAGGTTTAGGGGGGTTAGTGTAACGGAGGCAAGCTAGTAACAGCTATGCGAGTACATCTCACTCCCCTGGCCTCAAGAGGCATGCTAGCAACTGATGCTAGAGACTGCAGCGTTTAGCTTTCTTGTTAGCACACGCCTTCCAAGGTGGAGACGCAGGTTCGAATCCCACACAGAGCGGGTCGAGTAAGACTGGTTACATTTGGTGCCATGAGTGTAACAGAGGCAAGCTAGTAAGACCTGTGCGAGTAAACCTCAATCTCCTGGCTTCAAGAGGTGCACAAGCGACTGAGGTCTTTAGCATCCTTGTTAAAACCGGTTTGAATCCCACTTGGAGCTGGTTGAGTAGAACCGGTTACATTTGTAACAGGAAGTGAGACTGGAATTGCTGACGATGCGTTTCATTCTTTCGTTTAGGAGACACTTTATTTATAACTTTATTTGTTGTGATCTTTAAAACTTTGCAGACCTTTTACATTCACAATATTACACACTACATGAAAGGTCATACTTGAAAAAGCATAAAAGTGACACTTTAAGCAAGTATAGTCACATACCAGTTTAAAATAATACTGTATAATAAAATACCAAGCACACAGATCATATTTAAAAGATAATGCCCATTATGGTAAATATTTAATCTTACGGTCTGTGGCTGAGGCTGTATGGAGGACTGGAAACCATCATCTGGCTGAGAGCTGAGACTATGATCAGAATGAGTATGGGCATCAGCTGTACAAACAAGGCAAGGCCACCCTGGATAATGAAAATCATGTATTAAAATAAAGACAATGAAAAGGCTGCTGTTATATTCCATCATTCTGAATAATTATTTAAAATGCATAATAATGGCTCAGTTATTGCACTGTAACACTCCATAAAAAAAACTGAATTTTTTTTTTAAATCTTACCCATAGAGGGCACCTTTTCCGTTAAGGGACAATATCTGCCCCCCTTAAATTTTCAGGTGCATTTTTTATGTCAAATTCTTAAATACCATTAATATAAATATGCCTGGTTTCACAGACAGGGCTTAGATTAAGCAAGGATTAGGACTTAATTTAATAAGTTCCTTTCATAAACATGCCTTAGAAAAAAAACATTACTTGTGTGTATCTTGAGACCAAACAATGGTACTAATATATTTTAAGATCTGGCAGTGCAAGTTGCTTTCATTTAACAGCTCAAACATGCATTTTAGTCTAGGGGTAGACTTAAGCCTTGTCTGTGAAACCGGGGGTTAATATAATACAGCATTAAATTAAACTAAATCAATAATTTGAATAAAAAGAAATTATCAACTAAAGCCATCTTTGCACTGCAGTGGAACAACACAAGCTGCATCTATATGCATTTACCCACCATTTAATCCTGCTCAGATGAGACATGAATGCAATTACAATGGCACAAATAATGTTATGAGATAGGCCTAATGTTTGAAATGTAAAACATTTTCAATAGAGAAATACGAAGTGGTGGTAAAAATGAAGAGATACTTTTAAATATCAAACTTAAACCGCCAGTAGGTAGTGGCAAGTCACTGTTTTAATGAGCGAGTGTTTGTTGAACTGTGGTACAAAATCAATGTCACATCTGCAATTGTGTTGATATTTAGGAAAAAATGCATTCTTGCTCGTACAATAGCTATTGCTTATTATCAACAATAAAAACAAGAACTCACAAAGGGTATGTTTTTGTATTGAAGAGAGTTTTATATCGATCTCTATCACAGTCTGTGTCTATATTTGTTCTTCATGCTAGTAAGTGCTAAAACCCCACTTTTACAAAAGTACATTGCAGAGAACGGCAGTAATGTAGCGCAATATGCTAAGGCAGCACAATCTGTCAGAAAAGAGAAGCTTGCCCGTATGAATGCAGTCTGTTGTGACCGCAAAAGATGAGATAATTGATTGGATGTCACATGTATTTGCCCTTTTACATCACTAGCATTTTGCTGTTTTTACACTACAGGTGGCATTTTGCCTGTTAGAAATACATGCTAGGATTTAATGTTATTTTAAGGTGGGGTAGAATCATGGCAAAACTCAGCATTTTTTTTTGTGTACCCCCCTCTGTCACCTCTCGTGTTGCTGTTATAACATATCTTCATTAAAGCCACAATATGTAATTTTCCGTCGCTAGAGGTCACGCCTGGATTTCACAGAGCTGTTATTTGGCAGATGGCCGCTTCTGTTTTTTCCAGTCATGCGCATGTGGGGTAACGCAGCGCTGTTTTATCATATTAGATATATTTGAGTGTGTTGAAAGTTATAATGCTTCTCTGTGCGTTTGCTCGGCAGCTACTACGAGACACTTGTTGCACACCGCAGTAAGCCAGATCGATTTTTGGCATGGTAAAACATGTTACTTGCGGTAAATCAAGAAAACAAGATTTAAATAATAAGACTAACTGTGTTGAGCTATAAAACAATGATACGTTTTCTGTCAATGAATGTGTCCAAACAGTTGCTCACTTGTCTAATAGATCATAATATATTAAAGCGTCTTTGGTGTTTCCATGGTTTCTACAAAATAAAACCGTAAATCGAGTGTAAAGTTGGTATGATGTCATTGAGAGGTGATGCATGGACATGATCCGTGTCCTGTTACAATGGCTTATATTTCTGGATTTAAACATTCTTGGAAACATTTGGGATAATGTAAGTACAGAGGTCAACAAAATATAGAATATTGTTCAAATGGTTTTTGGTTATTTTAATCCAAGAATCTTACATATTGTGCTTTTAAAAATGGGCAAATAAATAAGTATCATAGGCTTGTATGCAAGTAAGTCATGGAATAAATTGACCTTCAAATGAATTATATAATTATTAATAATAAATAATTGCTAAAATCAAAGCAGTTGATTTCATATTTTATAATAATGACAAAAAAATAATAAGAATAATATGGAAAATCGCTAAACTAGCTAACTGAATTAGCAAATGTTTCGATTTATTTCCATTATTAACACATTTATCATTCTGTAAATGCTAAACTTATATCTAAATATGTTACGATCAGTAAATGCACATTGTTGTTAAGTGGGGCATCTTTCCCTATCAGGCTCTTACTTCTCTCTGTTGTTCTCGTCGTTCTGGACGCTGCTGATGGCCAAACCTCATCCTGCCATTGCTGTACACATGCACATTACCTAGAAACAGAAATGGCATTTGTGGATTTTGAATGCATTCGACCACAACCACTGACATGTTGCATTTCTAAAACCACATTTCAAAGGTCACAACTCACTGGTTGGAAATCCACCACCAAAGAACATATTGAAAAGGTCCTCAGGAGAAATATCTGCCTCGAAATTTCTATGATTAGTCCTATGCCTGTGAGTCGGGTGGGCTTTTTCTTCACCGTAGACATCATACTGCCTTCTTTTTTCAGGGTTACTGAGAACTGCGTAAGCATTACCTATAGCTGTTGAAGACCAGGAAACAGAACAAATGAGAAGACCACATGCAAACTTTCTCCACACTGAGTAAAAACGCTGAACGCATGAGTTTACGCCATGTATTATACCTTTAAATGCTTCAGTGGCACCAGGTGCGTGGTTTTTATCTGGATGAAATTTTAGGGCCAACTTTCGGTAGGATTTTTTCAGATCCTCCTCAGAGGCTTCTTTACTGACTCCAAGAATCTCATAATAGTCCTTACACCTCTTAATTCTGCATCAAGGGAAAGACAGATCGCAGTAAAATAGGGGGAACGTAGTTAGTTGCTCGCACATAAATCTAAACATTCATCACAGAAATAACGACCACAGCCTGGACTTTTAAGCAAGCAGTCTGAAACCAATAACAGACCTTTTGACAGCATCCAGCTGCTCTGACGTGTATGGTTTGGCAGATTCTGTGGCACCATGTCCAGAGGAGTGATCTCCAGCACTGTGGCTTCTGTTTCGTAAACCATCATGTTCTCCAATGTTTTCTTCACTAGTAGAAGGTCCTCCATTCTCAGTAATAGACTCTAGTAATGCTGAAGCAAGAGCACTTACATTTTAATAAGCACTGGTGTATGTCTGTCTATCTATCAAAATAATTAAGATTAAATTTCAACTGTACCTTATATTACGTAATATTACTTTATCTACACATGTAAATAGTATATTGACATCCAACAGAAGTGACATATAACCAAGAGCACAAAATATATATTGCTCGTGTTTATATAACATACAATGTGATTATGTAAAAGTATACATTGCGGTTGTTTAGCCTTAATAAGACATCGAGATCTCAGGGCCTGAATTGTCATCTAACTACAGGCTTCAGTTTTTCCGGTGGCCCTTTAACAGACCTCTTACGATCTCCATTATACACTTATTTATATTACACGCACATCTCGCCTTGTCCGTGGGAAACAGTCTCTGTGCCTTCTCGAGGAACCGTCTGGCTTTGTCGGGCTCATTATCTCGCAGCGCTGCGATCGCTATTTCGATGCAGCGTTCCGCTTCGTCCTTGTTTGATTCCATTGCGACGGCGGAACTGATGACTGATCCCTTTCCTGACCCAACAGACGCAACTTGATGACGTTTACAACAACGTAAAGAGTTTTTCACTAGAGAATAGAACGTCCACTCTAAGGTTTCCCATACTGTAAAATTACGATAACTCATAAACAATAATACTAATAATAATAGGCTAAATTACTTTTTAAAAAACCTTTTACATCTGCTATTAAAGACTCCTTAAATCTTTTATTTAACCTACTACTACTACTACTACTAGCCTATTACAAAAACAACAACAACAACAACTACTACTAATAATAATAATAATAATAAAAATAATAATTCATGTGACAGATTCCTGAAGAAATATAATAATTTTTTGGTGATACTATTGGTAAGGGTTAATCTACTTTCCTCTAGACCTACTTATTTGACTTATTTGTTAATTTATTAGTTTATTTTATTTTATTTTATATATTTTAAAATCATGTTCATTTATAATTATTTATTTAATTTGAACTTAAACAACATTCATTATTTTGTTTTTTCTGCTTATGGGTCTTTGTTCCCCTGAAGGTGTTTGACTTTGTTCAATATAATTTCTATTTCTTTAATAATAATGATGATGATGATGATGATGATGATGATGATGATGATGATGATGATGATGATGATGATGATGATGATGACGATGATAGTAAAAATTATGGTGATGATGATGATGTTATAATAATAATAATAATAATAATAATACACTCTTGCATACATGTGTAAATTTGTCCGCAGAGACCGTGTCAATTAGTCTCCCCCTGCAACTGCCTCATCGACACGGCATCTTAATAAACCTGTCTCCAGTGTGATGAGTCCGATTGTTCGAATATTACAATTAAATAATACTTAAATCGATATGTCATCCGCAATAAACCCGTCTTCAGCGTGTTGACTCCGATTGTTCGAATATTACAATTAAATAATACTTAAATCGATATGTCAACCGCAATAAACCCGTCTTCAGCGTGTTGACTCCGATTGTTCAAATATTACAATTAAATAATACTTAAATCGATATGTCAACCGCAATAAACCCGTCTTCAGCGTGTTGACTCCGATTGTTCAAATATTACAATTAAATAATACTTAAATCGATATGTCATCCTCAATAAACCCGTCTTCAGCGTGTTGACTCCGATTGTTCGAATATTACAATTAAATAATACTTAAATCGATATGTCATCCGCAATAAACCCGTCTTTAGCGTGTTGACTCCGATTGTTCAAATATTACAATTAAATAATACTTAAATCGATATGTCATCCGCAATAAACCCGTCTTCAGCGTGTTGACTCCGATTTTTCGAATATTACAATTAAATAATACTTAAATCGATATGTCATCCGCAATAAACCCGTCTTTAGCGTGTTGACTCCGATTGTTCGAATATTACAATTAAATAATACTTAAATCGATATGTCATCCGCAATAAACCCGTCTTTAGCGTGTTGACTCCGATTGTTCGAATATTACAATTAAATAATACTTAAATCGATATGTCATCCGCAATAAACCCGTCTTTAGCGTGTTGACTCCGATTGTTCGAATATTACAATTAAATAATACTTAAATCGATATGTCATCCGCAATAAACCCGTCTTTAGCGTGTTGACTCCGATTGTTCAAATATTACAATTAAATAATACTTAAATCGATATGTCATCCGCAATAAACCCGTCTTTAGCGTGTTGACTCCGATTGTTCGAATATTACAATTAAATAATACTTAACTCGATATGTCATCCACAATAAACCCGTCTCGAGCGTGTTGCCTCCGGTCCCTTGAATATTCCGATCTATTATGACCTCTGACCTGTAAAGCTGCCAGAATAATAATAATAATAATAATAATAATACGCTGTTTGTTAATTGGCCAGAGGAGAACTGGCACCCCGACTGAGCCTGGTTTCTCCCAAGGTTTATTTTTCTCCATTAGGTCACCTGATGGGGTTTTGGTTTCCTTGCCACTGTTGCCTCTGGCTTGGCTTGCTCAGTTGGGGACACTAAAATGTTTCAACTAAACATCGAAATAAATCTAATTAATAAACTAAATGAACCATATAATAATGAACCATAAATTACTGATCTAATTATTGATCTAAAGCCCACACTGTCACCGTATGGAAATTTAAACTGATGGCATCAAATGTCTATACAGCTTAATAAAATTATGCTGCATTATTTTCCTGTTTAACACTGTAAAGCTGCTTTGGAACAATCTACATTGTTAAAAGCGCTATATAAATAAAGTTGACTTGACTTGTAAATTACTATAGCCTACTATATAAATAACTATGTGGTACCTTTTCCACAGAAGGACAAAACTGTACACTCGTATTTACAAAGCCAACAACGATACATTTTACAATGCAAAATAAAGTTGTTCTTGATATTTTTATTCTTTAATTATTTTTCTTTGCTTTTTGTTTTATTGTTAATTTTATTTTTTATTTACAGTGTAGGTTGTCTCAATGAAAACCTGGAATTAAACCGATTATGGTAAACTTTTAAGTTTATAGTAACAGTAAAATAATAAAATAAATGAAAAATAATGACACATTTTTAAAACAAAAGTAGCACTTCCGGAAACCAACTGTTGCTGCGGTCTGAAAGCAGAGTGGGCGCATTAGTCAAGAAAGAAGCGTCATTAGAGCGCCGTATAAAATTGTTATCAAGCTGGCACATGGAAGGGAAAAAAGGTATAAGGAACAATATTTGTTTTACCGGAATGTTGACAGTTTACGTTGTGAGGCAGAATATATCTAGACACATCATATTAATGTTGTGTGTTTGACCCACGGGCTCACTCACTGACTATAGAAGTCTCTGCATCAATGCCGCGTGCATATGAAACGATGCGCTTGCGTTTAATCTGGCCATTGTTAAAACAAATCGTCACAGTACCGAAAATATGTTTCAGTTATTCAATAACCAGCCGCCGTGCTGTCAGTACTGTCAGTAAGCCTGTAAAGAGAAGAAATGAAAGGAAACCCAAACTACCGGCTGACTGGCATTCTCTTTCCTGGGAAGAAAGGCTGGCTGACACTGTGACTCCTTTGTGGAGAATGAGTTATGAGGAGCAGCTCCAGTGGAAACAAGAGCAGCAACACAAGATCTTGCTTGAGGTGACAAAGCAGCTAGCTCAGGATTCAATGCACCCTTTTTCAAATGACTTAAGATTCCCACTTCTTCCCATAGTAGCCTCCCCAGTGAGTGATGGATACCGCAATAAATCAACCTTCTCTGTCAACAAAGGGGTAGATGGGAATCCAAAAACTGTTGGATTTTATATCGCCAATGGAAAAACAGGTAACATAGTCTGTGTCCATGGTGACCATCTCCGGAACATGCCTTCAAAACACAGCATGGTTGCAAGGTACTATGAAGATTTTATACGCCTCTCACCACTCAGACCATGCATTTTGTTTCATGATGGTGGTCACTGGAGAGAAATCACGATAAGAACAAATTCTGCTGGTCACACCATGGCCATAGTTTACTTCCATCCTCAAAACATAAGGCCTGAGGAGATTGGCATCCAAAAAGCTGCTCTGGTGGAGTACTTCACACAAGGTCCCGGAGCAGTTTGTCAGCTGGATTCTCTTTATTTCCAGGAGAGCACGATGACCCGTTGCAGTAATGAACAATCCCCCTATCAGCTTCTGTACGGACAGCCCCATATCTTTGAGGAGGTGCTTGGCTTCAAGTTCCGCATTTCTGCTGATTCTTTCTTCCAGGTGAATCGGGGAGCAGCAGAAGCTTTGTACAAAACTGTTGCGGAGCTGAATCGGGCTTGTGTTGGGGGCACCCTGCTGGATGTATGCTGTGGTACTGGAGCCATTGGCATTTCGTTATCCCCACAGATGGAGAGAGTCATTGGCATAGAGCTCATTGAGCAGGCGGTCGAAGACGCCAAGTGTAATGCAGCTCTAAACGGAGTTCATAACTGTGAATTTGTCTCGGGCAAAGCAGAGGCTGTTCTACCAAATATGATGCCCACTTTGAATTCTGATGGCGGGCTGACAGCCGTTGTGAATCCGTCCAGAGCTGGCCTACATTATCGAGTTGTCAGAGCTTTGAGGAACCACCCAGCCATAAGAAGGCTTGTCTATATATCGTGCAAACCTGAGGGGGAGGCAATGAGGAACTTTAGAGAGCTCTGCTGTGATTCAGGTTTTAAGAGAAAACTCACTGGAAAAGCCTTCACACCAACTTTGGCTGTTCCTGTGGACCTGTTTCCACACACTCCTCACTGTGAACTAGTGCTTGTTTTTGAGCGATAGTGGTTGCTATTGTAAAAGTGTATTTCTCCAGTGAATATCTATGCCATTAAATGTCTATGCAAAATTTTCAGTGCAGTTACTCTTACTTAATTACAATATATATGCTTATATAGATGTTTTCATCGGACGAACATGCGTTGCCACGGTTACGCACTTGGCCCTAAGTTAACTTACGGTCTGTGTTTATTTATCAGTCTGGAAAGGGGATAGTATGGCGCACTACTCAGTACAAACACATTATTGACGTACTATTCTTGGATAACATGATATAAATATTAAAGGTCCCGTTCTTCGTGATCCCATTGTTCAAACTTTAGTTAGTGTGTAATGTTGCTGTTAGAGCATAAATAATACCTGTAAAGTTATAAAGCTCAAAGTTCAATGCCAAGCGAGATATTTTATTTAACAGAAGTTCCCTTTCAAAGCTGGCTTGGACTACATCCTGGTACTTCCTTCATAAATGACGTCAGTAGAACAGACTAACCTCCGCCCACAAGAATACGTGAAAAAAGGGGGCGTGGTCTTGTTGCTGTCCCACGTGGAGAAGAGGACGGTCGCGTGGAGAAAAGGAAGTGTTGCGTTTCAGTGTGTTTGTCGCCATGTCGTCGAGACGCTGTTATTTTCATCCCGGAGTCAAATCACCTTTGTTTGGCTTTCCCAGGGACGCTGTAGAGATCATTGAGCGCATACATCACCCCGTTAAGAGGCGTGACCTTTCCGTACAACTTGCGCTAAGCTGCTGTCGAATCACAACACAGGAACCGCTGGCACAATCAGAACTCGTTACGTATTTCTGAAGGAGGGACTTCATAGAACAAGGAACTCGTCAGCCCGTTTTTAGGAGAGTGAAAACAGCGGTATACAGATAAGTAAATTGTGTGAAAAATACTGTGTTTTTTTACACGCGAAACATGAACACATGTTATATTGCACACTGTAAACACAATCAAAGCTTCAAAAACACACGAAGAACGGGACCTTTAACAATTAAGCAGAGAGAATATGACACCAGCACAAAAACAGTGTGTGCGACTCACCAAAAAGCCATAAATGCTTCACAAATATCCAGCATACGAGAGCAGCGTCTAATGTAATTTAGACTGTATGTCTAATGTAATTTACTTGTTATTAATCTACTCTAGAGGTACGTTAACTTATTCTGGCTGCGTTTACACTTTGCATTAAAGGGGTCATAGAATGACATTTTTGTACAAGTTAATATGATTCTTTAGTGTCTAAATGAAAAGTTTGTAATATACTTTAATTAAAAATTCTCATTAGTATTGTAAGAAAACACTCATTTTACCTGGTCAAAACCAGCTCAGTTTTCAGCAAGTCATTTCAGTGCATGTGACTTTAAATGATAATGAGCTTTGCTCACCCCGCCCCCTCTGCTCTGTGGGGCGTTCGGTTCGACCCAACACAACACCACAACACACGTGGAGTGTTGCCTTGACAACATTTGAGGGTATATTTTCGAGAAATAATGGCAACGGGAGTCTCTGAGGAAACATCTGAGCAACCTTATCATTTTGAACCGGAGTCGGACTAGGAACAAGATGACGAACCCATCGAAGTTCGAACAGGACGTTTCTGAATGGTTGGTTAACGTCATGTCACTTTGATCTATCTTTGTACTGGCAGAGTAGTGTAGTTATGTGTTTACTGATGTGTTAGTTCATTGACAGATTGATGTTATGTTATAAGATTTTTTTTTTTACATTACTTCTTAATCAGTAACAGACACCGTTATAAACCATGTACAAAAGTAAGCTTAGTGTAGTGTTACCACGTTAACTTTATCACCCGAGTACACAGTTTGTAATAACAAACATAACGCGTTGTTCATTATAAACGTGGGATTATGAATTATATTGAGAACATCATACACAGAAAGCATGCCGTAATGTAACTTGCCCTGTAAACTTTAGCCTCATTCATCGTGAAGCGATTTGCAAAGATTAATATAAAGGTTAATAAAACGTTACACTCATATCTTCCTGAGGTGCAGCAGGAACACAATCCTTTTTTCAAGAGCAGCTTATTAGCAAAACCTGCTTTATACTGACGCTCGTTTATAAAGCAGTCTGCTGAGAAATGATTCGCGCAAACATTGACGTTGATCGGGGGGAATATTCCCTTCTAAAACAAAACTCAGCAGCCACTGGGTCTTCAGCAGTTCGGATGTAGGAACATCAAAATGACTGCTGTGTTCGTTATTACACACAACAACAACACAACACCACAATCGCTTAGACGCCATTCTGTTCCAGAGTATCAACAATGGCGGACTGATGACAGCTCGCTCAGGGCGGGTCTGTGTTGAAACGCTGCTGTCAATCAACAATCGCAGGAGGGGCGTACACCGTGTAACGTCACACGGTCAGACGGCTCGATTTGAGACAGGGGAAAATATATAAGGAGATTAAAAAAAAACACTGGATGTATTTTTATCATTATAGGATGGTTGTGTACAGGCACTGCCAACACACATTTCCGTATAATCAACTTGTAAAAGTGCATGTACCATTCTATGACCCCTTTAACATGCGAGCACCGTGATCATCAGTCAATCAGGACGCTGCGAGTTTACATTTGTTCACATCAAGTGGTCGCCATCTGGATAACTGATCGGATTTATGTTTCCCGCAAAATATTTAAATGTGCCTTTATCACGGAGTGCAAAACAACTTTCGCTTTGTCCTCTATTAATGGCAGTGCCCATAGAGCACTGTATATATTTCAATCTCAAATAGGGAACTTTTCTACAAGTTAACTTTCCCAACATTAATCTTATGTTATGAAACAAAGAAACATGGTATTCCGATGCATTGCATTGAAGGCGAGCGCGCAAGCATTTATAGATAGGCTACTGTACAGAAAACGACATTACACGGTCTTTAAAGGGTTAGTTCACCCCAAAAAAAATGTATTCTGTCATTATTACTCTCCCTCATGTCGATCTTCGGAACACAACTTAAGATATTTCTCTTCTTCCGTACGGTCTTACGGTTAGGGGTCGACATGAGGGTGAGTAATTAATGTATGAATTTACTTGTTTGGGTGAACTAACCCTTTAAGGGGGGCGTCCCTTTTCATTTCTTAAAGGCACAATATGTAAGTTTCGCCGCTAGAGGTCACTTACACAAAACAAAGGCTTAGCTTGATGACGCCATGAATGAGTGTGGAATCATGGGAGTTGTATTCTTCACCTCCACAGCCGATAGTAAGGAATCCGATGGACTTGGGCCGAAATCATATTCATGAATGAGTGAATGTATTAAAGTTTTATTAACGTTATGGTGGTAAGAAGCAGGATGTGCCGAGAGCTATTCGGAGCAAATGCTAATAAGAGAGACCTGCACAAAACACCCGTCTCAGAGCTTTTATTATGCAGTTGGCCATTTTTCGCTCTTTCCTCTGCTTATGTGGGGTAACGCAGTGCTGTTTTACATAGTTCAATCAATACTAGATACATTTGAGTGCGTTGAAAGTTATGCTATAACGTTTCTCTGTACGCTCGCTCATTGGCTGGTATGAGAGACTTGTTACAATTTGCAGTAGATCGATATTACACTGTAAAAAATTAAAACGGAAAATGTACTGGTAATTTTCTGCCAGTACATTATCCAGTAATTTTACGGAAATGTCCGTTAACCCTTAAAACAAACTAATGCAATGTGTAATTCAAAATACAGGTAAAAACCTGTAAAAAAAAAAACGACAGAAAATTCCTTCATATTTATAATGTACATTGTGCCCTATTTTTACAGACTTTTTTTTTTACAGTGTAGAATATCATATTAATAAAAACAGGATGTCTAAATGACTGCTGCTAAAGGACATGCAAATAATTGTAAAATATATTGTGTGATGGAGAAAGCGCTCTCTGATTATGCTATGTTAGCCACTTGACAAAATAGTGTTGTGTCAGAGAAATGGTAAAAAACATTACTCGCGGTGAATCAAGAAAACTTGATTCAGACATCAGACTAAAGGCCTGTACACTCCGGCCAGCGTTTTTTTTTTGTGGTGTTTTTCGGCGCGTATTGAGTGTTCACACCCAAGCGATTTTCACTGGCGATGCGCAGAGTGAACGTGCAAATTCAGTAGATGCCGCTCCTGGTACACAAGCTGGTTCTGCGGCACTTTACGCTTCTGATACCCCTTTTCCACCAAGGCAGTGCTGGTGCTAGTTTGGAGCCAGAGCCTAGTTTCAAATCGGTTCTTTGTCTTTCCACACCCAAAGCACCAGCTCCGAAACAGGAAAAGTGGTTCTTAAGTAGCACCAAAACATTGCTGGTCTAGAAGTAAGAACCGCTTGTGTCGGGCTGGGGACGGGGTTACCATGACCAACAAGACGAACACAAACTTGTGACTGCCATTTTAAAAAAAGCAGTTAATTGAGCTAATAGCGGCTCGTTTGTAATCTCCGTCTATACAAAATTACGGCGAGCTGCGCGAATGCGTTGGATTCGCTGTGTTTTGATGCCGATGTAGGATCGTAAAGCCATGAGCATCAATAGTAACGCAACGTTCGCCATTGTTGATGGAATGGCTTGTTCGAGATGCATTGGTGCTGTGCAGACCGATCGCCATATGACAACCTATGATGACAACGAGAGCAGACGAGTCCTTATGCTTTTGATTCACTCATACAGTGTTTTGATATCATATGCTGATCGTCTGCGCAGTGCCGATGCATCTCGAACAAGCCTGATGTGTTTGTGTTTCCCGCTGCCTCTCTAGTGTTGCTGAGAATGTTTACAGTGACGTAAGACCCTGCTCTGTGGTGGCTCTCTAGCCCGTGGAAAGGCAAATCGGTTCTTAGAAGGCTTGTCAGTCGAACCAACTCCGAACTGGCACTAACACTGGCTCTGAACTAGCACCCAGTTAATTCTGGTGGAAAAGGGGTATGAGAGACAGTATTTACGTGCTTGCAAAAACCATTCACACACTTTTTGCTAAGTGGCAAGCAGCATTAGCAGCTCATCTTCTTTGTCTACTTACTTCTTCTCTGTCGTATCAATGTGTGCTCAGCAAGACCATTTTGTGCTTGAGCGCCACCAAGTCGTGTTTTACTGTAACTTCAGCAGCTCCAGGCACGTGAACAAAAGCGCCGATCTCATTGGTCGGCCAGTTTTTAGCACGCCGTGTCAAAACAAAAAAAACGAACCCAAGATGTTTTTTTTTTTTTTTAAATGACGCTTTTACGCTGCCGTTTTGTGTGCACACTCACATTGGCGGCCTTTGTTTAGTCACGAGGCGTTAAACGTTGGCGATAAACGCGCACAAAAAAGGTCCCTTGTGAACAGGCCTAAACCGTGTTGCGCTGTATAACAATGATTTGTTTTCTGTTGATATCAAAACAGTTGCTCGCCTGTCTAATAAATTAATTTATCCATCTTCAACCGCTTATCCAGAGTCGCGGGGGCAGCAGCGCTAGCAAGGGACCCCAAACTTACCTTTCCCGAGCCACATTAACTAGCTCTGACTGGGGGATCCCGAGGTGTTCCTAGGCCGGGGTGGAGATATAATCTCTCCACGTAGTCCTGGGTCTTCCCCGAGGCCTCCTCCCAGCTGGACGTGTCTGGAAAACCTCCCTAGGGAGGTGCCATGGGGGCATCCTTACCAGATGCCCGAACCACCTCAACTGTCTAATAAAATACATACTATATTAAAGCGTCTTTGGTATTTCCATGGTTTCTACGTAAATCAAGGGTAGCGCGGATATGACGTCATTGTCAGGTGACGCAAGGACACAGTCTGGAACACTAAATAGCTGATTTCTCTGGATTTAAACATTGTTGGAAACGTTTGGGATAATGTACACAGGTCAACAAAATATATAACTTTATTCTAGTGGTTTTCGGATATTTTAATCTAAAAATCTTACATATTGTGCCTTTAAACAACCATGTTGGAAGACGCATCATGGCACTATTGCAAGGTGGATACAAGATCTTGCCCAAAAATGGATGCACCTCTTGATGGAAATAAATGTTCTGATGTTATTTCCACCAAGAGGTGCATCAATTTTTGGTCAAGATCTTGTATAGACAATGCAAGAGTCAAGCACTCTTTAAAGTCTATTCAGAACATTCCAAAGACTTTCAATGAATTTAAGGTCTGGACTTTAAGTGCCAGTACATGTGTGAAAATTATTCTTCATGCTCCCTCCCTCCTAACCATTCTTTCACAATTTAAGATGATGAATGTTGACATTGTCATCCTGGAATATGGCCATGATGTGTCTTCCTACATGGGTTTAAGAAATGAGAAGCTACACACTCCATCAATTGGGAGGAGAAGAACTATTGCCAAACAACATACTAGAAACATAATAATCACTGAAAAAATAAACCAATCATAATTGCATAATCACTCTTAAGCGATCAGGCATAACTTTATGACCCTTTTCAGAAAGGAGGTTAAGGGAAAACTCTGAGTATGTTAACCCTGAAATAAGGGAAACTCTGGGTTCTCTGTTTCAGAATGGGAGGTCAAACCCGAGAAAGCAGGATAAGTCAAGCCCGTTTCTGAAAGAGAGGTAACTCAGTTACCAGGGTCACTTACTCTGTGAACCTAACCTGGTCAGGAGCAGGTTTTCTTTGGTAAACCCAGAGTTTCTTTCGGTCTCCTCCCCCTTTTTAAAGCGCCAGCAGTGTTTAAATACTTAATTCATTCATTCAGACGCCACAAATGCTTTTCTTACTGAGTATTTTGGTCGTATTTCAATTACAAATATAAAAAAATTATAAATTTAATCTAAATCTAAAGTAAGCGAAGTTTACTTAAAACGAATTAAAATATCTGCCACTTGACAAAAATACATAGTAAGAAAAGCATTCATTGCAGAGCAGGAACATTCATTCATTGCTCATATTTTCATCATGAGGACACTGTCAAAGTGACAAAAATGGCATGTCCTTTTAAACAGGATCCTGACATCCACTTGATAAACCTCTAGAAGTAACCTATTAATTAGAATTTCCTTTAGGATTTCCAGTGGTTGGACGCATTGATGACACTCATATTCCCATCATCACACTTTCTGAAAATGGATTACTGTATGGAATGGAAGAATGCTGCCAGATGGTAGTATAAGATATATGCCGTAACCACCACCACAGCTGTTAAATACATTTATTTAATGTTAATTAATAAATGTAACAGGTGGGATTAGAGAACATTTCATTATGTGAAAATATCATAGACCCTTTTCACATTTCTGGGTTTACGAAGGCGAAGTCGTCATAGTTGGGTTAACTTTTATAGCGGTGAATGAAAGAATACATTAAATATATATTTTTGTGTCCCCATTTGCTCAAATAGCAAAATAAAAACTCCACAATAGTGATTTCAACACTTTCAAAAAGAGGGTAACGGAAGTGAAAAGAGAGAAAGATGTTAATTTTCACCATCACTCCCATAGACACTGTATTAGAAACACCCTCACAGCAGCGGTAACTTGTTTTTTGTAATTTGATGCAAATATAATACAAAGTATTAGTGTTATAAATGTACATACAGTGAGGAAAATAAGTATTTGAAAACCCTGCTATTTTGCAAGTTCTCCCACTTGGAAATCATGGAGGGGTCTGAAATTGTCATCGTAGGTGCATGTCCACTGTGAGAAACATAATCTAAAAAACAAAGTCCAGAAATCACAATATATGATTTTTTAACTATTTATTTGTATGATACAGCTGCAAATAAGTATTTGAACACCTGTCTATCAGCTAGAATTCTGACCTTCAAAGACCTGTTAGTCTGCCTTTAAAATGTCCACCTCCACTCCATTTATTATCCTAAATTAGATGCATCTGTTTGAGGTCGTAAGCTGCATAAAGACACCTGTCCACCCCATACAATCAGTAAGAATCCAACTACTAACATGGCCAAGACCAAAGAGCTGTCCAAAGACACTAGAGACAAAATTGTACACCTCCACAAGGCTGGAAAGGGCTACGGGGAAATTGCCAAGCAGCTTGGTGAAAAAAGGTCCACTGTTGGAACCATCATTAGAAAATGGAAGAAGCTAAACATGACTGTCAATCTCCCTCGGACTGGGGCTCCATGCAAGGTCTCAATCATCCTAAGAAAGGTGAGAAATTAGCCCAGAACTACACGGGAGGAGCTGGTCAATGACCTGAAAAGAGCTGGGACCACCGTTTCCAAGGTTACTGTTGGTAATACACTAAGACGTCATGGTTTGAAATCATGCATGGCACGGAAGGTTCCCCTGCTTAAACCAGCACATTTCAAGGCCGATCCAGAGGAGTCATGGGAGAAAGTCATGTGGTCAGATGAGACCAAAATATAACTTTTTGGTCACAATTCCACTAAACGTGTTTGGAGGAAGAAGAATGATGAGTACCATCCCAAGAACAGCATCCCTACTGTGAAGCATGGGGGTGGTAGCATCATGCTTTGGGGGTGTTTTTCTGCACATGGGACAGGGCGACTGCACTGTATTAAGGAGAGGATGACCGGGGCCATGTATTGCAAGATTTTGGGGAACAACCTCCTTCCCTCAGTTAGAGCATTGAAGATGGGTCGAGGCTGGATCTTCCAACATGACAATGACCCGAAGCACACAGCCAGAGGGAGCTCAAACTCTGTGTTTCTCAGCGACAGGCCAGAAACCTGACTGATCTAGAGAAGATCTGTGTGGAGGAGTGGGCCAAAATCCCTCCTGCAGTGTGTGCAAACCTGGTGAAAACTACAGGAAACGTTTGACCTCTGTAATTGCAAACAAAGGCTACTGTACCAAATATTAACATTGATTTTCTCAGGTGTTCAAATACTTATTTGCAGCTGTATCATACAAATAAATAGTTAAAAAATCATACATTGTGATTTCAGACCCCTCCATAATTTTTAAGTGGGAGAAATTACAAAATAGCAGGGTGTCCAAATACTTAGTTTCCTCACTGTACATTAAAAAAAAAAAAAAAAAAAATGTTGCAGGATTTATGATATTGATGACCATTAAAACACGTCATCGCAGTCTGTGAAAAGTGTCTATGTGGGAAAAGCTGCTGCACATTGGACACTGAATTATATTTATTTAATATGTCAAATGTTTGTAAAGTCATTAAACCTACACCCATGAACATTTTATGCTTAAAGCTTTACCTGATTTAATTTTTTTTTTTTTTTTCATTTTTAGCTGTTGCCACATTCTTTTTTTGCCTTTTGGATACCATGAAAATTAAACTTAATTAAAATAATTAAGAATTAAATTTACATATTGACCCGGAAGTATGGGAACGTCTGTTGCCATGGTGAATCGTAATTTCGGAGCTCCATTGATCATGGCTTTTCATAGTTGGAGTGCATGTGCTTAACTCAGAGTCAGTCTACTCAGAGTTGATTGAACTACCTCAATTCATGGTTCTGAAACCCAACACTCAGAGTTTCCCATCTCAGAGTAAGTCAACTCAGAGTTCAGGTTTAAACTCAGAGTTGGTTGAACCTCCTTACTGAAACGGGCCCCAGTGAAGTGAATAACACTGATTATCTCACACTTATCATCACCTGTTAGTGGGTGGGATATATTAGGCAGCATGTGAACATTTTGTCCTCAAAGTTAATGTGTTAGAAGCAGGAAAAATGGGCAAGCATAAGGATTTGAGCGAGTGGGCATGTGAGCATCAGAACTCGACCACGGAGCAATGGTGGCCTGGACTGATGAATCATGATTTCTTTTACATCACTTGGATGGCCAGGTGCTTGTGTGTCTCTTACCTGGGGAACACATGACACCAGGATGCACTATGGGAAGAAGAAAAGTCAGCGGAGGCAGTGTGATGCTTTGGGGCAATGTTCTGCTGGGAAATCTTAGGTCCTGCCATCCATGTGGATGTTGCCTTGACACATACTACCTAGTACCTAAGCATTGTTGCAGACCATGTACACCCTTTCATGGAAACGGTATTCCCTGGTGGCTGTGGTCTCTTTCAGCAGGATAATGCGCCCTGCCACAAAGCAAAAATGGTTCAGGAATGGTTTGAGGAGCACAACTACGAGTTTGAGGTGTTGACTTGGCCTCCAAATTCCCCAGATCTCAATTCAATCGAGAATCTATGGGATGTGCTGATCAAACAAGTCCAAACCATGGAGGCCCCACCTCGCAACTTACAGGACTTAAAGGATCTGCTGCTAATATATTAGTGCCAGATTCCAGAGCACACCTTCAGGGGTCTAGTAGAGTCGCCTCAACGGGTCAGGGCTGTTTTGGCAGCAAATGGAGGACCAACACAATATTAGGAATATAATGTTATGCCTGATCGGTTTATATTTGATACATCACCCAGTCTGATTGCAGTTCAAATCTATTTTTAATTTATTAATTGAAATGTTAAATTAAAGCTTATTTAATTTACTCATGAAGTGTAAGAAAAAGCTGTTACAATTTTTACTGCTTTTAAAATTATTTTACATTATATGTGTAGTGTGTGTATTATGTTTGTTTGTTTATTTTTATATACTAGCAGACCCCTTATATTATCACTAGGGGGTACTATTGCGTCATCCCTCCATCTTGTGTAGTGCTCATACTTGTAAATGTAAAGACAGATTATGTATTTATGTATACCTACAGGATTTGTGAAGTGTGATGGTAAGTATGATCAAGTTGGTTGTGACATGGGACACATTCCTTAAGCATTAACAGAAAGTTCACAGTTATACTACAGTGCACCACAGAATAATCCAATCATTACTAGCACTATTATGTGCTGGATAGTCATTTTCATGTGCCATGCTCTTTCTCTTTTAGTTTGGACATGGAGTATGGCACAGTTACGTGTGACTGAGAAGGGCTGATGATTCTGATGAAGCAACTAAATCAGCTACTGAACTAGACGTGCACCGATCGAGCAATCATCATGTAAATGGTTTACTTTTTGACCAGATTCACAAGACTGAGACTTTTGTGCAGTAGCCTTTGTCACAGTTAATATGAGTGCAAAATACTTTTTACTTTTATATAATTTGTTCAGCAGTACATTTTGAAATTGGAGATGAGATCTGGTTATGGGAAATTATAGCCCCTTTCCCACTGCAGGAACTGATGCTTGTTTGAGGAACTATAGATGTAAAAAGTATGTAAATGTAAATGTAAACTATAGTGTTGTAATTTTAGCATTAGGCCTATAAGTTGCATAGTTCCTCTTTTGTAACTGTTTTAGCAAGAGTAGCTTTTCTTTAGAGGAACGACATGTTGTGTTCACCAGAATGAACTAATAACAAAATAATCTCTTATACTTAGATAATATTTAAATGTTTACATTTAAATTACATTTACATACAAACTTATTTGTATTTTAGCATCGTGACTCACTTAAAAAAATAAAGGCTCCAAAATGAGGTTTTCACAGTGGTGCAATAGAAGAGCCAGAGATTCCCCAGAGAACGTTTCAGTGAACAGGTCTTAAAATAACCTTTTTTCCCTTTTCCCCCTTTGTCTTAGTGTGAAGACCATTTTAATAATTAAAAGAAACATTTTCCAAAACAAAGACCCTTTTATGTAACGAAAACGTTCCATGGATGTTAAAGTTCTTCATGGAACCATCAAGAACCTTTCTTTTTAATTAAGTGTGTATCACCACATTTACAGATATATTCATATGCAGAATTATATTATATTTCAGTTTTAAATTGAAACGTGTGTGCATAGCCTACATATGATCAATTATAACTCGAACAGATGCCCATAACATTATTTTTTATGTCTCATTGTTTTGGCAAAATAGCCAATATTGATTAAGGAAATAGCCTACGTTTGTGCTAGAAAGGCATGCATTTCCTAATTTACTTATGGGCTTTGTTGTGGCCTGATCTGTATCACACGGTGAGAATAAACAGCTGAAATGTTGCCTATCAAAACCAGCGTTCATGGCGTCCACAACATGAGCATCAGATAACCGGGCAACCAATGAAACTGGAAGGGCAGGATGGCATCCTTTCAGCCGCGCCCAATTGCATCATTTTAAACGAAATCAGAGGCTTAGACACGCCAAAAATTAAACCACTCGACGTGAGAACCCGCCAGCTCACATCAATCAAATTGCAATAGCTCTTTATGGTTGTAGCGCAAACAAGGTAAGCGAGTAGCAGTTGCTCGAATGCGCGTTTATTTCAGCGCTTGCCTTTTTTGTGGCAGAAGTCACACCCATTTTGTGCAGAATTTAATGGAGCCTATTCATTGTATGCATGGTTTAAGCCAGGCTTTGTCTTTTATAATGTTTGTTATTGAAATGGCAGATGGCTCTTCTTTGTCGACGGTCGTTAAAATATAATCGACTCGTTCTCTTTACAGGAAACTAACGAGCATGAAAGCAATGGCCGAAACGACGACGACGACGGAGGATGTTTATGATGATGCTTACGAGGAGAAACAGGGCCCGATACCACTACAGATCGTATGGAGAAACGTTTTATTAATGACTCTATTGCACATAGGAGCTCTTTATGGATTTACGATCCTTCCATCTGTCTCTTTTTTAACGCTCATGTGGAGTGAGTATGCCGTGCTTATTCTGACTCTGTGTAGCAACCTGTTCATGTTTTTATTAGCTTGCGTTTACATTTGTATGGCCCAATTGTAATGTATAGAGAGACTAGGGAATGTTGTAATATGCAACTCGGTGTTTTTATGCATCTCAGGTCTATTTATGATGATCCTATATCTTTGGTTGCTAAAACAAATATCCACTATTTATTTCTAAATTCTTTAAACCAATGCAAAGGTAGTGGTATTATGATCTACAGCCTATAAGGCGATTTGTAACACAAGCAAATAAGGAGAGTTTAAATTGTGTGCGTTCATTTATTGTGAAAATCAAATGTACTAATATAAGTAGACCTACTTGTAAATATTTACTGTGCCATCCTCATCACCACCATAACCCTCATTTAAACATATATTTAATTAAAAAAAAAATTGAATAATGAAATATAAATAAAAACAAATCTAGAAATAAATCACATTAAGACAAATATAGGCTGATAATTTTAGGAACGCATAAAAATGCAAGTTACTTTCACAATTATGTTCAGTGAAAGTCTATTTTGTGCAATCTGTGTACAGTCAAAGTTGTGAGGATTTTGTGTCGAATTAAACAGGAAAATCTGCTGATTTTGTCTTTTAACATCCATTGACATGATCACAAATCCGACATGAAATCTTACTTTCTTAGCTCAGAATAGTCCTGTACATCTTCTTCCCATACCCTTCTTGTTGTGTTGTTACAGATTCAAAGTCGTGATTACTGTTCTCAGATATTATCATTTAATGTGTCAAAATTCAAAACATGTCAGGCCGCTTTGTCTCAGCTAAGTTTGTTATGTAGAACAATGTTAAAAACGTTTTGTAAGTATGCGTGAGTGATAGCGAGACAGTCCCGTGAATAACTTGAAATCCTACCAAAATCTAAACTGGGCTTCACTGTTGTGTACATTTTTGGCAACGCATAATATTGCACCGTGACGAACAAAGAACAATTGCTGTTGAAATAGGCTCTCCATTGTAAATTGAGCGGGGTCATAACAGTGTAGCCTTCTTCACAGTCTGTGGCCTGTTATCCCACATCCCTTGCAGCCTGGTCTGACAACACACAGCGAGACATTCTGTCCTCTCATAGAACGAATTAAGGGCGCACACACCGTTAAACACTATAGAAGCTGTGTGTAGTTCAGACTAATTTGTTTTTAAACATTCTTTTCTGTTTTCTCTCTTAATGTGACAGCGGGAGTGTGTTTCATAGTAAGTGCTCTTGGAATAACCGCCGGCGCCCATCGCCTTTGGAGCCACAGGTCCTACAAAGCCTCATTGCCATTACGAATCTTCCTAGCAGTTGCAAACACTATGGCTTTTCAGGTAAAACATTTTTATGTGGATGAAATAATCTTCCACATTAAATTATGCAATATGAATGCTGCTCAGATGGAGGTGGCGGTTAGAGTGGTCAAAAATCTGGGCTAATAGGTTCAAACCCCACAAGAGCCGAACGATCACCATTGTGCCCTTTGAGCAAAGCAATTAACCCCAGGACATTCACCTGAAATTGTCCCTGTAATAAGTGTACTGTAAATCACTTTGGATAAAAGCATCTGCCAAATGACTACTTATACTTACACTTTTTGCAGCTTTCATTCACTTGTACTTCACTGATGTGTATATATATATCCTTTTAGAATGATATCTATGAGTGGGCCAGAGATCATCGTGTCCACCACAAGTTTTCCGAGACTGATGCGGACCCACACAATGCCCGCAGGGGTTTCTTCTTTGCTCACATCGGCTGGTTGCTGGTCCGCAAACACCCAGAAGTGATTGACAAAGGATGTAAACTGGAGCTCACTGACCTTAAAGCAGATGGGGTCGTAATGTTTCAGAGGAGGTCAGTAAAAAAAAATGTGACCGCTTCAATTCAGTTTTATAAATCTTCTCAGCTACACTAAAGGTCAAAAGTTTGGGGTCAGTATTTTTTTTTCTTCTTCTTTCTTTTTAAAAAAAAGAAATTAGTACTTTTAGTGAGGAAGGAGGCATTAAATTGTTTAAAAGTGACAGTAAAGACCATTTATATTTCAAATAAATGCTGATCTATTGAACTTTCATTCATTGAAGTATTCTGAAAAAATGACTGAATGATAAGAAATGTTTCTTTAGCTGCAAATCAGCATATTACAATGACTTCTAGAAGACACTGAAGACTGGAGTAAATTCAGCTTTGCTATCACAGGAATAAGTTACATTTTACAATATAATACAATAGGAAAAAATGTAATAACATTTCTCAATTTCTTTTTTAATGTATTTTTCATCCAATAAATGCAGCCTTGGTGAGAAACTAAGTCTTCTTATTGACCTCAAACTTTTGAGCAATGGATACACTACTTTTCCTTCATAAAATGTTTTTCTCTCTAATATAACATCATTTACTGTTGCTTTATTTTGCCTGTTAAAATCTTCGGATTTATATATTTTGATTAACTCAAAACTGGTACAATTGATGAACACACTCTGATACAATAGTGCTGAATAATTGAATCAGGGGGTGGACAGGAAAAACTTTGATCCAGGTTTGTCAGTTCTTATGAGCTAAAAAGGTTTTTAGTTATAATATTCATTACACCTCTGCAACCCTGTCATTAGGAGTGCCCATCTGAACCAGGCCACATATTTGGCACTAGCTATTGTGGATTAATCAATATCCCTTTCCATCACTTTGAATGACGTCCAACAAAAGTGCTGAGCTTTTTGATAAAGGTTTAAGAACGTGCCTTGTAGAATTGCCAGATCAGATAATGGGAGAATAGCTGGTTAGTCAGCATTTCAACCTGTGTTGTGGTCTAGCTGAGGTTTAACAGCTGTTGTTAATTATTCAGAAACTCTGTTAAATACAATTGAAGAACAGCAATCGGAATGTTTGTTTTGAATATCTTACATTTCTGTGTCCCTAGGCATTACAAGTTATCTGTGCTGGTGATGTGCTTTCTCATCCCCACACTTGTACCTTGGTACTTTTGGGGAGAGAGTCTTTTGACCGGTTACTTTGTCCCTTGTCTGTTGCGATACACTGTGGTCCTTAATGCGACCTGGCTGGTCAACAGTGCAGCTCACATGTGGGGAATGAGGCCCTATGACAACAACATCAATCCCAGAGAGAACAAGTTTGTTGCCTTTAGTGCCATTGGTAAGGACAATGTCTTTTCTTTTCCAGCTTAAAGGGATCGTTCACCTAAAAATGAAAATCCTGTCATCATTTACTCACACTCAAGTTGTTCCAAACCTGTATAAATGTCTTTGTTCTGCTGTTCAAAAAGGAAGATATTTGGAATAATGTTTGTAACCAAGCAGATCTCGTCCCCCATTGACTACCATAGTATTTTTTTTTCCTACTATGGTAGTCAATGCAGGCCGAGATCTGCTTAGTTACAAACATTATTCCAAATATCTTCCTTTTTGAACAGCAGAACAAAGACATTTATACAGGTTTGGAACAACTTGAGTGTGAGTAAATGATGACAGGATTTTCATTTTTGGGGGAACTATCCCTTTAATATTTATTCATTCATAATTTATTTTGAATTATCTTGTTTGCACATTTATTTATTGGATAACACTTTATTTTAATGGGCCCTTTTGAACATTCTGTTGACTATAAATAACGTTGCACCTATGTGTCAACTAACTCTCATTAGAGTATTAGTAGACTGTCTGCTTAATATATGTTAACTCTTTGCTCTGATGGTCCCCCAACAGACATTCTACTGACTATATGTATCTTTGCAACTTCATGTCAACTTATTCTAACCCTACCAGTCTACTAATACTCAACTAACACCCTCATGAGAGTTAGTAGACATGTTGGTGCAACATTACTTATAGTCAACAGAATGTTATAAAGGGACCATCAAAATAAAGTGAAAATATTTATTTATATATATGTAAATATATGGAAGCAGTTAAGGCTTTACATATTTTTAAATAAAATATATTAATAGTATATAGCTATTCAATAATATTAATATTATTAAAGCTGTACCAATACATTTAAACACACAAAAAGGCTGCTTTTATTTAATCAAAATTACAGTAAAAACAATTTAAAATAACTGTTTTCTATTTGAATACATTTTAAAATGTAATGTATTCCTTTTCAGCAGCCATTACTCTAGTCTTCAGTGTCACATGATCAGTGTCGGGAAAAGTTACTTTTAAAAGTATGCATTACAATATTCTGTTACTCCTTGGAAAGGTAACGAATGATTTTTTTTAATGGAAAGTTACTTTTTCCTTACATTTTTTCACTGTGATTACTTTTTAATAACAAAAAAGTCATATTAATGTAAGGGTCCTTTCACACCAAAGGTTAAGTGAATATTCCTCAGTAACTTACGTTACTTATTTGAAAAAAAGAACCTTGGGTATTTTGTACATTTAAAAGTAATGCGTTACTTTACTTGTTACCTTAAAAAGTAATCTAATTATGTAACAAGTTACTTGTAATGCATAAATTATAAACCCCCAACACTGCACATGAAATGATGCTTCAGAAATCATTCTAATAAGCTGATTTGGTGCTCAAAAACATTTCTTATAGTATCAATGTTGAAAACGGTTCGTGAAACATTTGTCAGGATTCTTGATGAATATAAAAAACAGCATTTATTTGAAATAACCTTATTTTATTTATATGTACTGATTGGAAATGCAATTTCTTTTCAGGTGAAGGATTTCACAACTATCATCACACATTCCCCCATGATTATGCCACAAGCGAGTTTGGCAGTCGGCTGAACTTGACCAAAATGTTTATCGATCTGATGTGCTTCTTTGGACTGGCCAAGGATTGCAGGAGGGTAACTCCTGACACCATCATGGCCCGTGTTCAACGCACTGGTGATGGCAGCCACAAAAGTGGTTGATTTGATCAGTACATAATAAACAAACAAAGAAACAAAAAGTTGTAAGCCAACATATAAAAAAGCATTTCTTAGTGTGCAGTGAAGATTGATCTGTATACACTCTCATATGAAATAAGAAACTCTAGAGTGTGTCGGACTAATATGTGTTCTTAAGAATTCTTTCCTTTTCATGACTGTGGGGGATTATTTTCGGAGATGGTAAAGGCCATAGATTGGGAGGATAATTATGTCTCAGTCTGCCTCAAGAGGCAAGAGATGGTACTTCACTAGTTAAGCAGCCATGTGCCTCATTGCAGCCCTCTCTCATGAATAGGTTTCTCTGTCTAAGTTACAGTTCTGATTAAAAAAATATCCTTCCAGAGAGCTATGCAAGCTGTAAAATTAAGATGACATGCTATTCATATACTGACACTACATTGCAATAGTTTTGTTAGTACTAACAGTAGGCCCATACATGGAAATACATCCTCTGGCGTTATTGATCATATTTATTGATTATATTATTATTTAAGTAAATTATTCTACATGCAAATGTTTTCAGATCAGTGGTGCTTATAATGATGAATTTCCTCAAGTGAAATGTGCAGGTGCAATTTATCCGAAATTTGCATTTCATTTTCCATATTGCATAGCTCTCTATCTGGTTTCCATGCCCTCTTGTGGTCCCATAAAAGAGTATCTGGCAAATGTGACCAGGTATATGGTGACTTCTTTTCCAATTAAATACATTGAAGCATCAAATGACTATTTCAAGTATTATGGAAAATATTTTAGAAGAAATGTATCTGTTGGGGTAAATGTATTAAGGTGTACATTTATTCTAGCAGATTTATTCCAGGACATTTATTTGTCCTTGTTATAATCCTTATAATCCAAGTATTGGAATATTTAATTGTCTTCATCAGATAGTATCTTGCCCTTTGCCTTATAAAATAGGGAGATTTTGGGTTAGACTCAAAATTGAAAATGCAAAAATGATGTATAGCATCAGAAGAATTGTTATAAACTTAAGAAGTTTTAAATCTGACGTATCTTTCAGGGTGGGCTCTTTTCTTGACTCTTCTGTGATGAATGAATGACAACCTGTAGCTCCCTACAAATGTTTCTTCTCATTAATGTTTGATAGGTTGTTTGATTTCTCCAACTACACTCTAAAAAATGCTGGGTTAAAAATAACCCAAGTTGGGTTGAAAATGGACTAACCCAGAAATTGGGTTGTTTTAACTCATCAATTGGGTTGTTTTAACCCAGCGGTTGGGTTAAATGTTTGCTTAAAACAACCCAATTGCTGGGTTAAAACAACCCAATTGCTGGGTTAGTCCATTTTCAACCCAACTTGGGTTATTTTTAACCCAGCATTTTTTAGAGTGTATAAGAAAAATATTCTCACCAAATGCTATATTTAAAACACACACCCATGTTTAGGAAGGAGACACAAATTGACACTCTATTTTACAGCTCAATTATTTATACAGTGTTGACCTCTGATGTCTGGGAGCCTTAATGGGCACATTTTCAAGGAATGTTGTTTCATGTACCATAAACCAAAATTTCTATAAGTGGGAGAGTTTTGCGAGTTGTACCGTGAGTTTTGTTATGAATCAATATTAATCTTTTCTTAATTGAATAAAATGTGTGTGTACATCTGAGCATGTAGTGTCAAAAAAATTATTTTATCAGGCCGAACAAAGTGTATATTCATAAATGGGTAAAACATTTTTTAAGAAAAATTGATAAATGCGATTTATCGATGAATTAAACATTCGCCCGTGCGCGAAAATGAGCTAAACGCCGTGCAAAATAACTAAAATTATTTTCTATGAAGCCCTAAATTACAAAATAAATAAAGCCTATTGAAATTTAAATCTGAACAATGAATTACTAAACCTGTTGGTTGGTAGTTTTTATTTATATTTCATATATGAAAAAAGTAGCCTACAATAAACGTTTGCGAGCACGCATGCTAAAACCAATCAATAGCCAACATTTTAGGTAGCCTAAAACGTCCATTGCGCAGCATTTTACAATCATGAATATGGCTATTTTGTGTTTAACATTATGGGGGACGTTTTCTAGATTTTTAATCTACTCACATTCAAATAGGCCAAACAGTGGGTTTAGAATAGTGGCAAATTCGCTTTATTTCATATGAAAGCCTTTCAAAGCCTAATCCAAAAACATCCCTTTGGAATCTCCCAAATAACTTTCCTAATCCTAATTTGCACAAGAGAAGATGCGCGGACGTCAAAGAATCAGAACCTAGGTCATGAAGCGTCAGCTAAGGACTAAACTGAGAGTAAAAGTAAACTAACACTTTAAAAAGAGTTATGAAGTCCTCCCGAAACACACAAAAGTCGGTTATCCTCCTTATCTATGTTAATTCCAACTATTTGAATCTTTTAATTAAACTCCTCGAGCTCGTGGATTCCTTCAGCATTTTTCCGTTTTTAACTTTTAGGGTCACGAAACCCCAAACACATTTTTTAGACATTTTTATCAACGAGTGGAAATTGGTTAGCTATTTTTGCGTCAGTGAAAAAAAGTTAGTCCTGTCCTGCGCATTATTTTTTAATTCTATACAAATGTTTTGAAACTATTAAACTCTTAACTACTTAAATTCAATTTATCAGCCTTTCTGTGCATTTAACCGGATTTCAGATGATCTTGACTAGGCTAAATCTATTCATAAATGGAATTTAACCTGCTTATAAATTCCTTTTAACGCTACAAATAACATTTATCTTTTGATCCATCAGATAATGTCAGTAATCCCTGAGCGTTATCAGCCACTACTGTATCAGCTCCTTTCATGCTGCTCTTGAAATTGAGTTTTAAGGCACAACCTTAGAGATGCCATCCTGATTTCATATTAATTCACTCCAACTGTTAGCACACAGGGAGCTCTTCCCAGCTATTTGTCCTGGAGGAGCCCAGGGTGCCCTTTTGATCATTTCAATCTCTCTCTGGTACAATAGTTCTGATTGGCTGAACGAGTAAGAAAAGGGAAAATCTTTAATTAAGTAGATAATCTCTTGTTGGGATGAGAGGAGCTCCATTTCAGAACCCCCTTGGCTCACACATGAGACCCCCAGCCTCTGAATTCTGGATGTAGGTTATATAGAGCTCTTGCAGACCCCTCTGCTTTCCAAGGTGAAGAAAAGTCTGCCAGTCCTCTCTCTCTCTCAGGATGTTCATGCATTTGGAGTTTTATTATTACGCTTTCATCCTGATGGCTCACATGAATTCTTGCTGCAGTTGGTGAGTTTCGCGGTTTATTTTATTTTGGTGTGGCGATTCTGATTAATTTACCCAATGAGTGCATTTATATCGACCGTTTATATCCTGTGCTAATCTCTGGATTAAAAAATCGGGGTGAAACACACTTCAACTAATCGGTTTTCTGTTCCGTTCCGTTATAAAGATGCTTTAAGACTGTTAGCACGAGGAGAAGACGCTATGTTTTATGCTTTCAAACTTGCGTTGTGCTATAGATATTTTCCATTTGAAAATGTAGGCCTACTTTTATAAGATCAGTAGCCTATTTTTATTTAGATAAACTTGTTTAAAAATGTATAAAAACGATGTTTTGTCAATGTGAAGCTTTAGGCTACTTGAACATATACAAGTTATGGGTCAGCTGACTTAATAGCCTGCTCTATCTTCCAGGTCAGTGAATAATTTCCTGATGACTGGCCCAAAGGTAAGCCAACATCTTTTGATCTGCTTTGGTGATAGAAACTTCAAAAAGTCCAAATCATTTATGGATTTGGGTAGTTAATGTTTGACGGTGACCCTGTGATCACAATGCAAGCAAGTGGCAAATTAAAAGATTCGCACACCACAGGTGCTGTATTTCTTCAACATGATGTATCTTCTTTGTGGATTAGGTATTACTTGCTACTTGGGGTGGACTGGACCATATAGCTTTCACACACTTCAGCTCATTCACAATGTGAAGTTGTGAGGACTTTTTACTGAGTGGCAAGGGAAGGGGCCTTTGGTGGGTGGTCATCATTAGCAACCCAGCCGCCCGTGAGAGCACTTGTGGTGCTGTCTCTTCTAAACCACTTGAGACATATTAGATTGTATAAACCACAGTTTCACAGCCACATAGACCCTTTTTGTTTACTTTTTGTGAGCATTTCTGATCAATCTCTGTTTACTATTGTGGAACTGCAAGAAAACAAAAACAGAAGAAAAAAAAAAGAAAGAAAAAGAAATTACACTACTCTAAGGTGTCGTTTTGGTGCTTTTTTAAAAACATATAATTTACAAAATAAATATCCGGCAAACATACATTTAGACCACTGTGGAACCATAGGGAAATATTTACATTTAATATTTAACATATTTAAAACTTTAATATCATTTCTAAAATTCAAGTTATAGACATAATGAGGGCATTTTTGTGCTTTTTAAATGTTTTTAACACTTTTCTACATCTACTCATTTTTTAACATTAATTAATGCATTAGGTAACTTACCGTGATAAATATTTTTTACTCCATTTATTATTTGTTAATGTTATTTAATAAAATGAAAAATTGTTTGTTCATGTTATTTCACAGTGCATTAACTAATGTTAACAGATGCAACTTTTGATTTTAATGATGTATTAGTAAATGTTAACATTAACTAAGATTAATAAATGCATGTAGAAGAACTGTTTAGCGTTAGTTCATGTTAACGAATGAAGGTAACATACGTTAACAAATTCAACCTTATTTTAAAGTGTTATCTATATAATTAAAAGCATGGAAATGACTCTATAATAATATTTTTGTACAAATTGTATTAAAGTTTAAAATAAATTCAATATTAAAATATAAATTTCACAATATATTTCACTATTGTTCCACTGCAATTTGGAAATATCATAACAATAATAATAAAAAAAGTATAATGTTTAGTCAGTTTTTTTGCAACCACTTCATAGTGAGGTGAGTGTGTATTTCATCCCAAGTCTTTTGCTGTGGTTTGCGTTGTTTCAGGCCTACTTGATCTACTCCAGCAGTGTGGCCGCAGGAGCTCAAAGTGGGATTGAAGAGTGCAAGTATCAGTTTGCGTGGGACCGCTGGAACTGCCCGGAGAGGGCTCTTCAGCTCTCCACCCACAGTGGACTCAGAAGCGGTGAGAACTATGACCTCTGTTGATGATGTTTTATATTGTGCTTTCAGATCTCTCAAATGCACACATTTGAATAGAATAAAAGTGCAAGAGTGTGTGTTATGTATATTATGTGTTTAGTGACTTAAAGCCCATCTGTATCAATCATAGAAACAGCTCTTAAAACAAACACAATGATCCTGTTTAAAATGTTGATGTGCCTGAAAACACTGCATTCTTGAGTCAATTAAACCTGGTCTGTTAATAGGCAAGTAGAAAAGCCACCAAGGGGATATTGTGCATCAGAATGAGTGAGTGAAATGGACGCCCTCTCAAGTCAAAGGGTGTGGGTCAAAGGTTTGCTTCAGACTCCTTTCATTAGGCATTCCTTAAGTGCCAAAGAGGGGACCTGTCGCAGTCCAGTGCCGACCCCAGACCGACAATACATGTATATGAGAGTAGACCAACAGGGCTATTCTCTGTTTGATGCAAGGGAAATAAGAGTCAAAAGCCATCCCTACCGAGATGATCATGATTTACTCTGGATGTTAGTAAAAAAAAACACGCTCTAGTATTTTACCAGCATACACAGAACATGGTATTTCATAGACCTGATAAATATAATGGCATTTCCACATAATATTTATTTCAGTGTTGTTTCTAATCACAGCAAACAGAGAAACAGCGTTTTTCCATGCCATCAGCTCTGCTGGAGTCATGTATACCCTCACCAGGAACTGCAGCCTTGGTGACTTTGACAACTGCGGATGTGATGACACCAGGAACGGCCAGCGAGGTGATAAACTAAAACATCTCAACATAGATGGAAAGTTAATTAACATTAAAGAAATATTCTGGGTTCTATATGGGTTAAGCATGTTTAACATAATTTTCAAGTAGGAAATCACTTACTAATCTTTTTTTGTGTGAAGTTATATTCAGTTTTACAACTTTGTTCCCATGAAAATGTAATGGCTCAAACCCTAAAACAACCAGAATGATGAGAACAAACATTACAGCTCAAATAAAACAGTGCTTTTATGTATACACTATGGTGCGAAAGTTTGGGGTCAGTTGGATTCTCTTATACTCACTATGGCTACATTTATTTGATGACAAAATAAATAATTGTAAAATATTGTTTAACTGTTTTCTTATGTCATTTTAAAATGTAATTTATTCCTATGATGGAAAAGCTGAATTTTCAGCATCATTACTCCATACTTTAGTCGCATGATCCTTCAGAAATCACTTTAATATGCTGAACTGGTGCACAATAAGCATTTTTTCTTATTATAAGTAAGAATATATTATATAAAAGTCATGCTGCTTAATAGTTTTGTGGAAACCACAATATACCTTTTTCAGGATTCTTTGATGTATATACATTTCTCAAGAACAGCTTTTTAAATGTCTTTACTGTTACTTTTCAACAATTTGATGCATCCTTGCTGAATATTAAAAGAAAAATCATACTAACCCCAAACTTTTGAACAGATGTGTATAAATATAGTTATTACACAGCTCTGTGGAATACTTGATTCTGATTGGTCAATCACGCCATCCAGCGGTATGTTATCCCCCGATAACAACACAGGCTCATCCGGGTAACTGAAGTCGGCGCTTTACACTGGCTAAGAACGTTTTTTCCTTGTAGATGTTTTTTCGTTTGGTGAGTGTAGTAAAGCTTGTTCGTACGGGAAGAAGGAGGCGGGAACCAGCGAACGTTCAAAACGTTTAATCAAAAATAAACAAAATAAAATGGCGGCGGCAGCCCCTCGCGGTCGACTGCCACCTACATACAAACACAAATGAACATAACATGAAAATAAAATCTGCAGCCCCTCACGGATGACTGCAGCGTACACATAACATAACTAAAATAAAACACAACACAAAATCCAGGCCTGGTCCTCTCTCGTCCCTCACTGTCGTCGCTCCTCCTTTATACTCCCTCACTACTCCGCGAGAGCCGAGATCGCTGTGGCGCGCAGCTGGCGCTCATCCTCCCTGATGAGCGCCGCCTCGTCCCGCCCTCACGGTCCCTCGACCTCGCTGCTCGCCACAGTGAGCTAATAAAATATTAAAACTCAAATCAATATTTTGTGTACAGTTAGGCCTGTTTAATTATGTTATCCGATATCATGCACTCGCTCTCTCTTGTTTCATAAAAACGTGGCTGCTGCCATTTTACAACAATTTTTTTTTTACACTGTAATGTTTTATAAGATAACAAACAGGTACGATTTTAAAACAGTTTAATCTCAAATCAATCTCTCTTATCCCCATTATTATTGATGTGGTGAAATATCTGTGTAATAAGTGATATAATAAGACAGTACCATATCCCTTAACTGTCCATCTAGTTTGCACTTGACACTTGCTAGCAACTGCTTTCTCCGCAGAAGCTTTGCTAATCAAATATTTTGAGTCGGATCAATGTGTCTAATGTCTTAATTATTTACCTATGTGGCAAGTAGCCGTGCAATAAGCAGGATAATGTACATCTAGCTGGTTGTTATAGCAGAATAAACCCATAAATGCAGAAAAGGAATTTCAATAAAAGTAGATGTCACTTAAGTAGAAATTTTCCATTTAGTCTAGCAAAAACATTCTGTTGTCATTACAGGTGGTCAGGGATGGCTATGGGGAGGCTGCAGCGATAACGTAGGATTCGGAGAGGTGATCTCCAAGCAGTTTGTGGATGCACTGGAAACCGGACAGGACGCACGAGCCGCCATGAACCTGCACAACAACGAAGTAGGACGCAAGGTATATGAAGTCATCTGCGCTGGTTGGGGCCTAAAATTCAGGCATGCATGTTGGCCACCAACAGCTCGCGGAGTGGCTTTTGAATAATTTTTCAGTGCTTCTAATGATAGCTTACCACCCAAGAGTTTCATTCACGGCCTCATAAGCAAGGTGCCACTCGTTCTCCCAATAGAGTGTGCGCTGTACCAGAAGGGCCTATTTACAGCCTGTGAATGTCCTTTATGACGAGGCCTTAACTTGAGATTCTTAGGATCAGTGGTGCAAGCTTAATTAGACGACCTAGGGGTCCGCACATTGCAAAGGTTCTGTATTCTGTTGCTTCCCAAATAAGTGTTTAGTTTTATTCTTGCAATAAGGATCTTACATTTATGTTGGTCTTTGTTGTACTTGAGAGAGCCACGGGGATCACAGCCATGTGGCTCAAGTGCTCTTTGTTTATCCTGTCTGTGCCCCGTCTGCAGGTTTTGTCAATTCATTGGCACCTGGAGCATCATTGTAACTGAAAAAATGTGAAAGAATTCTTTTTCACTTCCTCCTCAATGGACTTGCCACTGGGTCTGCCTATGACAGAAAACATGTTGACAATGGCTATGCAAAATAAATACACCCCTTTCCTGCGCTTAACAATCTAGCTCGATGTGAAACCCTGATTCTGCGTCTTACGCCGAGTGAATGAGAAAAGAGGCGTTCCTTTTTAAAGGACAGCTGTTTGTTTCAGCCGAAGTCAGGAATTCTTGTACGACCACCAAGAAAAGAGAAATCCCCAGACTTGAACCTTGAACCGCTTCCTCTTAACTCACAGTTTCCTTCTGCTTGTTTAAGTGGATGTATAGGGTGCCTACTAAAGAGCGCATTGTATATTTCGACTGATGAGTTCAATCCTAATTAGAATGTTTTGAAACATGAACATTTGCCTCTAGAATGCATGAATGAGTGCGTTCTTTAACATGAGATCCTCTCTTCAACCAGGCAGTGAAAGGAACCATGCAGAGGACGTGCAAGTGCCATGGAGTGTCTGGCAGCTGCACCACTCAGACCTGCTGGCTGCAGTTGCCGGAGTTTCGCGAGGTGGGCAACTACCTAAAGGAGAAATATCACAGGGCCGTGAAGGTGGACCTGCTGCGTGGCGCGGGGAACAGCGCGGCCAGCCGAGGAGCGATCGCGGAGACCTTCAGCTCCATCTCTCGTAAAGAGCTGGTGCACTTGGAGGATTCCCCTGACTACTGCTTGGAGAACCGCACTCTGGGCTTGCCGGGCACGGAGGGCCGTGAGTGCTTGAGGAAGGGCAAGAATCTGAGCAAATGGGAGAAGCGTAGCTGCAAGCGGCTGTGCGGAGAGTGTGGTCTGGCTGTGGAGGAACGCAGGGCCGAGACCGTGTCCAGCTGCAACTGCAAGTTCCACTGGTGTTGCGCTGTAAAATGCGAGCAGTGCCGCAAAACTGTCACAAAGTACTACTGTGTGAAGAGGACCAAACGGGTCACGAACGATAGTGCCAGCCGCAGGAAAAGCTATCGGTTGAAGAAGAAGCACTAGAGATGTCCTGAACTGTTAAGCAGATGATACCGTCTCAGAATACACCCTGTGCTTGAGAAGAAAATGATCTGAATGCTTTAATGGACACTTAGATCTCCAGAGCTGATACTTTAAACACATATTTGATCTGTATTATTTCACATAAGCAATTCAAAATGACTCCTGTATACATTGTAAGATAGCACTGAACACCGCATCTAACCAATATATAGCACAATAGACTGTGAATAACCTTTTCATTCACCAACAGTGATGTACTTTGATGGATAATTTATTGGAATGGTCATTTTTAAAGTCTTGAATTCACGATTCGGGCCACTTCTCCAGCTGCCATCAGAATCATTTCTTGCCTACTGTTTTCTTGCCTGTTTCTAGCATTCTGATAATAGTAATACCCTGATACTGTATATGAACTGTAAATAAGAGGAAGCACTTTGTATATTGTTAATTTATTGCACAGATACTATAGTGCTGTTTTTCTATGATAGTTTCTTTCTATGTGTTTTTTTCTACTTTGCTTTCATAATTAAAATTATGTAATAGGTATCATCTTTTAATGTTTTCATTCATTTAGGTTACATGAACGCATCTGTATTAACTGAGCCACTTGTTGTTTGTGTAGTTTTTGTAGCAAAAACAAAAAATGTGCTTCATAATAATAATAACATTTTAAGCGTAAAAAAAGTGAAAGGCCATATCATAAATCCCAGTTCCACACATTGTAAAATGTAATTATTTACCGTATACTGTTGGTCAGACCTAATGATTTCTTTGTCTTGGGCATATATAACCCTTTTCTTTCTGTATTCTTCAGCTTGATGTCACAACCCTGGGGCAGAGAGACAATGAGAGAGAGTATTTAATTATAGTCTTCCTTCCTTCACGCCTCTCTCAATTTCTTCTTCACAAATGCCTCCTTTTCAGTCTTGGTAATCCTCAAAGCACTCCCAATGTTTTTGCGCTTGGATGTTTCTTTACTGTTTAAGACTAGTTTAATTAACTTTGTTGAGACAGAGGGAAAACATGAACCAAGTCGCCCCACAAATCATCTAGCATCTAATTTTGTATGCTAATCTCCTTTTTCATGCCGCCATCTCGGGAGAAAAAAAAAAATGTTGGGAAAATTTAATGTAGCCTGTGTTGGGCTTCCTGTGGATGTTTTATTCCAGGCCCACCTATTTGGCTCTTTTCAGTCCTCTAGGGCCTTCCTTTGCTCGATTTAACAATGAATGGCGAGCTAATCAGCTCCCTCGGAAATGCACTGCTGCTGAAGACGCTAATCCCTCTCTCCTCCTCCTTCAATGGGCTGTCGCCTTCAAAAGGACTTTGGGAAAAGGCTTTGCATGGATTCACACTGTTTGCTGAATAGAAGTTAGTTCAAGTATTGTACCCAAACAAGTAGGGTTTATAAACAAATACTTGCCAGCTACCGTCCCATCTGCAGAAGTGCCAACCCTACAGTAAAACACAGTGACAAAACTGTGGCCCTTTAAAAGTTGACCAAAAAAACGAATTAAAAGTCTATTTATTTGGGATATCTTTTTCTGATGCGCTCCTCTTTGCTGTGTTTAAAATTGACAAAAATCAAGATCAAAAATAAAAACCCCTTGATGCCTTGCTAATTATGAGTTGAAGTGAATTCCTCCTACAAATTTACACCATGTAATTTGTCAGGTTAGACAATAAGAGCAACTCACTGTTATGGAGATATTCAATTGAAATGTGTATTTTCATATTCACATGCGAATTTCACTATCTTTAAATTAATTAAAGCAAAGTTAGCATAAAATAACCAAGGACTGGAAAATGTCCTACAGTATTTTATATGTTCTCTTTGTTTAGATCTGTCCCCTTAGAAAGGATATAGAAAAATGACATGCATATTATGAATTCAATCTTGTCAAGCTATGATATAAAATACAAAACAAGAGGTCGGACTAGTAAATTAGCCAAGCTAAGTGTTAAATCGGCCCCAAAGGCATGGTTGAAAAATCAAGCCCCAGTTGATTCAACCTTAAACCCTACTGCTAAACTTCCGTTTTATATTTGTTCACATGAAAGCAGGGTCACGACTGGAAGGTTGGCCTTGCCATGGATGATTTGCAGTGAGGCTTGAGTTTGAGGTGGCTGAGAGTGAAGTGACACACTGGAAGAAAACAAGATTAGACTTTGTCATGTTTGGCATGCACCATGTCAGCTTGGTTGTCTGATACATAGGATACATTTCATGTAGAAATGTGCATTTATTAAGCTATTATTATTAAAGATCTATTACAAAAATATTTTTTTATATTGGAATACACATTTTTATGAAAAATTATTCCGCTTATACAATATTGCAATTTTCTTTTCTTAAAATGTTTATATGTTGAGGTGTATATATAGCAGAGTGACTTTTGGCCATATACTCTCTTAGCTCACTTAAATGATGAAACAATCCACAGAAATTGGGAAAATTACATTTAATGGCTCTGAGAAACCTTGACTAATAGGATTTAAGACTTAAGACATCTGGGGGAAGAACACCAAGAGGTGGCTAAGGTCAGCATGGGTGTGAGTGTGGCGGTGGGTGGGAAAGCACTATTTGTCTGCTCCCTTTGACATTCCCCTAGTTGTGTACACCAGTTGGTTCACATGACTTTCAGATTAAAGGCTATACTCCAAAATCACAGCTAAAATATTTAAAGCTTTATCATGACCAGTCATTTGATAGGCCTACCTTTTTCGTCAGCTGTTCACACAAGGAAAGCACAGTTGTTGTTTTTAAATATCTGTCTTTGCAGATGCATGGAAACATTTAATTGCATTAACAGGTGCAATATTTGAGTTTTGCATAATAGTTCCATCTGCTGGTGAACTAATTATTCCCACTGACAAGATTGCTAGTTCATATACTGTAGGCCCTGTCCTAAATAGCACCCTAAACATTTGAGGAGTGCTTCTCAATATGATGTTTTATTAACAACGTTCAGGAGGAGCACGTTCAAATTATCTATCCAAAACAACTCGTCATCAGCAATTCCCACTTCTATCCTATCAACATGAGAGGAAGCATATATATATATATATATATATATATATATATATATATATATATATATATATATATATATATATATATATATATATATATATATATATATACACACACACAAAGTCAACCCACCGACATTCCTCAACAGTTCTCAGCATCCCTCCACCACCCAGACTCCTCACCCTTGGCTTGTTCCTACCACAGCCAGGGCTATCTGGGTTCGGACCAAATACCGAGCTCGGGAACCCTCTCCTCGGACAGCACGCCAAATACGCATATAATTTATTCTATATGACTTATTTGTAAGTGTGAACTCGTGAAACTCAAATTGATGCTTCCTCATTTCCTTGCTCCCCCATTCTCCAGCCTGTGACCCGGAAACCGATCAAAGAAAGTCATCTTGAAGGACATCTCAATTCTGTAATTGCACCGTGAAGAGGCAAGGAAAGAGGAGTGAGGAAGCTTCCAGGAGAGCTATGAGTGAGGATGCAGGAGAATCCTGTGCCGAATTCTTTCTTGTTGAAAATCCTAACGCACATATAAATTCTCTTCCCCCTTCAAATCTATCATCCATCAATTTATAATTTATCTTTGCAGTTTAAATAAACCTTACATCTCACATATTTCAACAGGACATCTTCCTTTATTGTTATTTATTATGAATTTTTTAAATGACCAAATTTCAACAACATAAGGGCATTTCACTTGAGCGTAGCTGATGACGATTTGAAGTGACGTTTGAGTGAATGAAAGAATGAGGCATTTATATAGCGCTTTCATATGTACTACTGTATCCTTTACAATCATATCGGGATCTCTCCTCAACCACCATCAATGAGCAGCATCCACTTGGACGATGCAACGGCAGCAACAGTACAACGGCGCCAGTGCCTTCATCACACACCAGCTATAGGTGGAGAGGTAAGACAGTGATAGAGCCAATTCAATGGATGGGGATTATTAGGAGGCCATGATTAATAAGGGCCAATGGAGGGAATCTGGCCAGAACACTGGGGTTTCACCTCTAATCTTTTTACGAGAAGTACCATGGGATTTTTAATGACCACAGAGAGTCGGGACCTCGGTTTAACGTCTCATCCGAAGGATGAGTGATCAAGAATGTTCCAAAATACAAATAAGATTTCCCTTGAATCCTCCATCCTCATTTTCTTGCATCCTTCCCTCACATCCTAAAGGTGTGGAGCTGAGACATGAGGATAAGGAATGAGACATTGCGTCAGTAGCTGACACTATGGGGACAAACTTTGTCCTGCAATACTGAAGCCCTAGAGCGAGTAAACATTACTGACCAATGACGATCAAGCGCTCATGTGATGGGCAGAGCCATACGCTATATAACACTGTAGGGGTGTTGAAATTAATCGTTTCTTCGATGCATCGCGATGCAGACGAGGACGATTCGGTATCGGTTCAGTAATAGACCATAACCGATTATAATGTACTGACGCTTTTTTGCCGTCATTTGTCACGTACGTGCAGTGTCGCACTAGCATACAATGGCAGAGGGAGGCAAGACGCGACTGTGAGTAATTAAAAATGCTCCAACTACTTTAAAAGCTGGCATCTGGGCACATTTCGGCTTTTATGAACAAAGCACAACCTGGAGAAGACACGTGCTGTGTGTAAATCATGTCACGCACAAATAAAATGTGCATGCGGAATAATACCACTAACTTGAGAAACCACGTCAGCCATTTTCATCGTGAGCTGTTAATGCCTGTCAGTGCCAAGGTGGACCCAGCTCAGCCAAAAATGGATCAAATTATATCAACGTTAGAGTTCTTAAGGGGCCTGTTTACACCTGATCACTTCATGCGTTTTTTACAGATCAGATATCTATCTGATTTATCAAAACAATTTCATCTACATTTGGTCACATAAATGTATCTCCGCAAAACTGATATAAATCCAACCTCCAATTCCCGCAGATTTAATGGAGTTAACGTCACCCAAAACAACAGATATGAGCTGCATTTTATTAATTTCACAATCAAAGACCGCAATAGGAGAGAGTGCGGCAACAGCACTGGTAAGATGTCATTAGGTTTCTTTACTTTTAATGAAGATTACTGTATGTTGAGCACCTGCGACTTGCTTTCGGTTTTATTTGCGGTAGTTTGTGCGCTAGCATGATGAAGAGATACGCAGCTGCTCGCCTGCGGCGATGTTTGCTTCAGTAGAGCTGTCATATCTGGCTATAACATGTCATATAGGCTGCTGGACCTGTATGGTCAGACAGCGTGTCCCCTTCCAAGGGAGCGTGTGTTAGGGAAAAGTAAAGCAGGCAGTGCGTGTTCTCTTCCGACACAAACAAGATCCAGAACATACGAGAGAAAATAGAGCAGGGCTAGATAAACTGCCTTCAGCTCCAAGCGGTTTATATGCCATTCCATCTGCATACCAGTCCATGTGCTGAAGCCTGGCCTGCCATTGCATAGGGCTCCCTAGCTGGTTGATGATGCATCCATTGTGACCACCATCCTCTCTACCACTCTGCCAATTGAGAGTCACCAGTCTATCCAGCCGCTCCGCCACGCACTGGGTGGTAAACAGGACTTTAGCTACATATGAAGTGGTCTCATATATAGCAGGTCAAGGTGGCAAATAATAGAGGAGATAACGCTGCATTCACGCACTTTGTGAAAGTACGAGGAGCCAAAACTAACCCTAAGGGTAGGAGTTTGAACTGATAAGCCACACCCTCAAAGGCAAACCTCAGAAAGAACCTGTGAGGAGTATGATGTATATGAAAATAAGCTTCCTTTAGATCCACCAATATTAACTCCCAGACTTAACATGTGTCTTCACCGTGGTTATCTTGAAAGAGTGCTTTGACAGCAAGGGTCAAGGGTCTCAGGACTAGAATGGGACGCAGACCACCATCCTTTTTCAGGACCAGGAAATATCGACTCTAAAGCCCGCTGTGGCGAGGTGGACGAGCGAGAGACATTGGAGGAGGTAGCGAGATCGGTGTGCGTGATTGAGAATGAGCATCACCTGCGAGGCACACCGGTCTTGAGTCCTCTCATGAGGGAGCACGGAGGCATATAAGGATGAGCGACACAAGTGAAGGACGAGAGAGGACCAGGCCTGGATTTTAAGTTGTGTTTTGTTTACGTTTTGTTATGTGTGTGTGCGGCAGTCGTCCTTGAGGGGCTGCCGCTTTTACTTTAATTTTGTGTTCATTTATTTGATTAAAAGTTGTTGAATGTTCGCCAGTTCCCGTCTCCTTCATCCCACACAAACAAACCCTGTTACATTGGTGCCGAAACTCGGGAGGAAGGAGATCCATGCTGTCGAAGAGCCCTCGCTGCTGAGGGAGATTGCGGTGCCCCTGGGTCGAGGTGGGGTGGCTGCCGCCCTAGAGGGAGCGGAGGAGTCACCGGCATTTGCCATGGGCCGGAGCCTGCGTCCATCCGCCATGTAGGGGAGGAGCAGGGAGCATCTGGGACTCGCTGATGGCTGCCCTCGACAGGAGGAGCCACCGCAGGCTGCCAGGGGGCGGATGAGGATCGAGCCGTCCACCGAGCGTCCAGTGCCATCGCATGGCATCGCGAGGAAGAGCCTCTAGGTGGGCTGAGGACCGAGCGGCAGTGTGTCAGGGAACCGGACTAGAATTTTTTTTTTCTCCTCTCTTCAATCTCTCGTCCGGTCGCTCTGGTAGTCTCCGTCTCCCGTTCTCTCATCTCGCCGGCCCATATCCCCGGACGCAGAGATTGGGCTCTCCGGGGGGGGGGGCGAGGTGGACGAGCGAGAGACATGGGATGAGCGAGTGAGATCGGTGTGCGTGATTAAGAATGAGCGTCACCTGTGAGGCACACCGGTCTCGCGTCCTCTCATGAGGGAGCACAGAGGCATATAAGGACGAGGGACAACAGTGAAGGACGAGAGAGGACCAGGCCTGGATTTTAAGTTGTGTTTTGTTTACGTTTTGTTATGTGTGTGCGCGGCAGTTGTCTGTGAGGGGCTGCCGCTTTTACTTTAATTTTGTGTCCATTTATTTGATTTAAATTGTTGAATGTTCGCCGGTTCCCTCCTCCTTCTTTCCACACAAACTAACTACGTTACACCCCCTCTCCTTTAACTTGGGGGTACCACCTCTATCGCTTGTTTGGCAAGAAGTGAATGTATCTACGTCCAGAGCACCAGGTCCTCCTGGTCCCGCAAAGCGGGGCGACCTGTGTGCGAACTGGAACATAAAGCCTTTTTCTATCGCATTCAGCACCCAGGGTGACGCGGGGAGCAATGCAAGTCAAGCATTCGCAAATCGCTAAAATGGCTGCAATGGCTCGTGTTCACTCGAGACGGCTTTGGGGTATGGAGCCGCTGTCGATTCCTAACTGAGTGGGAAACATATGGCTTGCTTGAACAGTAAACTTAAGAAAGCACAGGACTTACAATCTGCATAGCACCACTTAAGGGCAGGGACTCACATATAGTATATAGTCTGAGCATGGAGGAATGAGAGGAGGAAAAGAGCTTTGATATTGAGGCATGGTTGTTTTTGTTGCAATGTTTATTTCAGGCAGTAACACAACATTCAAACACTTGGCGCTGTCGCTCGCAACATGCAGGGGGACAGATGAATAGCCTCTCCAATGAGCCAGCTTTATGAACACCATCCCAGCAATTGGTACAAAACGCTGCTGCCAGATTTCTTACTGGGACCAGAAAGAGGGAACACATTTTGCCTGTTCTGGCTTCACTTCACTGGTTGCCAGTCGAATACCGTGTTACATTTAAGGTTTTATTGTATGTGTAGGGGTTAAATGGCCAGGCTCCACAATATATTACAGATTTGCTTCTCCATCGGAAATGTTCTAGGCCCTTAAGGTCTTTCAACAGGTTGATGCTGATCGTGCCGCGGTCTCTTTTGACGTTAAAAGGAGATTGTGCCTTTTCTGTTGCTGCTCCACGTCTGTGGAATGATCTGCCGGTCCACATTAGGCTCTCTTCCAATGTTGAAAGCTTCAGATCTGCACTAAAGACATATCTTTTTTCTCTAGCTTTCAGATCAATGTAATCTTATTAATTTGTGTCTTCCTGTCAGTTTATGTATTTCATTATATTATATTCTCTTTTTTATGAAAGGCGAACGCGCCGACTGAGCAGCTGATGCATCTGAGCAGATGCAGCAGCTGGTGCATCTGAGACTCCAAGAACCTCTCAGAGAACATCCCCCATGGCATCGCCAAAGATACATTGGTGACTCACAGGGGCATCCAGCTCTCTTCTTCTCTGAGTCTTTCATCTCATTGAGGGTGAGCCATAGCTGGCGGTTCAAAACCACTAAGTTGCCCATGTTGCAGCACACGGCACCTCTTGCAGAGAGCTAAATCTGTTCCCGAACGTAGCTCCTTAAACATCTCAGGGTCTGGGTCCTCCAAGTCAATCTTGAGTAGCTTGGCCTGGAACACTTGCAGTACCACTATTGTATGAAGCTACCTGCCCTGCCACAACGAAGGCCTTTTCTGTTATGTTCGCTGTAGTCCAACATGGTTTGGAAGTAAGCTGAAGGGCAGAGGTGGACCGCAATGGCTTCCTTGATGGGCGGCGGCTTTTTCATAGCCCCAGCAGTCAGATGAAAGAAACGTGGTCCTTCTGACATGGGGCCAGGTTGAATGAGGGCTGTGCAATGACACGGAGATCTCATCATGCACCTCTGAGGAGAAGGTTGCCGGCCTCTGGGGGGCAGCAGCTCGGTGGCCCAACTGCAGAAACCACTCATCCAGACAGTTCTTTGATGGCTCCTTGGGAGCTGACCAATCCAGGCCTAGCTCCTACACTGCTTTTTTGCGGATCCTCAACATCTCAGCATCGGCAGATTGATTGGCCATTTGCTCACCTTGCTGTGAAAAGCTTCCTCTTCCTGGAGCGAGCTGTCCTTCCCAGAGGCTGTTGTGGACATTGTATATGTCGATATGTCTGTCACAGTGCTAACAGCGGGGCCTGTCAATGGCCATCTTGACATGGGCACGTCCCAGGCACAAAATGCATGCCTCGTGTCCATCTGGAAGCTGAATTGGGCCCTGCACGCGTTGCATTACTTCTGGGCCATCTTCTTTGTTGCTGGAACGCTAGTATCTACCGCTCTATATTTAATGAAGCACATACAAAATACCAGAACCAGAAGCAATGAAACCTGTTTTACAGAATACGGAAATTTGTTGTTCATAACCCGTATTAGAAAACCCCTGAACTATATAAGGCCAAAGACAATAAAAAGTAATAAAAATACTTTTTTTGCCCTAGAGGGCAAAACAATGCTATCCTCCGTTGACCGCCAGTAATTTTTACCAGGTTTGTAGACAGTATTAATGTAGTAAGACTAGTAAGTGTCATTAAAATTCAATATACACCTTGATATTGCATACTTCGTACAGGCAGGCAAATGAACACAAGATATTAATGCAACACAAGGTTTCTCATTAAGTTTTTTCCCCCATCGAAAATCATTATAAAGAAAACGCATTGCGTTCATATTCTTGTTTCATCTACTTGCCTTTATATAGTATGCATCATCAAAAAGGTGTAACCTGAATTTAATCTTTTAATATCACTGTTTTAGTACATTAAGGCACTTTAAGGGTGGGTTGCACTAAGAATTATTTAGCCTGGTGTCGGTTCATCCCGATCAGCCCTTTAATTCTAATGGTCAGGGCCGGCCCTAGCATTTTGGGGGCCTAAGCAGATTTCAATATCGGGCCATCCCCCATCCTACAGCTGAATTAAACCTAGGGGTGATTCTAGGATTTCAATGAGGATATGACAAAAAAAAAAAAAGTATATGTGTGTGTATATTTATATATATATATATATATATATATATATATATATATATATATATATATATATATATATATATATATATATATATATATATATATATATATATATATATATATATATATATATATATATATAAACTTTTATTTTATATGTTGTTTGTATACTAGGATAGGCATGAACAATACAGTATGTATATCAAGTCAATCCCTGAATATTGAATTAATTTCTAATCATTTTAAATAACCATCTTATATTCAACTTATTATTTATAATTTATACTTATTATTATATTACTGTAATTTAGATTGGAAATATGTGGGGGGAAAAAATTCAACACAAAGTTTTAAACACTTTTTTTTTTTAACTCTACATTTGTGCAATAAAACTAACTTTAAAGAAGATCTACATTGATAATTTTTATTCATGGAGATAACATGGAAAATGTGCCATGCTTTAGTGGATTTCTGTCATTTGGTGGATTAACACCATTCAAATATTAACTTGAAAATGATTCGAAATTACCCCTACAACCAATAGATGGCACCCTTTTATAGTTCTTTGCTTGCTGATTTATTATACAATAAAATTTTTATAAAATTCTAGCAATTTTATTGCACTGAAGTATGAAGTATAGCAAGATTCAACACTTTTTTCCCTCCTCTCTGCGCCAGATTGATAGTGCCGCCTTTTCCTTTTAAACAGTGCAATTTAAGCAAACATGATTCACAGGCCCGGAGACACGACGACGCACAAGCAAACGTTTTCTGATCTGAACGCACGGCATGGGCCCCCCTAGTGGCCATGGGGCCCTATGGAACCACTTGTATCGTTTATTAGGTAGGGCCTTTCTTTAGAACGGGGTTTCTACATTGCTAATCTGTGTTTAAAATTAAGTGATGCAACACAACTCCATTTAAAATAAAACCCAAATCAACAAATCCTTGATTATCGTTAAACTTTGCTTAATTTAATCCTTATTGGTGTAACTCACCCCATGATGTTTTTCACGTTAAGAGTTTTAAAAACCTCCCACTGTTTTTAGTGACTGAAATACTGCAATACTGTATATGTGCTGTATATGGATCACAAGTGCCCAAAACTTGCATCTTGTTCACATATATTTTTTAAAAATTGAACAGGCAGGCTTTGCCCTCCAGGGCTCCGCGACAGTCACGTGACTGAAAACTTTAATTCACCCGATAGACACTGAGTGTATTCGACACTGAATAATAGCAAACAGACACTCTGGAGCAACCCAGTATTAAATAAATTATTTTGCCAAATTATTTTGCCAAATAATCTTTGTAATGTTTTTAAAGTTTTGGCACTTATTTCCAGGACTGTTCGCATATTTTTGGGCCTGCAAAGGTTCTCCCAAGACATGATGTTAGTCTAGATGTATTTCTTGTAGCTTGATAAGAAAGTGTTTCTCTTTATGTGATGCATCTGTTGAGATAAAAAAAAAAAAAAAACATACAGCTAACTAGAATGAATCTAAAGTAGGCTATGACCGACCACCACGAATAGCAGCTGTCAAATATCCCCATCTACTGTTCGATTTGCAGCTCTGCATTTTTCTCTTTCCCCATAGGTGTGTGTGCACGAGAGATTAATGTAATCTTTGATTTAACCACTCTTATAATTTAAGGGACAGTCAGGCATTGTATTTATTTATTTAAAGGAAAAATTGAATGAAAATAAACTTTTGCACAGAGCGTTTAGCCTACAGCTTTCTGGAATACTTGATTCTGATTGGTCAATCGCGGTTTCAGACGTCAAATATTTCTGAAGGCAAGAAGACTTTTAAGTAAAAAAAAACAAAAAAAAAAACATACATGGTGCTCTGGTCTTTTGTAGGCCTATCTGCACGTTTACAAATCGGATCAGTTACAACTGTAGGAAATTACTTTGGTATTTTGTATGACATTTACCGTTTGTTATTTTGAGATACCTATTTTGTTTATGTTTTGTAATGATTGACATTTTTGTAACATGTTTCCATATAGCTCGCTCGTCCAACAGTTTAGCGACTTTTACTTTGAAAAACAACCCCCACTTCCGGTGGGGGGTTATGGAAGCATCACCAATATTTCTGTTTTCACACTGCTTGTATGACTGCTCGGGTCGCTCTCGTTTGTTCGTGCTTCGGCGGGGTGTGTGAAAGCCCAGGAGCGGTTCTCGCGCTCGCGCTCGCTGCTCCTCTTCCAGCTCAACGGCTGTGCCGTCTAACCTCGCGCAGCTTCATTGTGAAAAAACAGCAATCCTCTGGCGCACTCAGAGGACATGGCAGCCGCGGCCGTGGCTGAAGCGGACCCAGCGGAGACCTATGGTGCAGCCTGGAATGAATCGCAGCTTCGACAATATACTTTCCCAACCCGACCGATACCGCGACTATCCCATACGGATCCGCGTGCCGAGGTCCTCATCAATAACGAGGTATGTTGGCAGATTCGCCTGCTTTGAGTTAGAATGCGACAGAGGTAACGTTAGGAGCGGAGAGCTGCAACACATTTATGTGGGTGCAAGGTGCACTCTAACGAAAGGATGATTTAACGTTACCCAAATTCATGCAGTAGACTATTAAACGTCCTTGTTTAACATAAAATCGTACGTTGTGGTGAAACTCTTTGATGAGTTTGATAGGAGATCCTGTCAGATCCCAATAAGCCGACTATTCTAAAAATGTTATTCTTTAGATATAGCACTGATGATTGTGTAACTGCAAAGACAAATGAGGTTTTTATATAGAATTTCTGCAAAAAGTGAGAAGTTTACTGATGATGTGGTAAATGTAAATAGTAGCTAGCCTGTATATTTCTTAGAAAGGTTTCTTAACTTGTTAACTATATAATATTGTAGTTGTGACCACAACAGTTATTCCAATGTCAATTTTTTTTTTAGATTATCATAAGAGCACCATAATAGTGTTTTACATGGCCTTGCACCAAACAGAAAGAAAAAGTATGAGGAAAAAATAAATGATAATGATCACATCAACATCGATGTACGAAATAAATTCTAGCATAATCAAAGTCTTGCTCTGTACACTAAGAACGACTGTGGCAGTTAAAATGAGAACAGTCAAAGCACGTTGTTCGTGTTGTGTTGACGCTGTCTCGTGTAAACAGTAACATTGGACTATTTTAGCCGTACAAGAGTCCATACGTTTTGACACGTTTACAATGGTTTAATTACATTTCTATTATCTTAAGAAGTTATATATATATATATATATGCATAAATGCCATTTTAATCAGATCGGGTACATTTCTGAATTAATCATTAGTCCAATAAGTTATTTAATATTGTGTACATAATAGATAGCAGTTTGCAGCTAAACGTTGATGTTGATGCATGGTGGTTTGTTACTGTAGCGGTCCGGTCGTCTGTAGTTGCAGCGGAGCGCGAGAGCAGCCTACCCGCGCGCGTGCTGGAACAGTGTACGTTCTTCTAGTCACGTAGCACTTGTCACTTTTTTTTTATGCTGCAGCATCAGTAATTCTGTGTCAAATAAACGCCGAGCGTTGGCGGGGTCACTGCACGATTCGGACAGTATATTTGCAGTTCTCTTTAAATAATTATTTAAGCTCTAGACTAAATATTTGCACTTCAATGTAAACATGAGTGTGGAAGTGTGTTTGGTGCTACAGGAAACATGCAGCATAGTTAAAGGTGATTGTGCCTACAGACTGTTAAAACTACTACTAATGACCCACCAACTGAGAATGGCACTCCATTGATCTGTTGTTGTAAAGAATGTTTAAATATGATTTATATCGTAAATATTTCAACTTTTTATGATTTTGTTTTTCTTTTGTAGGAGCCTGTTGTATTAACAGACACCAGTTTAGTATATCCAGCTCTAAAATGGGACATGCCCTACTTGCAAGAGAACATTGGAGATGGGGACTTCTCTGTTTACACTGCAGAAAAGCACAAATTCTTGTATTATGATGAGAAGAAAATGGCTAACTTTCAAGACTTTGTGCCCAAATCTAGTCGAATAGAGATGAAATTTTCTGAGTTTGTGGATAAGATGCAGCAAACAGAAGAACAAGGTGGAACCGAAAGGTATGTTAATGCGATTTACATCAATGCATCTGATACATGCATGTTCATAACTGCTGGCTGAGGTTTATTTATTTACAAAAATGATTTTGTCATTTAAAAAAGATTGCTTGCTTTCTTTATTATTTCACAGTTAAAACATTTTGGCATCAAATAGGTGTATGTTTGTGTACATTTGCCCATAGTGTATATTTAAAATGTACTTTAAAGTTTTGATCTATTTATAATAACATGAAGAGTTGATGTGTGATACTGTGGAAAAGTGTTGAGATGCATGAAATCCAATCCAGAAAATGAACTTGCTCCGCTGTATGACTAAGCAGTTAATTCTGCCAACTGGTGTCCAGCCCATATCACTAACCATTTGATACTCTGCTTTGGTGGCTTTATTGCTATATGATTTGTGATAATCTTGTTTCTGGTTCTAGACCTTTAACTGTTGACCTTACTAGATAAATGTTAAGCAAGTTCAGGTAGATATTTTACTTATATATTTAGATATAATTTTGTTATTTCTAAAGAGGATTGGATGCATTCTAAAGTATCACTTGATTTAATTTGACATTTTAAGATGCGAAATGACTTTGTTTTTTAAAATGTAGAGTGTACTTGCAACAAACACTGAATGATACAGTAGGCCGAAAAATTGTGGTGGATTTCCTTGGATTCAATTGGAACTGGATTAACAAGCAGCAAGCAAAACGAAACTGGGGACCGCTGACCTCGAATTTGCTGCTCATAGGCATGGAAGGTATTCAAATTATTAGGATTATTATTTAAAATAGAACAATAAAATACAAATTTGATTTGTCCTTCTACCTTTAAGTTGGAATATTGGTGGTAAAGTCATACCATGTTTTGCTTTGTTTCTTTTATCCTCTTAAAATATCACGCCAGGCAATGTGACACCAGCACACTATGATGAGCAACAGAATTTCTTTGCACAAATCAAAGGACATAAGAGATGCATCCTCTTTCCTCCGGATCAGTTTGACTGCCTCTATCCTTACCCAGTTCATCATCCGTGTGACAGACAGAGTCAGGTATTTTTGTTTGATGTCGCCTTAGACCAGTGGTTCTCAAATTTTAGTTTGTGACACTACACCACAAGTTTGCATACATTGTAAAAAAAAAAAAAATATATATATATATATATATATATATGTATATATATATGTGTGTGTGTGTGTGTCTACTACTCTATTGCACAGCCCACATTATACTTCAGCAATACAGCATGTAAACTAATGTTCAAGTTGCATGCCATTATATCTTGTAATACAAAAAAGGTAAAATATTGTATTCATCCATTTTATTCACATGACATTTTCACTCATTCACCATATTTATTACCATCACTGGGGTGAAGGAAGTGATGGTGGTGAAAACAGAAACATTAAACATATAAACAGAGCTTTCAAGAAAATATATGTTGATCATAGGATTCAATCCATGTTAAGTTAGCACAAAACCTACCAAATGTAACATTTACTGACATTTATATTTATATATATATATATATATATATATATATTATATTTAATCCACAATCTTTGTCTGTATATATAGTGCTGTTATACACAGATTGATTGTATATCAAATGTTGAAATGTTGTACTTGGCCTGAAAAGTTTGTGAACCACTTGCTGAACAACTTTGTTTTCAGACTCTTTAAGACTGTAACAATAATAAATAAGCAAAATGTTAAACAAAAATTTGTTTTTGTTTTTTGCATTCATAGGTTGATTTTGAAAATCCTGATTATGACAAGTTTCCTAATTTCAAAAATGCTGTTGGATATGAAGCTGTTGTGGGACCTGGTGATGTCTTGTACATCCCAATGTATTGGTAAGATTGTTTTCAGATACATAGAAAAGTTTGATTACCATTATTACTTTATATTGAAGTGAGTTATACAGCAGGCCAAGACTGTGTTTTTCCAAACAAAGGCAGAAGGGGAGAGAGTGCTTGGAAACTCTGTTAGGATTTTTTGTGGTGCAGAAATTACACACTTAAGTTTTCATTACTTAACAGTTTTATTTTTGTGCAATAAATGAATTTGACCTCACTCATAAATATAAATTAATTAATAAATGGGATTTAGTTTTACAAAATGTATATTTATATACAGTGTAGTAGTAACCCAACTATTGTTGGCTTTCTCAGTTGCATGGCTCGTTCGGCAGGCCTCTGCTTCCATGGGCTGCTGACTTAGTTTCAAGCCTGTGCGAGTGAATCAGCCATGACGGCTTCCTCTTCCAACTCCTTGCTCCCCCTAGTCACTGGAGGGCAAAATGATGCCAACCAGCTGTGTAATTCTACAGTCCAGACTTTTTCCCCATGGCTGCCTGAGTGTGAACATCTCATCTCTTCTTTTAACCTAGTGTCACAGAAGGGCCTCCATTTGAATTAGAGGAATAACATATGAATGTTGTACAATTTTTTTTTTGAGGATTTCTGTATATCTGTACTATATCTGATCCGGCACATGGGCAAAGAGTGGTGCATTGTGGCGTTGTGCCGCATATGAGGTTTACAATCAAGCACATGCTACAAAAGTGGAGCTGTAAAGGTTTTCAATAGCTCTGTAAAGTGCAGTTTGTTTGTGTAAAGTGCACATTGGCACTACAGAGAAGACAGGCATCTTTAAATGTGTGCAGGGCAAGAAGTTTTAGTCTTGTATTATGTGATTTGCATTAATTACTTAATCTAAGGGTAAAGTGGCAGGTGTGTCTGAGAATGTTTGCATTGAGATTAGTTTGACTTTCCTCCAGGCAGGGTACTCTTATCTTAATTGCCTGTCATAAAAAGCTATTGATTGTTATTATATCTAAAAGCTATGTGGAATAATTTGTATGCGTTCATTCGTTTTAGGATAACTTTAAAGTAGAGATTAGGGTTGTGACGATAGTCTGAAATATCGCAGATAGCTGATGCCTTTGATGATATCAAGACAATAATTGGCTAATTTTCCCATTAATGCATTCAATTATTACTACATGGGCGTCGGAACCATTGTATGTGGGTGGGACAAGACCCACCCACTTTTTACAATCAATGATTTTGGACCCACTCACTTTTATCGTCTCTAACATTCAGCACATGTCTGTTTACCTACCCCTAATCGATAAACACTTATTATTAAACACATGTTAGACGCTTTATTTCCACTTTTCTAATATTTTCTTAATTTTTATTGAAAATAAATGCCTTTCCGATCTGATATGTGATGGGAAAAGGGAGGTCGATTTGTGTCACAACTTGGTGCTGTGCGTCTTACCCCTACACTACTGACGCTCTCAATGATACGGCGATTTCCGTAACTTTGTCTTTCCGAACTATGTTTAGCAAAGCGGTATATTTGTACTTAATGTAATTCTGAGGACCCACCCATTTGTTTTGCTTCCGACGCCCATGTGTATGTGTGTGTGTGTGTATATATATATATATATATACATATATATATATATAGGGGTGTAACGGTACACAAAACTGACGGTTCGGTACGTACCTCGGTTTTGAAGTCCCTGTTCGGTATGGATTCGGTACAGCAGTTTTACAAAATTGCTTTTTATAAATTTTTATTCAACAGTGGTTTAATGAAAAAAATTGTGTCTGTCCTTAAATTAATTAAATTATAACAAAAAGTTTCTTAAAGATAATGCTGTAAACTATATAGGGAGCCCTTACTTACATATAGCTATTAAAGATTAACAACAGAGCCCACACTATTTGCCTAAATTCAGTTGCTATTTATTTTTAGATATAATAATCAACACTCATAAGCTTCACATAAGGCAGTTTTTGCATTAACTTCTAAATCTAATTATTTTTATTCGTTGTTGAAATATAATCATTTAGTGGCTGTAATTTTCATGACAGGTTTATTTAAATATACATTAAATAAACAAGACATCAGTAACAGGCTTAGTAGTATATAATGAATATATATATAGGCTAATATAATGAATATAACGGCTAATAGTGTATGTATTCAGTGAAAGAGTTGATTTCTCTAGTGAGCTAACAGCTGTGGACACTGAATGACTTCTAAGTAAACGTGATTCTGCATGACATTGTTTACAAGCAGTTTTATTGTCTTTCCGCGGTTGAAACACAGATGGAGCGATTACGCGACATATGATACATTTCAGTAAGTTGTAATGTATCCTCAACATACCTTAAGATGTATTAATTTATGTTTATTCTTTAGGAAGAGATGATCGCATTGACTCGCGCGCCGCACGCTGCCTGCAAGTTGAACTGATACGCGTCTATGATCGCATTGACTCACGCGCCGCCGCTTTAAGTTGAACTGATACAGTCACATCTATCAGTCACATCACATTAAAGAGCGTTAAAACGGCATTTATCGTTTGAATTTCGTGATAAAATGGACTGAATACTTAATATGTTCGTGTGGGAACTCGGATTGAAGTGTGTTCCGCGCTTACAACAAGCCGACTGTTAACTATTAAAGATTACATTCATAACCGTTCGGTACACGCGTGCACCGTACCGAAAGCCCTGTACCGAAACGGTTCAATACGAATACGTACACACCCCTAATATATATATATATATATAATTTTTTTTTTTATACTTGCTACTGTACTTTGCTAGACTAACTGGGACTAGTCACAGCACTTATGCTAAATGATTAAATGTAAATAGTCCATAAGAGAAATATTAAGCCAATAAATAAAGATAGTTGAAATAACGTTATTAGCATATGTTGAGGTAGATTCAGCTCTCGTCGTGTCAGAGAATTAATGCGCCGTAAATTTAATGAGAAAATAAGTAATCCATTGCCTAATATTTTTGTGGAAACCATTCTTTTTCAGGATTCTTTGATCAGTGGAAAGTTCTAAAGAACAGCATTTATTTGAAATAGAAATATTTTTTTAAGTCTTTACTGTCACTTTTGATCGGTTCAATGTGGTCTTGCTGAATAAAATTATACATTCCTTAATAAAAAAAAAAACATCTTAATGTATGGTAATGTCTACATTTATTGAATTATGCTAAATAAATGTTTGCACCGTTTATTTTGTAAAGGTGGCATCACATCGAGTCCCTGTTAAATGGAGGAGTGACCATCACAGTAAACTTCTGGTACAAGGTATGCATTTGCAGCACCATCTCAGTCTTGTTTACATACGTGATATATCTTTGCATGAATCAACCAATATTGAACAAAATATTTCAAGGGGACACCCACTCCAAAGAGGATAGAGTACCCTTTAAAAGCTCATCAGAAGGTGGCCATAATGAGGAACATAGAGAAGATGTTGGGAGAGGCCTTGGGGGACCCACACGAGGTACAGAAAAGTAGAACAGTCAATCATAGCCATTTCCGTTTTTAGGTCCACAGATATGAATAATGCATTAGGAATTCCCTGTGTATTTTGACCTTGACAATAACCTAATTACAAGTATATTTGTGGCTAACCTGCTTTAAACCTGAATCAAATTGTGCATGCCTACTTTTGACTGTGACTAGAGCAAAAAAAAAAAAGAATAACCTTTTTTCCTCCTTCCAGTATTGAATGAATTGTTTAGCATTGTTCACAGAATACATTTTATATTGATTATTCTATTCTCAACAGGTTGGTCCATTGCTGAACATGATGATCAAGGGCAGATATGATCATGGACTGAGTTAATGGCCTGAGCTGAAGCCTCTAGTGTGCTGCTAAGACGGTCTGTTTATATGGATTTGAGTATATGCTTGTGTGTACATTCGGACTGTTGAAATGCCAGTGCATGGCAGTATTTTGGCAGCATAAAGACTTCCGCCTTTTGTCTGCTTCCATTTACTGGACCCATTATTGCTAGATCTGTGTTGGTGTAAGAAGAAAACCACTGGTGAGAAATTGATCGATTTGATCTCTCCTTAAAAAGAGTCCTTAAATCCATATGTGTGCAGCATTACATGCTAAAAAATAGACTCTATTAGCATTAGCAGAGCCTGTAAAGCACTTTTACACCACTCAGAGCGCCTGTTGTCAGGTTTTGTCCCATGTTGGGACAAAGAAGTTGCCATATGTCATGAGTCCTGTGGTTCTGAGTCTGCATAGTAAAACTGGCAGAGTGCCTCGAGCATATCCACAAAGGAGGATGATTTACAACTTAAAACCTACCATCGGTTCATTGACGGGTTTGAACTGTTGATGTTATCATTATCGATGGTGTTTTGTGCGTTTGCTTTTGAATTTGTTCTCATGACAATGATGTTTCAATGTTTCAGCCACAATATGTTTTTAAAACAAGGGATTTCCTTTTGTAGCCGACTCACTGAATTAAATTTTGCATTTGTATATGCATTTTCGTTCTTCTTTTTTTTTTTTAGCTATGTGTATATTAAGGCAAATGTTTTAGTTTCTTGGTGTTATATTTTTTTAATGTAACATTATATGGTACCATTTCAGTAAGGATTGTAATTCAGAACAAACTACACTTGCCAAGTGTTAACTGTCTCCATGAATTGTAAGGAAATAAAAGATTTTGAATGGTTTGATCTATTTTTTGTTGTTGTTTTGTTTACATTGCAACTACGATTTTCATTATTGCAGTTTTTGTTATCAGTATGGGTACATTTTGTTAGGGGATAACAGTTTAGGACCCAAGACCAGGGGGGGTGAATTATTATGTACTTCAATGTGTCAAAAACATCATACAGCTCAGATAGTCATGTCATATGTCATTTGAAAGGTCTCACTGAGTAGAACACAACAAGCCTAATTGTTTTGGGCTTTGACTGAATTTTCAGCGAGTTTTTGTCAGTTAAGTCCTGCAAGACCCATATGTAAATAATATACTGATGCGGCATTCACGTGGCGTTTTTCACTCGTCTCTTCATGAAAACGTGGAAAATGGCACATCGTTATTTACAGCAGACTCTCACGATTAAAAAGAGACCAATGACACCATAATCCATCTCTTAGATCTTAAAATATCCCTCGTTAAAGTAGAACACAAACAAAACAGCACCAAGCCAATGAGCGGAGTAAAAGAAATAGCAGTTGCTAACACTTAATAATAATAAATATGTATATTTTCTAAAAATATAAAGCGTGTTCTAACAAATGATACCTACCTTTTGACTCTCCTTGCTGTAGTTTTGGAGTTATGAGTCTTTAAATTGGTGTATGTCACTCAGAAAACAACAGTTTTAAAAATGCTTTCGGGAGTCAAGGTCTGAACAAAAAGGCTACCTTTGTTCCAAATGCTGTAACTTTGGACTACTTTATGCTATCACCACAAAATTGATCCAGATGTAGACCACATATAGGGGAACATCACCAAAAAAGAATTAACCTGCTACCGTATTGTCTTCCTGAGTTATTGCATGTAAAATATGAAAAATTATTTTAAAAAAATACAATTTTTTTTTGTCTTTTATCAGCAGTTTCTCAGCAATAGATTGTCCAAATGTAATAAAATTTATATTTTCTAAAAATATAGAAAGTTTTCTAACACATGATATATACTTTTTGACTCTCCTTGTTGTAGTTTTGAAGTTATGAGTCTTTAAATCTGTGTATGTCATTCAGACAAAAAATCTCTAAAAATGCCTTCAGGGCTTAAGGGGTTAATCAGATGCACGTCTCCATAGATCACTTGCTGATGCTTTCACTCCGGAATTCGGCATGTAATGATGGTAGTTTAACAAACTCAGGGTTACAGGATTAGTTTCGCGTTGACAAAACCAAACTAATCTATTCAGGTTTTGTTGGTCCCATGATGCTGATCATCAGCTTTCTCTGTCAACTCAGGCTTTGATCCTGTTTAGCTGTGACATCAGTAATGAACAGCCAATCACATGCTGTGGATCAGTGAAACTGAGATTCACTGAGAGAAGCAGCGAGATTAATTTCTCTCTGCAGAATATTACATGATTGAAAAATATTAAGAATTTAACAAATTTACACAGCAAGAAGAAAAGAGCTGTCTATACAAGAGTACAACTTAAAGAAAAATCTAACTACGTCAATGCAAGTAAAGGTTATGAAGTTAGTTTAGCTGCTATATAGAGAGAATTGAACATTTAAGCTCTCATGTCTAGTCATTTTTATAGCTTATTTGTTTGACCTTTATATAGGCTATTTATATTCATTTTAACAAAGTGCCTATTAATGATTGATTAACTAAAATGATACATGTGTAAATGATTAAGGGTATTACATAAATGATATCTAAATCATTCAAAATTATTATTATTATAAATAAGCATTGTTAAAAGCCAGACGCTTTAGTCTTTAAAAACCATTTGCTATGTAGTGACCTTTAATTTGGAGTAGAAACAGGGGGAGTGACTTTTTTGCATCAAAGGTGTGTCACTTTGCTCACAGCTGATTGGTCCAATTTTAGTTTGAGATCTCTATCCAGAACATTACCTGCCCTGGGGCCTATACCATGAAGCCAGTTTAGCTGGCTAGCCAGATATGTTTAAGCTTAGTTTGTGCTAATCCTGGGTTTTAGGTACCATTAAAGTGGTTTGGCTTTTAGCAGTGTTCATCTCCATAGTAACTTACGCTCCACGGCTAACCTGCTCCAGGGCAGGTAATGTTCTGGATAAGAGATCAAACTGAAATTGGACCAATCAGCTGTGAGCAAAGTGACACACCTCTGATGCAATAAAGTCACTCCCCCTGTTTCTACAGGTCACTACATAGCAAATGGCTATTAAAGACTAAATTGTCTGGCTTTTAACAATGCTTATTTATAATAATAATAATTTTGAATGATTTAGATATCATTTATGTAATTATTATACCCATAATCAATTACACATTTTAATCAATCATTAATAGGCACTTAGTTTAAATTAATATAAATAGCCTATACAAAGGTCATACAAATAAGCTTTAAAATCAATAAATAAAGCTATAAAAATTACTACATTACTCAATTCTCTATATATCAACTAAACTAACTTCATAACTTTTACTTGCATTGACGTAGTGAATATTTTCTTTAAGTTGTACTCTTGTATAGACAGCTCTTTTCTTCTTGCTGTGTAAATTTGTTTAAATTCGTAATATTTTTCAATCATATAATATTCTGCAGAAGAGAGAAATTAATCTTGCTGCTTCTCTCGTGAGAAGTGAATCTCAGTTTTACTGATCCACAGTGTGTGATTGGCTGTTCATTACTGATGTCACAGCTAAACTCCTAAACTCAGGATCAAAGCCTGAGTTGACAGAGAAAGCTGATGATCAGCATCATGGGACCAACAAAGCCTGAATAGATTGGTTTGGTTTTGTCAACTCTAAACTAATCCTGTAACCCTGAGTTTGTTAAACTACCATCATGGTACAGGCCCCTGGAGCAGGTTAGCCATGGAGCATAAGTTACTATGGAGATGAACACTGCTAAAAGCCAAACCACTTTAATGGTACCTAAAACCCAGGATTGGCCCAAACTAAGCTTAAACATATCTGGCTAGCCAGCTAAACCGGCTTCATGGTATAGGCCCAAGGTCTTGAGCAGGGTCCAGCTTGCCCAGAAAACAAGTCCACCCATCTCCTAGGATGCCCGTAATCCACCTCCAATACTGATCTGTAACACAGAATACTGCGCACATACACGGTTTCTCAGGTTGGAGTTGGTAGAGCTCCATACAGATAACATGTTGTTCTCCTCAGAGAGAAGTACAGGCAATATTAATCTTTATTCTTTTGTGTTTGAGTAAAAGGAAATAATATAAAATGAATAACATATAATATAATATAAATATAAATGAAAGCATATAATTCAGTCAAAAGGAATGATACCAAACATTCAAGAGAACATTAAGAAATCGTTTAAATTGTCTTAATATCTAGGAGGATAGATATTGATTAAGGATTTGTATATGTATATTGAAGCAGCAGTGGATTTCAGAATCCACCTCTTCAATTTATCATACAAAATGTGAGTGTGCTAAAATCAGACTTTGACCTACATTATTATCTACTACCATTCAAAAGTTTGGGGTCACCAAGATTTTGTAAAATGTTGAAAGCAGTCTCTTATGCTTACCAAGGCTGCTTTATTATTTTTAAACAGCGATGCATTTTTTATTCTTGATTATTAGAATGTTGAAAAGATCAGCATTTATTTGAAACATCTTTTGTAACATATATCTGTCAGTTTTGATCCATTTAAAGTGTCTGTTGCTGAATAAAAGTATTAATTTCTTATAAGATTACTGACCCAAAAATTCTGAAAGGTAGTGTAGGTTCAGGAAAGATAATATGCAAGAACCCAATTGGCCACTTTAATCCTTTAAATGTATGCAATGTTTTACATTTTTGTATCATAAAGTTGTGATCATCTACCTATAGATGTATCAGGCTTGTCTCAGCTGACTTTATATATTGCCAAAACTCAATGTTGATGTTGAACAATGTAGGCCTACCGACAATGATAGCAGTCATCTATCATATAAAATCTGTATCATCACAGAAAGAATATCAAATAAATCAACTCTGGGAGCATTTGTCTTGTTACAATCATTCATACAAAGATTATGTAGGAATAAAATATACCAGAGAAATTTGGAAAAGTTTGAAGTGTTTGACAGAATTATTGCACAAGTGTTCGAGCATTAGGCCTATAGCTTTGTGCTTCTGAGCATGATCCCGTGTAAAAATTTAAGAGAACAAAACCTGTTACTTCAAAGTATCTGCATGATCTTTTGATCTCTAGTTGTCAGCACTGATTTCTGAGTGGCTTAAAGTGGTTTCCTGTTCTTCATCTAGTCTTTAAATTAAACTTTTGTTATTTTCTCACCTCTGTCTTTAGGTGTATATTCCTATAAAATTCCTTTATTATTTGGACACAATCTCTTCAAAGTACCCAAAGCTCGAACAATAGGCTACATTTTGGTAACACTTACAATAAGGTTTCATTAGTTAACCGCACTAGCATTTAATAATCTTTGTTAATGTTCATTTCAACATTTACTAATACATTATTAACCCCTTAACTGTCACCCCCCTTTCTGAGAATACACATGAAAATGCACTATCCAAACTTAAAGGGCTGTAATTCAAGAATGCTTTGGAATATAGACCTAGTAAATTACAGTTTAAATTATTAGTTTGGTCTTGTTTTAAAACAGACACCCGGCAGATTATTTCTAAAGTGAAAGCAATTCAAAATATGAAAGTATGAAAAAGTTATGGAAGTTTAAATTTACTGTAAATAAAAAATACTGATAATAAAATATATATTTTACAAAAATGTTTTAATCTAAAATTACTATAAAATCAAAGCCATATGTCTAACCAAGTTGTGTTCCAAATTGAAGTTAAATTGTTGTGAAGTTGATATCACAACAATTGAAGTCCCCATGAGATTTTGTTTAGGCGCCAAAAACAGCCACCGGGTGTCATTGAAATTCCATTGATTGTTTTTTTGATGCATTTTCCTGTGTTTTGTCAAGGTTAGAAAAGATTTAGATTATAAAGTAGTTAAATAAATGTTGTAATATGAAACATGACACCGCTCACTAGGGGAGGAGCCTGCTAAAAGAATTTAAAGTACCATTTCCATGGTTATGCAACGTCCAATTTCAAAATGGTTTCCACAGGATGAATTTTGAGTTCGTAAGCTTTTCAATGATACCTAATGTATGATAATTACTAAAATATATGATACGAAAAAAAGGTTATCAAAAAAAGAGTGACTGGTGTCCCACTAGTGGGACGGTGACAGTTAAGAGTTTAAAATCAGAAGTTGTATTTGTAAACATCAGTTCATGTTAGTTAATACAAAAAAGCCACAATATGTAATTTTTCGCCACTAGAGGTCGCTTATTCAAAACAAAGGCGGAGCTTGGATGGACCCTTTTCACAGACTGTGATAACACGTTTTAATGGTCATCAATATCGTAAATCAAGTTTTTTGTATTTTCATTTTTTTTTTATGTATATACATTTATAACACTAATACTTTGTATTATATTACTTTTGCATCAAATTACAAAAAACAAGTTAACACTGCTGTGAGGGTGTTTCAGGAGTGACAGTAAAATGATCATATTTCTTTCTTTTCACTGCCATCATCAATAGCACTTTATTTTTTCCCTCTTGAAAGTTGTGAAATCCCTATTGTGGAGTTTTTCTTTAGCTATTTGAGCAAATGGGGATACAAAAAATATATATTTAAAGTCCTCATGAAATCAAAATCGATCTTATTTACTTTGTTGGCCCACATTACAGGTCTTAGGGTGAACAATTAATCAATTAAAGTTAATACACAGAAAAAAATAGTTTGCCATGGTAATCTTTAATAAAAATCTGAAAAGTAACTTCCGTTCTGGAATGGCGGTCCCTTTCCGATGACGACTGTGTGACGGCTTAGGTTTGAATATCTTTAACCACTCCCCTCCAACCGTTAGTCCGCTATGAGTGAGAGATGTAGAGGAGGAGCGCTGAAGTGAAACCCTGCCCTCTATTCAATATATCATTTCACTAGGAAATACGTCACAGCACTGAAATAAAATCAGTTGCAACTTCCGGTTCATTGGTATTTTAAAGGTCCCGTTCTTCGTGATCCCATTGTTCTAACTTTAGTTAGTGTGTAATGTTGCTGTTAGAGCATAAATAATACCTGTAAAATTATAAAGCTCAAAGTTCAATGCCAAGCGAGATATTTTATTTAACAGAAGTTCCCTTTCAAAGCCTACAGCGAACGGCCGGCTTGGACTACATCCTGGTACTTCCTTCATTAATTACGTCAGTAGAACAGTAGAACAGACTAACCTCCGCCCACAAGAATACGCGAAAAAAGGGGGCGTGGTCTTGTTGCTGTCCCACGTGGAGAAGAGGACGTGTCGCGTGGAGAAAAGGAAGTGTTGCGTTTGAGTGTGTTTGTCGCCATGTCGTCGAGACGCTGTTATTTTCATCCCGGAGTCAAATCACCTTTGTTTGGCTTTCCCAGGGACGCTGTAGAGATCATTGAGCGCATACATCTCCCCGTTAAGAGGCGTGACCTTTCCACGTGCGCTAAGCTGCTGTCGAATCACAACACAGGAACCGTGCCACGTGCGCTAAGCTGCGGTCAAATCACAACACGGGAACCGCTGGCACAATCAGAACTCGTTACGTATTTCTGAAGGAGGGACTTCATAGAATAAAGGAACTCATCAGCTCCTTCATCAGTTCATGTTTCGCGTGTAAAAAAAACAGTATTTTTAACACAATGTACTTATCTGTAAACCGCTGTTTTCACTGTCCTAAAACAGGTATTATTTATGCTCTAACAGCAACATTACACACTAACTAAAGTTTGAACAATGGGAACGGGACCTTTAAATATTTAAGTACAGAACTGAGGAAAGACACAAAATTCATAAAACATTAATTCTTTACTAGTTACAATCAAAAACACCATCAGTCCTTATAAAATACTGTTAATATATTTCAATCTAATCACTGTACTTAAGTTTTTAGGGCCATGGTGGAGTTGAATGGTAATGTTGACACTGCGGTTTTATGCCAAAGACAACATGGTAAACATAGTACACCAAGCACAAACAAACAATCTCGAAAAATACTGGTGTGATAATATGGACATGACAATACAATTGTTAATAGAAAACAAGCACATCCATTACTAAAACTATGCAAAGTCAGCGAACTACACAACACAGAGAAACTAACTCTAGTAAATTTGCAGGTGAAGGTTTGGTCGATCCAAAGCGTGTCCAGTGTATGTGAAGATTCCCCTTCAGTTGAATCCCAAAATAACAGGTAGACCTCGTTTTGTAAACTGAAACAAAAATCAACTGTCACAGACCCTGCTATTATTTAGTCTCTGTAGGAACATATATGAAGTCTTTTTATTTCCACCTGATGTTCCTGCCACTGAAAATGAGCTAAAATGGCTGATTTTATAACAAAACAACCAATCAGCGGTTTCATTGAAATGATGTGTAAAACAAAGTTTGGCTTAAAGAAAACAGTTCAATGTAAACACCTTCGTGTTTTAGGTATAGCTTAAGGTTTTAGTAAAAAGTAGTTAAAAAATAAATACAGTAACTTAGGACTCAAATAAAAGAGACCTGTTGAGAGATTATACAGAACAGCATCCAATTCAAACCCATAAAACTCCCAAGAAACCAAATCTCCAGCACCATATATGTAAATGTACACACATTTAGACCAAGGTACATTTAAATAAAATCTAAATCATGTGTTTCCAGTCACAGATATCAAAAACAAGAGGGGTTGACTCTGAATGGTCCATCAACAAGATGCCTTTCATCAATGAAAGCGATATTTGCGTGCTGGTTTGAGACTGACATAAGTCTTCTTCATGTCTTCTGGTTCTTCTTTCTTGACTAGATGGTAGCGCTCTCCCTTTGTAGTGACCACCTGACTGCCATGATAGCGCACCATTTTCTTAGGCGCCTGCAGATGAAGTAGACAGTGGAAAAACTCATCGATCTAAATTCAATGTTATGCAATGCAGTCACTAAAAATGACAGCAAAAACTCACATCTTTTGGAGTGACTGGTCTGTGTACTTTCTTGTCTTCTTCATTATCAACCAGCATGTACCTGGTGGGTGGTCCAAACATTCAAATATGTTTTTTTTCTACTTGCAATGACATCCGATATAACAGGTTTGTGCATTAGTTTGAAAGAATTTGAGATCAAGATAACTCACTTTTCTAAAATGCTTGCTTTCAGTTTCTGATCAACTTCAGCAGAAATGGTCTTCCCTTGGTTAGCCTGAAAATATAAAATGTTAAAGGCATCAGTGTTATTTTAGTATAATTTAAATACTATTATAGTATTTATTACAGGGTTCCTACAAATTTTTTCCATTTCAAAATTTCATTATTTTCCAGACTTACATTTCCAAATCCATCTGTCGATAGACTCATCTGCTGTATGGTAGATTTACAGCATTATATTTGGTATAGTAGTCGTCATCTGTAAATATTTTACATTTTCTCTTTTTTTATTGGTTTTCTCGAAGTGATAACATGCACTTAACATGAAGGGAAGAACTAAAATGCTATATAACCTGCATATACTCACCTCTGACACTGTATATACTCTGAGACTGATACTGTAAATACGGTATGATCACCAAAAAGTTGCTGGTTTGAGTGGCACACAATCATTCATATAGTGAAGTTCAAAAGAGACTTAATTGCTTATGGTAAAGAAAAACAGTTGGAAACATGGAATTCATTCCATCGTGTTCGACAATCACTAAACTTCTGTCATGAAAACTGCTTGTATGATAATTTTTTAGAAATTCTTAAAGGGTTAGTTCACCCAAAAATGAAAATTCTGTCATTAATTAATTACCCTCATGTCGTTCGACACTCGTAAGTTCATCTTCGGAACACAAATGAAGATATTTTAGTTGAAATCCGATGGCTCAGAAAGGCCTCCATTGGCACAATGCACTGTACACTCTCAAGACCCATAAAAAGGTACTAAAGTCGTCGTTACAAAGTACATCTCACTACAGTACATCTCACTACAGTACAATAACTTTATGAAGCGACGAGAATAGTTTTTGTGCGCAAAAAAACCCCTAAATAACGACTTATTTAGTGATGACCGATTTCAAAACACTGCATCATGAAGCCTCGACGCGTTATGAATCAGCGAGTCAAATCATGATTTGGATCGTCTTTAGTACCTTTTATGGGTCTTGAGAGTGTAAAGTGCATTGTGCCAATGTAGGCCTTTCTGAGCCATCGGATTTCAACTTTTTTTTCATTTTTGGGTGAACTAAGCCTTTAATTTTATAGTTTAGAAAACTGAATAGGGGCAATAATCTGGAAACTAGGGCTGCAGCTATCGATTCTTTTTTTTAATCGATTAATCTAGCACTTAAATCGATCGATTAATCAGATAAAGAATGTTGTGCTTTTAAACAACCAAAACAAATAATGCATAACGAAAATGAAGAGGAAAAGCCATTTAATTTATCAATATGCACAACAGGTTTAATGCTGTAATCTAGCCCTGACATCAAAGTAAATATCTGTTTTATGTAGATTTCTACACCTGCAGCATTGACCATTAGGCTACTAACAAATAATAGATAATTTCTGGGGTGAGCCTATTTGCTATGGCAACCTTGCAACCTGTGTGTGTGTGCGCAATCGTGCCGTGCATGACGCCCCAGTCAGACCAGTTGCTTCATTGCAGTCTGGTATGGCAGAAATACATACATTCATTTTCAATAGAACGCTGCATTTGGCTTGCATTCGAAAAAAATCGCGTCACAACATCACGTCCCGGTGTATACAGTGAATGCATGCTGAAATTATTGTTGCGTGGCTACATAAAAGTTTAAGCATATGTGATGCATTGCCGCGATTGTTCTGACTGGCGCGTGAGAGAGACGAGGGTGCATGTGTGCGTGAAGGGGTTGTTTTTTTAGGCTATACTCTCTTGCAATTGAACGTGAATACGTTTACTACTTAAAAACATCAAAGCTAAACATCATATCTAGTCAAACCGCATCACGACATCGCTACAAATACAGTATGGGATTAAAATCAGCGAACATCAATGTATAGGCTTAGGCTACGTTACCATTGAAGTCGTACTGCTGTGGAATGCCAGGTCTACTTTGCAGTAGACACAGCTTGTTCTCCTCTTTTTTAAGAATGTAAATGTAGTAATGTTAGTTTGTGTGGGAAGAAGGAGGCGGGAACCGGCGAACGTTCAACACACTTTAATCAAATAAATGAACCCAAAAGGAAAGTAAAATCAGCAGTCCCTCACGGACGACTGCCGCGCACACACATAACAAAACACAAATTATAATCCAGGCCTGGTCCTCTCTCGTCCTTCACTGTCGTCGCTCCTCCTTTATACTCCCGTCACTCCTCCGTGAGACACGAGGCCGACGGCACGCAGCTGGCGCTCATCATCACTAATGGCCGCGGCCTCGTCCTGCTCTCATGGTCCCTCAGCCTCACTGCTTGCCACATACCCCAACGCCCTTCGCAGGCTTGGTGGACGGCCGGCAGCGAGTCTCAGTCCCACGCGCCCTGCTCCTCCCCAACATGGCGGACAGCAGCAGGCTCCGGCTCAGGGCAAGCGCTGGCGACTCCTCCGCTCCCTCTCGGACGGCAGCCACCCCACCTCGACCCAGGGGCACGGCAGCAAGCTCTCCGTCCCACCGGATCTTCACGCACTCAAGCACCACCGCCTCGGGCAGCCACTCGCGGTCTTCTCTCTTCTGCGCTGCCCGAACTCCTCAGCACCGCAATCCCCCTCAGCAGCGAGGGCTCTTCGACAGCATGTCCCTCCTTCCTCCCGGGCTTCGGCACCAATGTAGTAATGTTAGTTCGTGTGGGAAGAAGGAGGCGGGAACCGGTGAACGTTCAACACACTTTAATCAAATAAATGAACCCAAAAGGAAAGTAATATCGGCAGCCCCTCACGGACGACTGCCGCGCACACGCATAACAAAATGTAAACAAATCACAAATTATAATCCAGGCCTGGGGCCCGTTCTTCGTACCTCGCTAACTCAGTTAGCTGGATTTGATTGTTGACGATTTGGCATGATCTTGGATTGTTTGGTTCTTCGACGCTCATCCTGGACTTGCTGTCATAGCAACAGGTCCGTAAACTTAAACCTGCTCGCGAGCAGGCTTATTTCATGTAAACAGGATTAGATTGCATCTTGAGGTGATACTTAAAATCTGTCCCAGCCACTGCTACTTTATTACAAGAGTTCATTCCTGAACCAGGGGCAATAATAATAATTTTAAATAATAATAATAATAATAATAATATACAAATTTTAAATTGTATATGTATATGAGAATGTATATAATATTATAATGTTGTGTATAATACTATAGACACAGCCACTTGATTGAGCGATTTATTTGTGATGGAATAATTACTTTATAATTTTATTGGAGGTTTGCACACATTGTACAGTTAATCTGAGCCGTGCATTAATTTAAGTGATGACGGATATTATGGGAGTGGCTTGATGCAGCGCAGGAGATGCAGAGAATTTGATCTTGACCCTTAAGAAACTTTAATACTGTCACGTTACAAACCTGCTTCAAATTGAATTAAAAATTGAATTACAACATTGAAATGTAAAGGGTGTACAAATAATGTATAAAATCGTGAATATAAATAATTGGTGATCATGTAAAAAAAAAAAAAAAAACCTTTATCATTGATCTATTATAACTTTTATGTTGGTTTGGTCGTTTAGCCGTTTCCTTATAAAGGTCCAGATATTTGTGGGGGTTTTTTTGTGTAATTTGCCAAGTTTTTTGCCAGGTGGCTTTTTTAATTATATGATGTCATTACGTTGCTGTCTTGACGCCAGCCAATCGCTGCATTGCTGATCATGGTTTCGAGTATTCAATGCATCTGCCCTCTTCAGGGAAAACAAGAACGCGCAGTGATTTTAGATAATTTAATCCAGATATTTAAATCCAATCCGCAAATTCGTTTGAAGAACCAAATTAGCCAGACATCAGTTATCATGATTAAAAGATCTGGGATCCATCAAATCATCTCAGATGTATTAAGCGTGGTACGAAGAACGGACCCCTGGTCCTCTCTCGTCCTTCACTGTCGTTCACTCCTCCGTGAGACACGAGGCCGACGGGACGCAGCTGGCGCTCATCATCACTAATGACCGTGGCCTCGTCCCACTCTCACGGTCCCCCAGCCTCGCTGCTCGCCACAGTAATGATCCCAAACTTTAGACATTCTCTGCCATTTATGGACATCTTTAGTCTCCGCCATCGCGCCAACTAAATTCAAAATGTGTCACACACTATGGTGTGCTTCCTGAACATTGAATACCGGTCCGTGTGAATCAGATCCCTGCGCGTATAGCGCGTCATAGGAATTTAACGAGGCTTCGAGGCAGAGTTTTTGCCTCGAGGAATTTTTGTAATCAAGTAACTCGATGAATCATTTCAGCCCTACTGGAAACACAAATATGTTTCCATACTCTGCTTTATTTCCCCCCCATACTTTTCCAAACTGCGTAGGAACCCTGTTATTCATATTTAGAGTTTTGTTATGTGATTTTTTCTTTCTTTTAGTTTTAGTAATTTTGGTACTTCACCTTAAAACTTATTATCATCATTATTCTTATTATTAAGTTGGTTGTCAGGGCAACACATCTAATGTTCGTTTATGTTTTTTTAAGTTGAAGGTTTTCATCTAATAGTTATATTTTATTTCAGCCTTATTTCAATTAAAGGAACACTGCGACTTTTTGGGACTTAAGCTTTTTCACCGTATCCACCAGAGTTAGATAAGTCCATAAATACCATTCTCATCTCCATGCGTGCCATAACGCTAGCCTAGCTTAGCACAAAGACTGGAGGTAAACGGCTCCATCTAGCTTACTACTCAATAAGTGACAAAATAACGCCAACATTTTCCTATTTACATGTTGTGATGTGTATAGTTACATCGTATACCAAATTGCAATTTTCTAGACCGATCTGGCTAGGAACTTTCAACGAACTTTGTGCCGTACCATGGGCGCAGCAGGCGCAATGATATTACGCAGCGCCTGAAAATAGTCCCCAGCACGCTCTCTGTGCAAGCAGGTTGTCACGCTGGTTATGTTGACGGAAGTTAGCCTATTTTCAGGCGCTGTGTAATATCATTGCGCCTGTGCACCCATGGTACGGCAGCAAAGTTCCTTGATAATTACGTACGAATGAGAGCATAGTTCCTAGCCATATCGGTCTAGAAAAAACAAACAAAAATTTTTTCGCAATTTTTCATTTTCCATCAGTCTTAGTACACAATGTAACTATACACATCACAACATGTAAATAGGAAAATGTTGGTGTTATTTTGTCACTTATTGAGCAGTAGGCTAGATGGAGTCGTTTACCTCCAGTCTTTGTGCTAAGCTAGGCTAACGGTGGGTGCGTCAGACAGAGTTATGGCACGCACGGAGATGAGAATGGTATATATGGACATATCTAACTCTGGGGGATACGGTGAGTAAGCTAAAGTCCCAAAAATGGTAATGGATGGTACAAGGCGGATGTCCGGGGAAAATTGGTTCCATATGAGTGTGGATGGAAAATTTTCAAATGAACTCACATTGAGAGATGTTGGACACGCAAGCTGGACATCTCCCTCAATAATGAGACGAACAGCTTCCTCTATGTCTCCTTTAGCAATCGACAATGCACTTCTGGCCTCAGTCACGCTGCATTTGGGAAACATCTCGAGAAGATGTTGCTCCTGGTTATCCCACGAAGATTCACTAACCTGAAAATACATTTACAGACATATTCATTTGTAAACCAGCTTGCCAGCATCTGGAACATAACGAATGTGCCTGAACGGCTCAATACCTGAGCTGTGGCTCCCTCTGCTTGTAATGTGAGGTTGTGTGTCTTCTCTCTTGAACCTCCGTGGGTTAAAACAGAACTTTCTGAGAGGGGAAATTTATCTTCCTCTAATTTTATCTCCCCAGATTCTTAAAGACAAACACACAAAAATCACAATTCAGTGTGTGGGATATTTTTTGTATTTATAACATGCCTTTGTTCTGCACACCTACTATTAATCATTCAGGTGTGAGGACTTTTTTTGTTAATCTGAAATGACAAAATATGTTATGAAAGGAAAATTACCTGTGTCCCGGGCTGAGGCCAATTTCGATGCCAGATTAAACATCATCTCACAAACGTTGACACTGCAAGATAAAAAAAGACAAACACACAAAGTCGAAAAGGCATTAAAAAATTTCAGGTTAGGATTTAACTTACAAGGCATCTGCCCCCAAATTACCTGTCAATATTTGAGAAACCAGGAATGTAGGCCTCCAACATTTCAACAAACACCTCCACATCAAAGTTTTCCTCCACACTTTCTTGAGATCCCAAATCTTCTAGCACACCAGTGATATAGGACAGAAGCACGTCATCTAGTGTACTAATCAAAATAAAAATACGTCATTGGCAGATTTGCACGATTAAGGGGGGAACATTTTTTTTTAAATCAAACGTATGAACCGACACGCCCTCACCTCAGATCCGCGTGAGGAATATATGACAAAATGAAGTCGTACAGCGCGTCGTGGATTATTTTTTGGAGATCCATCCTATTTGAAATCGGATAAAACAAAAAGAAAAAGAGTGAAGAAGCAAAAACAAGTGGTCAGAGAAGTTATAAGGCAAGTATGTTGCAGAAAACAAACACAACATTTTCCATTTTTGGAGATTGTGCTCAATATGTGAAGACACAACTGATATCAAAGTGAAGGTTAAACAAATAAACAGTTTGCATAAATGTCATTTTCAAATAACAGTTACAGCAAAAGTAGCAACAAACTATTTTCACATGCAAGGCATAAATCGTCGAAAAACAGATTGTTAATGGGCTTCGACGTGGATACAGATTCAGAGCTTTTTTTCGTGCACTTTTTTTTATTAAGTGTTACATGTGTTAGAAAACAGCCGACGTTAATTACACAATGGAAGAATCACTTTTATGGTTAACATGTTAGAAACACTGCGGATAAATAATGCATCCATTAGCTGTCAAATAGAGACATTTGATACCAATATCATGGTTTGTTTATCTGTGCTCAGTGGGGTAACTTAGCCGATGGCTAACTAGCATTGCCCTATAACATGCGCCAAGGCCTTTAGATGTCCATCTCACCTTTGGATCCCAGCTGAAGAACAAAAATAAAAAAATATTTTCGTAAAAATTGACTACGTCAGTTGGCAAGTTTGCAATAAATCATAAAACGTTGAGCTAATTCATTAGCCCTGCGCGCGGTCGCTGAGGTTCAAAACCTAAGACGTCACGTCCGCTTTAATGTAAACACACCCTCGTGTCACTGTTTTGATTGCATTTACAGACTTGCGCAAACGCAGTTTGTTCTCTTTATACACTATTCTGCTGTATGATAAAGAATATTTAGCTTTACGTGTATAGAGTTCACCCATAATAGACACAATAGTACGCTTGGAGTTCAAATTGCTGTGCATTACTTGTATGTGCTTTGCATTGTTTTGTTTCTGTTGTTGAATGTTTGACTATGTTTGCTTGCTATGATAAGTTGTAATTGTGATATATTTTGATAGAACAATTTTTTTATGCTATCCTCTCAATTCACAAACAAAGTCCGATTCACCGATAGCATTTTTTCCAACCAGTTTGAGATAAAAAAAAAAAAAAAAGTATTGTACAACGATACTGATTCATTTTAGGTTTGAAGATAGAATTTTAACTGTTTAATTTGTACATCTGTTACAATAATAAATAACAATTCGACTATAGCAATGAAAAAACAATGAAAATAATTTTGTAATAGTGTTATTATTGTACATAAAATGTGCATTCATATTAAATTTGTTTTTATTGCTGAAAAAACTACTATAATACAAATAACAAAAATATTATTGACAATGTATGGCTGTTATGTTAATTGAATAATTTATGCACATAATACATTGAATTAGTTAATGTATCTGTAAAATGCAGTTGTTTTCTGTTTAATGAAAATGGTTGGGTGCTATTGATCTAGCTAAGAATGTTTCTTCGGTAGAACAGTTATTGGTCTGTCTCAAATAGCAAGCAGTGTCTGTGATGTTTTCCTGATCTTGTATAATGCCCTCACATACGTCAGGTCAGCATCTGTTAGCATAAAGAGAGATCCAGTGGTTTAGTGTTATTACACTAGTGTATGCTGTCACGCCTTCTGATTACAAATTGGTTTCATAGATGTTTAGCACTGCATAATTAATGCTTCATCATGCGAGTGTGTTTTATCCAGCTTCATTTCATTATCCAGTTTCATTATTAGTACAGGAAATACAGTACATGAGGCTGATAATGAGTCTAGGAGAGGACCTCTCATCTTGGCTGGACTCTATTTAACCCTCTTGGGTCAGTTGCATGTAGAATTGTCTTACAGATTGAATGCATGAATGAAACCCATCCTTATTCCTTACAGTAGGTATAGTACTGTGTATTAAGAATAGCAGTGTGTTCATTTAAGCTTAATGCTAAACTTGTCAATAATGTTGACTACAAAAACACTTCCTACTTGTATAGATAGTAGTAGGTGCTAGCTTTTAATATGCACCAGATAATATGTATTCGTAATTGCATTTGACTTATTCATAGGAAAAAAAATCTTAGGTTATGGGGTTAGACTATGATGTTAGCTACAGTAAATTAAATACGGTACAGTTGTGTTTTTTTACTTGATAAAATACTTCATTAAACAGTAAAAATGTAAATGGTAACATATGAAAACGTATGAAAACCAATGTTTTGGCTAAAAAAAAAATTGTAGTGATGAATAGTTGAAATAAAAATAAAAAACTAATGTGACAACTTAAATACCTGGTTTGAATCCGACCAGTATGAAAATGTTGTCATTAAGAACAGTTATCTTTTTAGTTAAATTATACTTAGTTTTATTGGGGTCTGTTGTAACCCAACAGCTATAGATGGTGCTTAAATGTAAGTTTGGAGGATACATTGTGAGAGGTTTTTGGAGATATACTGATAATGTTTGGTGAGATTCGCGGTGTGAACGCTAGGTGGCTGCATTGAGTCACGTTACACTTTTTCATCCTACTGTTGACTTCCACAAAAACGTTGCAGCATTTGTTGTGAAAAAAAAAAGTAGTAGTATGTAGTATTTATGGTGTTTACAGGAAATCGTTAGTTTCTGCGTGTTCATTTGATATTGTTTCCAGAAATATAGTTTTGCTGTTTGAGTAGGCCTATTATAGCAAACATTTAGGAAGTATTTAAGGAAATGTATTTAATATAATATGACTTATTTTCTTTTAACATGTAAAATAATGTTTGCGCTATGGACGTAAAGTTATTTAATTTTATAAAACGATAAGACAAAACATTATGTGTTTATTATACTGCTACTGGAGGCACTGTTAAAGTTCGCCCAGTCTTGCCTTGCATTCTCTTATTTGCCATTACTGGCACGAGAACTATTTTCCAGTTGAAGGCACGACGTGCCCCATCTGCCAGTGTGCCACAACCCTTGAGCTCAAGGTGTGCCACTGAGACCCTGCACTGAACCTGCAGGGACCACTGTGTCATTAAGCACATCCCGCAACAGAGCTTTAACATACTGTATGAGAAACAATACACTTACCACATATGTTAAAATGTTATTAACAGCCCTGATGTTTGTTTTACACACCCGGCTGTTGCTCTGTGCACTCAGAAACCAGATGAGAAATCAAGATCTGTGGTATACGTTTAGTAGCAAAAGTTTCATTTAAGTTTCCTTTAAAAAATAGTCTCTCAAGATTAATTTAGTAGTTAGTATAGAGAAGTTTCCCATGAAATATAATTTACCTTTAATTATGTTTGTTATATTGTAGATAAATAGATGCCATTACTGATAGATGGATGTCGTTATTATAATAAAAAAATTCTTAATTTATTTTTCCATGCATTCCAGATAAATCTTTAAATTACAATTTGATGACCCCTATATTATTGTGTATTGTATATCAGTATAAATCAATTTTAGCTTAAATTCTAACTTAAATCTATTTATTTATTTGATATAGTTATAATTGTTTTATTTATCTGTTATAAATGAATAACTACATCTAAAATATTTAGTGTTTAAAACATTAAAAAGTAATTTAAAGGGGTTTTCACTCCTTGTTACTGGTATGCTCAAGCATGTCATTCAGCAATGGAAGGCCACGATATGCATATTGTGTTAAAAGAGAAAGATTTCCATTTGATCAGACACAATGGAGGAAGACTTGATCTCCGATTTGCAATTTCCTCTCCTTCGTTAGAGGAGCCAAACACGGTGCGAATAAATTTACTGCCAAATTAATTACCTTTTCTCCAACTTTAGACAATAATACCAGAAGCTGTCTGTCGGAACACATCTCTAATTATTTTATTAATGTTTGATTCACAGTTCAGGTACAGCGATTTCACAGTTTTTATTAACTTTATTATACTTTGAAGTGAATGTGTATTATTATTATATGTTAAATGATCTTGAATTGAATTACCCAAGTGCCAAAATCAAATCAACAGATTTTTGTTTTCGTCTCACAGATACTGTTAAAAATTTAACAAATCTATTGTGTAATTGAAGCCACCAAGTTTTATTAATGAGATTTTTCAAGCTTTCACAATTTGTTTCCTAAGCCTCAAATGGTGAAATAAATGAATAGAATTGAATCACGCAGGCACACTGCATGAAATTGTGCTTTTAAAGTTCATCATCACTTATATGAGTGGGAAATTATTTAGATTCAGGCTTTTTAATGTATTTTTTACTTAAACAATTTCAAAAACATTTCACCTAACTAATCTATATTCTGAGACAATGCCATTTAGACTAAATGCTACACTAAAATGTTATGTATATATAATAATAATACATTTTTATTGTGCGTTTTTTCACTTGTTCATTGCCAGGTGGTGATCTCTTATCTGTTATGAAAGACAAGTAGCAGGAAACTCAATGTCAAACAGTAGCATGTATTCTGCAGGCATGACAAACATTATTTAGACCCGCTTCTGTGGCCAGGGTATCAGGCTTGGGGGTCTGGAGCTGTATCAAGCCATCAGAGCTGGCTTATCCGGACTCCTGCAAGGCAATGCTTGCCTTCCCGTCTGGCTCCTGCTTAGATCCTGTCTCAAGGAAATAGGCACCAGACTGGCCACTGCTCCCTAAGACCCACTGCGAACAAGAGGCATAATGCGGTTTTGTGCAGTGGACGCCGTCCTACTCTGATGTAGATGAGTTTTAATGCTTGAATAGACCACTGAACGTCCGGTAAATATACCACAAGCAAGCATGACTGAATTTGTTGATTCTAAAATGATATTTAGCAGCCATGAATCACATGTAAAACAGCATATTTTTTAATGGCTAATGCTGCAGGTTTCTTATGAAATGATCATATTAATGGCAGTTTTACATGCTTAAACCACTATGAGAGGTTTAGTTATATGATATAATCATTTGAACAGTCAGCTTGTCCTACCATAAACTTGTCTTTCTTTCTTCTGAAAATCTCCACATAAATAGTGCATACGGTATATGCATGTTATAGCAGATCTTGTGGCTTATGATGTATGAAGAGCTTCATGTCAAATGAAGACCTTATTTCTGGTTCACGCTTCATATCAAGCCTGTCTGTGATATGACCCTGGCACATAACTGGTTAAAGCGTGTCCGCAATCCATCTTCAGGACCCCCTGCATATTAACATTGATCTGTTGGAAATGAAGAACAGACGTGTGTTATCGTTTACAGTGGGAAAATTTTTCTTTCTGTGATAGATCTGGAGAGCAACATTTCTGACAAATGGCCTTTCTAATGTGTTTTGTTTTCCATCAATAGTGTGGCTCTTCTCTGGATCGTGGATCAATAGAGGCAAACGCTCTGTGTGGTAGGATTTAAAGGCATAGTTCAGCCAAAAGTGAAAATTCTTTCATTTTTTACTCACCAAATGTTGTTCTAAACCTGCGTGACTTTCTTTTGTATGTGAACCACAAAAAGAGGGATTTAGCAGAATGTTCGACCTTCTATTTTCCAATATAATGAAAGTGAATGATGACTGTTTCTGGGGGGGGGGGGGGCACTTCTTCCTAATTAACATCTTTTGTTTTCCACGGAAGAAAGAAAGTCATATGGGGTTGGAATGACAGAATCTTTGGGTAAACTATCCCTTTAAGATTGCCTTTTGTACAAACTGTGGCAATGGTACTTTGCTTTTTATGTGTTAATACCCCTCTGTGTTTTTGAACAAGCCTTGAATATTCAGTGGTGGGTAGTCCGTATGGGGGGGAAAGCGTTTTTACCAGTGAACATACATTTTCAGGACTGTTTCCAGAGCTTTTGGGTGTCTCTCATGTGTGAGACTGCTCAGTGGAGAGTAGACTCCCCTCGGTAGAAACATCTGTTGTAGAAGGGCCTGTCACTTTCCCTTTTGTAGGCTCTGTCTCTTCCTCAGACTGAGACTGTCATCAGGTTTGATCATTTACGCGGCTCAGAGAATAATGTAGCAGAATTGGGCATGCGTTCATGCAGTTGAGTAACTCTCTGCATATACGTTTTTTTCTCTCCTTCAGATTCCGTTTCGAGAGGAGATTTTTGTCACCAAAACCCAAATTTAAAGAGCGAGGCAAAATTAAAAGAATATTTTTTTTTCCCTTTTTGAACTCTGAATTTCAACATTAGACTTTATTTGATTGTGTTTGTAATGACTTGGAGAAGCCAACGAGTTTAAACCTTCTTACTTTTTGCTTGAATTTTACGTCATGATTTTTATGATCCGGAATTAACTTGAAAAATAATAGATGTGACAGATTTAAGCTATTTGCACAGACAGGCAGGCAGGCAGGCTCATTCACTCAGCCTTATCTCAAAGTTTTCATAGATGAGATATACTCATGTCTAAAATGGCCCAAAGGTGTGGTGTCTCTCAAGGCAGACAGGAAATGTTTTTAGAGCAGCACCACAACAGTGCCACAAGGCTCCTCACCTCCTGGTGTCTTCAGGTCAACTGCCATTTATCTTGTGTCAGAGAGAGCACCTTGAAGTGATTCTTCATCTTATCTTGACATTAGAGCCGCGTCAAAACATGATGTCTATGCCACTGGCGGGAATCCATAAATAAAGGTGAAAATGCAACCTGAGCAAACAAACTCAACCTTCATCTGCATTTATTTATATACTAAGGTGCCATCGCTGTGTCTGGTGAAGCGATTTAAGTTTGAGGGTGTTTTTGGAATAATAAGCTGTAGAATGGATATCATCCCTCTGCATCCCTATTCTCTGAACTAGGTACTGAAAAGGTTTGTATAAGGTTGCCCACCGGATGGAAGTAACTTTTTTTCTTGTATTTAAGTCTTTATATCTCACAATTGCTAAAATATTTATTTTAATTATTACTTTACAGCACAATTGTGACATTTTATATCTCAATTACAATTTGTTTTTGTAAATGTGACATTCACAACTGTGACTATTGTAACTTTATCACACGGTTTTGACTATTTCTAACTGCAACCAACTGTATCTTCTTACTGTAAATGTAAATGTGACTATCTTGGTTGCAGTTGTAATGTTATTTTTTATTAATGTGACTATATTATAGTTAAATAACTTTATATTGCAAAATGATTTATCTTAAATATAAGTTTATATCTCACAATTGCAACTATTTATCATAATTGTGACTTTATTTCTCAAGTTCAATGTAACTATTTCTTATTTTATACTTGATCTCATTACACAAGTGGGTTTCCATAGTTTGTCGAGGTTGTATGATATCTCTAACAAGCATTTTGTATTTCTACATTATAGCTCAAAAGGGCATCTGATTTCTGTTGGGAACATTTTGTCTCTTCAATAAGATATTGACAAGGATTTCATCGGTACAACATTATTGACACTTTAACAGTTACTTTATTAATAGCTCATGGCTATCGTTAAGTAGTTTGAGTTGCTATAATTGGATTTGATTTTTTGCTCCTTTGTTTATTGTCATTGTAAATGCGGCTTTGGTTCAAACATTGTTTTTTTTTTTCAGCACAAGAAGCGCATGGCAAAAATACACCTTTCACATTTAGATTAACTCAGGGCAAGCTCAGCCAGGCCTTTGCAGTTGGATGCACATGTGGTTTCTGAGTTCACCTGCCCTCTGAAAGATTGTCTTGCTTATGAAAATACAGGTTATTTCAGGACGAAAACATGCTTGGCTTCAGCGTAAGGGCCCCGTGCCACTCTTGCCTGTCACCATATTGCTCATCTTGCACAGCGAGTGGAATTCCAGCCCCGGTCTGCCCCGCTCTCTCGCCAATGTGTGTGTTTTGTTCAGAGACTGTATTCCATTCTTCTAACTTTGTTCCATTGACTGAGTTGCCCCGAGTGAGCTATGAGAGACGCTGGCTTTCTGTGCCAAAGGTACGCTAGCATTACTGTCTGAAGAAAATAAAGCTTGCTGTTTCGCTTTGCTGCCACCAGATGCAATTCGCAGCATGAAATACGGGTGGTAGTCTCTGGTCTCTGCGCTTTGTGCAACAAAAAAAAATTGCAGGGTGCTTTCAACTCAAAACCCACCATTTTCAAATGATACAACGCTGTAGTCATTTTTCTTTTCTTTTTTTGTATTTGTCTTTTACTCATTTTCATTGTGAAGACCAGACTGTATATTTTTTCAGATTTGTTTTGCAGATTGGCACACAATAATACTAATACTAATGCTAATAATAATAAAACAACCTGCTTGCAAGTTCCTGTCTCTTATCTACCACAGACAATCCCTTGACACGCAGTCTTTTTTCCATGCCCAATTACCAGATCACCTTTACAGGCTCCTGGTCGGTACGATTCCACACCTATGCTATAAAACACCGAAATGTTGTCTCTTCACTCAGTGAGACAACACCAGTTATTGAACTTAGCTTCCCCATCCACAAAAGCAGCTGTAGCTTAAAGGTTAAAGTGTGTTTGTCCTACAAGCTGTTTTAAGAGGCATAGTTGTTTTAACCTCACTTTTATTGACACTAACCTTTTATAGTTTTTATTGTTATTTGCAGTTTTTGGTGAAGTATTTTTTTATAGGCTATTTTATTTTTTAAAGATATATTGTATCTGGGATACACTGGGGTGGATCTTTAAATAATAAATATAAATGTTTGTATTTATTATAGATATTTAAATGTTATTTATGTATATATTTTTACCATTTGTATAATATTGATGTGTGCAGTGCATAAAACTTGGCATGTTGCCATTTATGTTGTTTTTTTCTCAAGATAATTAATATCGAAGCTTCCTCAAGGTGAAAAAGGCAGATCAGAGAGGCTTTTACATGGTTCCGATTTTCAGTGGAGCCCATGTCATTTTCATATTGATTAATTATCTCCCCCTCTGACGTTCCAGCAATGAACTGGCCCCTTCTCTATCTGAGAGATATATTTTATCTTCCTCCACCATTCATGTACACATTTATTGAATGTGGAGACCTCAGGATTCATCTTTTGGCCACCATAGAAGCATAACTAATGGCAACATTAGAGTGGTTTTGTGAACGAGGCGACCGGATGCAGGTTAACCAAGCAAGAAATAATCTAGGATTTTATATCCTGCATGAACGAGCATAGGATATGCCAGGAATAAATTCATCCCCCAAAAATAATTTGGGAGGGCGCGTTTTCAATGGGACGGTTTTTGGGGAGTCGGATTGCCAGCGCTGATATGAAAGCAAGGGACTCGTATACGCATGTGTGGCATTTATAAGCAGATAATCGCTGTCAGTTTAATGTTTGGTCGAGGTCAAATGATCTATTTTGTCTCTGACCACACGTCTAGACAGCTGCCATTTAGAACTTCACGTTTCTTTGTGTGCATTCAAGACTTGGCCCGTTCTACTCCTCCTGCCCAAACAAGGATTTTTTCGAGCGGTTGACATTGCCACACAAGCTGTCTGTGGAATCCCCTTTAATTAAAGTGACATTTGAAGCTTTTCTTGGACACTAATAAACCTGGAAACCCATTAAGATCTTCCTAATTACTCCGTTTGGGAGGAAGGAGAAACACATGGGCAGCCAGCGCAGGGGTTAGCCCGCTGGCATTTGGCCCCAGAAGCTTAGAGCCACACAAAAGAAAATGTCCCCTCGGTTACCCATCCCTCCCAGCTGAGCTCTGTTCCCCCTTGTGTTTTTGCTTGCGATGAATGGAACTATATGACATGTCAGTCTTAGAGTGTCCATTCATGGAGTTGAGGGAATGTGTGAATGAAGCCTCTTAATTAGAGCGGCCTCGACGAGTCACCTGACTCGTCATTAAGGCGGTATTAAGTGTGCCCTCTGTTTTAATATGACCAGGGGAGGGAGCGTCTCTTTGTGCATGAGTCGGGCATGACAGTGAAGCACTCGGGCCGATGCTAAAGAGGTGGTTCACCCAATTCTTTCATGTTTTTGCATTCATGTTGCTGTATGACTTTTTTTTCTCTCCTGTGAAACGCATAGGAAGATATTTTGTCCGTAAAATGTTGTTTGTTTTGGACCACATTGACTTTCGTTGTACACTCTCAGACAAAAAGGAGGCTTATTTACCCATAAAGGGTGCATATTAGTACCTCAAATGTATTACCTAAATGGTATTGGTACTTACTTTTTTTCTGAAAGTCTATACAATATCTTCTGTGTTCTCATACAGCACAACATGAGGGTGAATAAATGATGACAGAACTTTCATTTTTGGATGGACTATCCCTCTAAGCAACTCTTAATTTGTGAATAAAGCTAAATATGTGTTTATACATTCGATTTAGTGTGCATTTTAGCATCTCTGAGGGTTTTTCTCAGGTTGCACTGCGTGCTTTTAGAAATCTTACACAGTGCATGTGACTCGTGAACCCACTCATCTTCCAAAAACGGCTTGCTGCACAAACAAATAAAGATGATGCAATTCTCTCATTGTCATTTCTCTGTGTGAAGCTCAAGTCTAAACAGCCCTCTGGTGCTTTCTGGTACAAACAGGCTGATGTGTGTTTAGTGCATGTCCTAGTCGGCAGATTAATGACATTAACGAAGTTTCCATTAGGCCAGCGATGGGGGGAGACAGGGGCGTCCATGCGGAAAGCCACATGACTGAAGCACTGATAAGAGAAAATGAAACACATCTCCGTGGGCCAAGAGGGGCCAGGAAATGCCACTCCAAATTAGCCGCCGGCCCAGTTTGTTGTTACTTCATTAGCCCAACAGCCTTGGGAAAAATAAAGAGGGAGGTTACGACCTCTCCCGTGTCCAAATGGGAGGCCCAAAAGAGAGTCTCTCCAAAGTTTGCCTGTTTCCCTCACCCTGATCTCTCTCCCTCTGTTTCTCTCTATCTAAAGACAGGTGGCTGGGAGGGATGTTCCTGGCACCAAACCAGAAGTGACAAAAACCACACTAGATAACAATTTATTTAGCGCTCAAACACAGGCCTGGGGATAGCCATCAGGTAGCGTGCCACCCAGTGCCAACACGGAGCAAGAAGGCCATCGATACAGAGCTAAGCAGAGCCGAGCGGCTAGCTTTGTTTCATGTTTTAGCATACTGAGAGATTTTTTTTTTTGAAGGCTCAAGTTCCACAACTTCGGACCACAACTAAGCTCTTGGTGTTGTTTGTACAAAAACCCTTTACACCAGCTAAAACCCGAACAACCTTAGCCTTGAGTTGTGATCAGGTTTCTGTGTTTTTGGGTCCGCATTAGCTTAGCATATTTGTGGAAAACAAAACCCCTTGAGGCATAGTGTGGCCCTTGTTGTTGGTAACGTGAGTGCTATAGCAGCTCCTCATTTAGCCGTTGGTGACTTTATTAAAGTGTATAGTTTCAGACCCCTGGTGCCTTAGCTATTGTATTCTCACCCCTCTATAGCAGGGTTAAGTCCTGCACTGCTTGTGAACACACAAAACACCTCTCAGCCACATTGAATTCATTCGAATGCATTCAACTCGCATTGAAGGCGAAGTGATTGTTGCTCTTATTTGTTCTGGAGTTAAATGACATAAATGGAAGTCTTAATATTGGTCTCCTTTTGTGTTCATTTCAAAATATTTTTTACAAATGTTGTGACTTCAAAGAGGTCAATTGTATATGGGGTTGTCAATTTAGTGTGAGTTAGTTATAAGAAACGTGTTCAAGAAATGTACACAATTAGGCCTATTTGGAAAGATCTTTGGAAGTCCTTAAAATGTTCGTCCTATCATTGCATTCGATCCGAAGTCACTGAGCACCGCAACCGAAACAGCAGCCACCTTTTACAGTTCCTCCTCAACCAAAACAACGAGCTTATGCTGCGTTCATGCCATAACTACTGTCATTTCGAAGAGATGGAAATCCGTGACTCTATGCTTTCCAATAGCAACAGTATCAACCCCAAAATGAATCTGCAGCAGTCAGGCGGTAGAGGTCAGTGCTCTTTTAGTTGTTTATGTTCATTATTATTGTAAATCTCGCGTCTCATGATGCTTTTGTTTGCTCACTGCTGTACGTGCTCATGTGTTTTGAAGGAGGTGTGGCTTTGAAGACGCTTTGAAGGGAGGGTGGGATCTTATGCTTTCAAAGCTAGCTCGCTATTGCGAACCTCTCCAAAAATTGCCTACCCTACCTTTAACTTGACATGGCTCATAAAGAAAAATGCCAAATTTGTCAATCTGTATGTTAACCAAACTTTTTTTTTCTCATATACTCACCAAGGCTGTATTTATTTGATCAAAAATTAAATATACAGTAAAACGGGAATATTGTGGAATATTATTGCAATTTATTCCAACTCTTTCTATTGAAATATATTTTAAAATGTAATTTAGTCCTGTGATGGCAAAGCTGAATTTTCAGCATTATTACTCCAGCCTTCAGTGTCACATGATCCTTCAGAAATCATTCTAATATGCTGATCGGTTGCTCAAGAAACATTTCTTATATTGAAAACCGTTGTACTGCTTCAAATTTTTGTGGAAACATTTTTTTCATGATTATTTGATGATTAGAAAGCATTTATTTGAAATAGAAATATTTTGTGACTTTAAAAGTCTTTGTTCAATTTAACTTTTGATCAATTTAATGAATCCTTGCTAAATAACGCAATAAATTTCTTTCTTAAATTTTTTTGACTTACCCCAAACCTTTGATCGGAAGTGTAAATAACTATATTTATAATAATATCGTTTGAAAGCTCTGATTATATAGAAATACTACATTAAAATGTAAGGTATGAAAGGTACACATCTGCACTCAGACATATTGCACCAACATACATGTTTACCTGTTCTGATCACAGATGTGGATGTCTGAGGTGTAGTTTGTACTATGTTCACAGAGTTTTGCTTTGCCAAGCACCCAGTGGAGGGGAAGACACGCGGCGGCCTGTCTGATCTCAGGTGCTAAGTGAGCATGTAATATTCACCTCTGGGCTGAAAAGCAATCAGTGGCCAGCAGTTGGGAAATTACAGCGATGAGTGCAGCAATAACGCTTTGTAACGCTTGAGTGTGTGGATGCTTGTTTTATAAGTCATGTACTTATACTTAGATATACTGTGAATGAGTTCTTGCGCTTCATGGTTTTTATTTCAGGGCGTGATAAAACTGTCTGCTCAATAATGGGTATAAATGCACCATTCTTTGAGGAATATGTTTTTAATAATGATTTTGGATGTTTGCATTTGAGTTTGGACATAGCTCAGTGTGTATGGACTGTCAGTATGTTGCTTGTCACACAAAACTTGGAGTGAATTGAGAGTGTAAATGAGAAGTGTGAAACACTTGCTGTGTTTTAAGCTCTTGTGTGAAAATTGCAATGCCAGCCAACTGAGCCAAGCACATTGACTCTATATTTGTTTTTAATGCATATATTGAACTTTTTGTTCTCTCAATGTTTTTGTGTCCTTTAGGGGATTGCTATAGAGCTTACATTTAAAAATTATATGTGTATAAATTATATATTTTATATTAAAATTTTTACTAACTTTATCTTACATTTTCATGAGGGATAAAAAAACAGATGACAAATATTTTAGAGGAATTTTATTTTAAAATATGAATTATTAATTGACAATAGCAGAAATTGATATTATACTTCCACAATATGTCTAATCCATTATATTTATGTATATAATTTTTATATGTTTTGTATATTTTTAGTTAAAAGCATGGGTAATACATTAAGGAAATAAACTCACCAAAAGGATTATTAGGAACACCTGTTCAATTTCTCATTAATGCAATTATCTAATCAACCAATCACATGGCAGTTGCTTCAATGCATTTAGGGGTGTGGTCTGGTCAAGACAATCTCCTGAACTCCAAACTGAATGTCAGAATGGGAAAGAAAGGTGATTTAAGCAATTTTGAGCGTGGCATGGTTGTTGGTGCCAGACGGGCCGGTCTGAGTATTTCACAATCTGCTCAGTTACTGGGATTTCCACTCACAACCATTTCTAGGGTTTACAAAGAATGGTATGAAAAGGGAAAAATATCCAGTATGCGGCAGTACTGTGGCCGAAAATGCCTTGTTGATGCTAGAGGTCAGAGGAGAACGGGCCGACTGATTCAAGCTGATAGAAGAGCAACTTTGACTGAAATAACCACTACTTACAACCGAGGTATGCAGCAAAGCATTTATGAAGCCACAACACGCAAAACCTTGAAGAGGATGGGCTACAACAGCAGAAGACCCCACCGGGTACCACTCATCTCCACTACAAATAGGAAAAAGAGGCTACAATTTGCACAAGCTCACCAAAATTGGACAGTTGAAGACTGGAAAAATGTTGCCTGGTCTGATGAGTCTCGATTTCTGTTGAGACATTCAGATGGTATAGTCAGAATTTGGCGTAAACAGAATGAGAACATGGATCCATCATGCCTTGTTACCACTGTGCAGGCTGGTGGTGGTGGTGTAATGGTGTGGGGGATGTTTTCTTGGCACACTTTAGGCCCCTTAGTGCCAATTGGGCATCGTTTAAATGCCACGGCCTACCTGAGCATTGTTTCTGACCATGTCCATCCCTTTATGACCACCATGTACCCATCCTCTGATGGCTACTTCCAGCAGGATAATGCACCATGTCACAAAGCTCGAATCATTTCAAATAGGTGACAATGAGTTCACTGTACTAAAATGGTCCCCACAGTCACCAGATCTCAACCCAATAGAGCATCTTTGGGATGTGGTGGAATGGGAGCTTCGTGCCCTGGATGTGCATCCCACAAATCTCCATCAACTGCAAGATGCTATCCTATCAATATGGGCCAACATTTCTAAAGAATGCTTTCAGCACCTTGTTGAGTCAATGCCACGTAGAATTAAGGCAGTTCTGAAGGCGAAAGGGGGTCAAACACAGTATTAGTATGGTGTTCCTAACAATCCTTTAGGTGAATGTATAAGAATATCAATTGCTACTATTTATATAGACATAATATGGATTAAACAGTATATAACTGTCTCATTATAACAAACCTTCCAAATGTATCGTATTTCAAATATATCAAACATACACTTTAAAAAAAATGCTGGGTTGTTTCAACCAAATATGGACAAACCCAACCGTTTGGTCCCACTTTATATTAACTACTATGTACTATCATTTAAATTCAAAATTGTATACAATGCACTTATTGTGTACATACAGGTTTTTACACTTATATTTATAAAAATACTTGCATGTAATTACATCTGTAATTACTTTCTGTTATTACATCTCTGTTTTGCAAGACTTTCTATTAAACATATTTTATTGGACTGTCCAAAAAAGTAGAAAACATTTTTATGAAGTAAGCTCACTTATTTACTTATTTATTTAAGGACTTATTTAGTAAGATTTTAATGTTTTAGAAATTGTATCATATGTTAATGTTAAAAATCTTGTATAATATGAATTGCTGTATTTTTTTGTATATATGTAACTCTTGAATTTTTGCCATGAAGATAGCCACAGATGCTGACATGGCATTAAATAAAACTATACTGATACTGTAATTACATCTAGTTACACTGTTGACCCTTCGCTTACACCTTAACCCACCCTTAAACTTACCCATACCACCAAAACTGTCCCTAACCATACCTGTATCCCACCTTAGTAGTAGCAAAAGTGTTTAGCAATACAACATAAACAATTACATTGTACTAATTTTTTTTATGTAAGTACATAGTAGTTAAACACACCTAATATAAAGTGTGACCAATGTAAAAATTGAAACCAATGTTTGGGTTGGGATGAAATAGTCCCGTATTTTATTTTATGTTTACATGTGTATAGGCTACATTTATATATGAAATACTTTACAATCTATGAAAATACAGTTTCTAAATAGGTTTGTGTTGGACATATGTCATATAGTTGTATTTCAGCAGAGTATGTCATTTGGATTGCAAATTTGTCATCCTACAATCAAAATTTATTATACCTACAAAGCAGAATTTGCCCTGAAACGCCAAGACGTCTTCTAATTGTCAAGGCCATTTTGGTACAAGCGCCAGTATTAGAGCTGTTTTCTTTTAGTTTCATTAGCTCCCCACTGGAGCCAAAAAGCTCTTTAGTGGTGATGGCTTTTGTTGGTGCCCTGGTTAGAGCTCCACTGAGCACGCAATAACATTTTATGTGCTTGAGACGAGACTCGCTTCTTTGAGTGTTCCACAGGAGCCAGTGGAGAGGTCATTTATACCCAGTGCTCACTCTGGAGATCTGTGCCTCTCCATCTCAGCCTACCTGAGCATTCTGACAGACAAAGGCAAAGAAAACAAGTCATTTTAAAATAGACATGGTCCTCAGACAATATCTTAAGCTGAAGGCTTGGTCATGGGAATGACGCAATTTAGACTTTAAAAAAAAATTATTTTATTTATTTTTTTATAAAAAAAAGTAAATTCAAATGTATTTGTATAGCACTTTTCACAATACAAGTTCAAAGCAGCTTTACAGAAAATCATTATGTGGATGTTCATAATATAATATCTTCATTCCCTATAGTCGCATTTAGCAGATTAGAGCTGTGTGATAATATAGTCTAGATCTTGCATTTAAAATATAGTTTACGACCATTTACTTTTTTATTTTTTACTTTTTTTATAGTTTACTTTTTCTTTTCTTTTGGTGAGTTAATTTGGAATTTAAAAAAATATATATTTTGAAGGATTTTATTGAAAATTTACCAAGCTTGGAAGCCAATGTATCTAAGAAGTGCACAAACAAACACCAACATATCCTCCAATATTCAATATATTATTTTGTTTTCTCATCTGACCACTGTGTAAATGGTTAATTATTGATTTACAGAGTGTTTATCAAGGTGCTGTAATTTCCAGACACTGGTAAATACGACTCCCACCCAAAGGGACCGTGCAGACACCCTGGTACCAGAGAAAATGGGCCATTCACATTCAAAGCCATGTGTTATTTACCGTTGTTTGTTAAGCGTCTGAGAGCGGGACTGCATAGCGAGTGTTTACAGACTCTCCCCCAGCAGTGGAGTAAGTGTGGGATCAAGGTCATCTCTGAGCAACGGTGGAGTGATGGGCCATCAAAGAGAGCAGTGAAAGAGCTCTGACAGACACAAGAGGGCTTTTATTGACTTCAGTGGTGTTCCTCAGGTAACTGAGGCAGGGCTGAGATGGGAGTCTTTTATCTCTCTCCCTCTCTCTCTCTCCATCTGGAGTTACCTCTGCTGTGTGGGCCTCTTTACCCTCACTGGTCCCACATATACAAGATATGCACGTGTGTTTGCCTGAATTTGGTTGAGTGTTGAACTAAAGAAATACACTTAGTTTTAGCATTGGGGAAACTGGGGTAGGTTGGCACACTTTTTACACTGTGAGTATTTCTCATGGCAGATTTATTTATGAAAGTCAGTTGTAGACGCATATCATAAAGACTACAAAAGCTATTTACAGCATTGCCCCTCAAAAACAACAAAAAAAAAAAAAAAACAGTTCATTGAGCACACATTGACCTTTTGTGACTACATACTCCAGAAGTAGGGCTTGTTGTCAGACTCAACACGAGCAGCTGAATCTTTAGCCATTTTCAAGAAACGGCTAAAGACACATCTTTTCCGTCAACACTTCACCCGTTAATACTAACCATTACTATTCTATTTTATTGATATTATGTAAAAAAAATAAAAAAAAAACTTTACTGTGCACCGTGCTAGACAAACTGGGACTTTTCACAGCACTTACATATTGTTGCCCTCTTGTTGATTTGATTTACTTCTATTGCTCTCCTCGTTTGTAAGTCACTTTGAATAAAAGCATCTGCTAAATTATTAAATGTAAATGTGAATTTTGTTGTCATACTATGGGCAAGTTGTTACAATCAAAACCTTTCCAACAAAATTGAAACAGTAAAACATTTTTATGAAACAAAAAAATATGAAATTACAAATATTTACAAGATAACATAAGCTATTCTAGAAAAATAGAATTAGCTAATTATAAATGTACAAAAAATTTACCTAAAATGTGAAACTTACGTCATCTAGGTATTAATGAAAAAACCCCTGAGAATGCATATTAACCGTTTTTTTAAATAAAAATCTATGCTAATATTTTTTTATTCACAAAGGACACATTAAATTTATCAAAAGTGACAGTAAGGATTTTAACACTGATACAAATTTGAACTTTCTTTTCATCAAAGAATCCTGGAAAAAAGAAATGTATCAGTTTCCAGAAAAATATTACAATAATGGTAGTAATAAAAAAAATCTATCTTGACTACCAAATCATTTCTGAAGGACTCTGAAGAAAGTTCTGCTTTGCCATCACAGGAATAAGTTACATTTTAAGAATATTTAAAAATAGTTTTTATTTATTTTAAAACCGTGATAGTATTTCACAATGTTACAGTTTTACTGTATTTTTGATCAAATAAATAAGCCTTGATGAGCATAAAAAACCCATTAAAACAATGATTTAAACTTTTGTACTGTAGTGTATGTGTAGTCAATGTGATTTGTTGTTTACCCAACAACAGCTAAAGCAAAAATAATTAATTTTATGACCATATTCAATTAAAAAATAGAATACCAACATTTCAAATAATATGCTAAATGCAGATTATTATTTTTTTAGAAAGTTATAATGGTTATTATATGAAATGGGGAAAAAAACCCTTTCAATTTTAAAAACCCAGCAAAAATAAGTAAAGGTTGGAAGAGCCTGAAGAGCTTATTAAATCTGGCCGTCAGTGGTGTGTGTTGCAGCTCAGGTCTGGCGTGGTGTGGATGAGACTCGGCGATTTGAGCGGCAGCGACAGATGCCGTATGGTCGGTGGTATTCCCAACAGAAAGAGACGCCCCTGGGGTCTGTTGACATCTGACAGTACATCAGGGATCAGCAGTGACACTCTCGTGTTCTGATGCCATCGTATACAGTATGTCAGTGATCACATGTACCGGCCCATGCTGGAACACACGTGAGGTGGTGTCATCTGTCTGCTGATGTGTTCAGCTCTTCACTGTTTAGTGCACATTGAAGATGTGTTGTTCTGGAGCTGTGAGGTGTGGATTGAAACCTGTAATGTGTCAGTAGCAGAGATAGTACATTATATTAAGGCATGACGACATGTATGATTTAATGATTTCATGGCAGTTTAGAAATGGCAGTCTTTATTTCAGGTGTGGAAATACCTTTTCTTTTAATTTTTGAGTAAACAAACCAAGGTGTACTGTAACAAATCTTCCAGTGAAATTTAAAATGATGTTTAGGCGTAAATATAGCTTGATATAAATTGAAATGCTTTAGAGGGGATTGCTTAAGGAACTGCATTGCCTGTGTTTGACCAGTTGAGGCCATGCTTTCCCCAAACTGGGCAGATGCTATTAGACAGGAGGACGGATAGTCAGAGAAAGCCCCATTCGGCCCTCCTCCTCATTGTCAGAGTCACTGTTCCTGTAAACAGTTAGATGTGGACAATCACATCATTTGTGCACATGAAAATACCAAATTAAAAACATTTTATTTTATTATTAAAATAATAAAGTAACAATATTTTTTATTGTTGATATTATAAAAGAATGTGTTTTGCTTTTTGTTCAGTCATGAATTATTATTATTTTTGTTTTTTAAATATTTTAATTTATTTTTGATGTTGATTAGAAATACATGTTTTTTGCCTTTTGGTCTATCTTGCATCAAATGTATAATTTCTTTATTTTATCATATCATTTACTTTATTAATTTTTTTTTTGCGTTTTGGTCAGTCATGAATAGGGCTGTAACGATTTGACCAAAAATAAAAACCTCGATTAATTGAACAGTTGACCTCGATTACGATTAATGAACGATTATTTTGCTTTTTTTTGCCCTAAAGGTGGATTTTTTTTTTTCTAATGAAAAAGTGCATTTGTTTGTGATTTTAAAATACTTGAAGGAAACGGTTCACTTTCAGCAGTTATTGTCTATGGAGCAGATTTCTGTTTGTTGTACATCAGATACAGATAAATTAACACTGTAGGCCTACATTACATTTATTTGAATGCATTAATGAGAGAGTGATTGTGTGTGTGAATTACTCTTACTGTCTCTATTCATTATGAAGCTGTGGTTTGTACTTACTTCAAAGGTATTAAAATAACGGTTGAGTTTCTAAGCTACTTTAGTGACTTTACTTTAGTCACAGGGCAGCGTTGATCCTGCGTTTCTGTGCTCCTCTGCGCGCGATCTTCACGTGATGTGCGAGCTTCTGTCTTGAGTGTTCGTTTGTCAATAAATCAGGCATTAGTTCAACATAATACACATCTGATGGTCGAAACTCGCTTTAATGTTCAAACTGACAGGGCTTAAACGACATACAAATGACAAAGCTTTGCGAGAACGCAGGTGAAAGAGGTCTGCCTTCAGGGCGCGCGCGTTGTCGCGTTTAAACGCATTTACTTGACAAACTTTACGAGCAAGAAAGTGAAAGCGGCTTCGGGGCTTGCGCGCGCCGTCTCTCTCTCTGTGTGTGTGTGTGTGTGTGTGTCAGCGCGTAGGCTATAAGAACAGCAATTAACTGACCTGTATAAACTGTGTAAAACATGCAGTTACTATAGTGATTCTGGGTATCTATAAACACAGATAACCTCCTGCATCTCTGTGTGCCTGCAAACTGCACTTGATGTGACTGACGCGTGAAAACCGAAATAACCGACATGGGAAAAATACGTCGGTTAGAGGTTCTGAATGTCGGTTTCGGTTATTTTTCGATTAATCGTACAGCCCTAGTCATGAATCAGTTTAATGTTTTTTTTTGTATATTATATTTTATTTTTACATTTTTTTTTTTGGTTTTTGATGATGATTAGAAATTAATGTTTTTTTTGGCTTTCGGTCAGTCGTGCATTATTTATTATTTTATTCTATTCTTTTATTTTTGATGTTCAATGTTGATAATTAGAAATTAATTTGCTTTTTGATCAGTCATGCGTGCAATTTTACTTTAATAATTAGAAATTAAGTACTTTTTGTGCATTTTAATCCATCATGAATTCATTTATTTTATTATATTTAAAAATTTTTAGAAATGTTTTTTTTTGTGCTTTTCGGTCAGTCATAAATTCTCAGCCATGGTTTTCAGGCTTGGGTATAGAGGACCCCCATGCAGAATAGAGGATTGGAGACAATTTCCCTGCTGAAAGGTGGTCTACCTGTGCAGGCCGAGCCAGGGGCAGCTGCATGTCATTTTTGTCCCAGCCAGCCAGGGTCTGTCAATTAAGGGAACACAGGGCAATCTGTGGCCACTGAAAGAGATCCCCTCACCCTGCTTGCTGGCAGAGAGACGGGCCTTTGTTCACTGGCATGTCTCACATACTTTCTGAGGCCAGATAAGCCCGGGCTCCATGAAACCCGGCTTTATATTTGGCCACTGTAATGTCCCCACGAGGGCAGAGCGTAGTTAAGAAAGCACAGGCAGTGAAAAGGTAATATTCCCCTCCTCATTACGGGGTCGGCAATAAAAGCCACAGGTTAGGTGGTCCCGAAGTCTGGCTCGGAATATTTGCTGAATGATGCACCCCCCTCGCACCCCCGCCTCACCTCCTCCCCCTGGCGGTGTAGAAATAAGCTGGGAAGCTAGAGGGCGGCTTGGTTGTTTCCTGAAATCGGATTAGCAGCTACTCTACACTTAGATCTGCAGGGAAAGGGGCTTTATTTGAGCCTGGCTCAAGACCACCCATCAGGTAAACAGGTACATTAACGTGGGCCTAAAGAGAGAGAGAGAGCAAGAGTCAAGGGGAAAGAGAGCGATAGAGAGAAGAAAAGTGAAAGATTCGGTCAGTGATAGGTGGGCGGTCTCTTTTGAGGATAATACCCATTTTTTCCTGTTGATTTCCACAGAATGTTTTTAATCCAGAGGGACTGTGTTATTTGACCTGTAGAGGCAGGTGCAAATGATTTGTAGAATTCACACAAAACACATTTGTAGAAAAGTCCATTTTATTGATTAAATTCTAAACATTTATGATTTTTTTCAGCTTTGCACTTTATATTGTGGTAATTTCTACTCCTAGATCCCTCATGTGCAATAATATCTAAAGTTAATACCCATTTTTTTCCTGTTGATTTCTACAGAATATTTTAATCCAGAGAGACTGTGTTATTTGACCTAGAGAGGCAGGTGCAAATGTTGTCTGATTTGTAGAATTCAACAACCTGATCTCACGGGAACATGTTACAAGGTGGCAATTTCGTATGATTTTGTACGATGTTAATCATACAAAAATATACAATTATTAGAAAAAAGTATGCATTAAGGTCCATCCTTAAACATGCCCGTCACTGGGGCATAAGAAGATCATATGAAAGTGTTGAGATCTTACAAATTCATACGAATTAGCCACCAATTCTCCAAAACGTAGTTTATATTGTGTTGAATTCACACAAACTAATTAGAACATTTTTGAAAAGTCAATTTTCATTCCATTCTAAACAATTTTGACATTTCCTATTGTTAAATTTCCACCTTTCAGCCTGTATTTTGGTCATTTCCACGCGATGCATCTCTAGATCCCTCATGCGCCATGATATCTAAAGCCTGCCATGTAGTAGCACCACCAAAGCATCCTGAGGAAATCCCTGAGTGCTCCTGAAAATGAGTTTTTGGCAAGTTGCTTGAAGACATGCTCTTCCCTGCAAGCCACCCAGGCTTTGTTAGCATTGCTGGCCTGAGCCTGGAGCCTTCAAGACACCTATTATGCCTGACTCAGTGGGGCAGAAAGCGCAAGAGCCTTTTCTGCAGTCATGTGGCCACAGTGGCATTATACACAGTTGAGTATTAGATATTTTGTGAGTCATATAAACAGTGCAGAGGACTGTGAGGCTGCCTGGAGAAGTTTTGATAATTGGGAGTTATATAAGTGCCCAAATCCTCAGCGGAGGCTTGGAAGAATCCCCCCCCCCCTCTTTCTTTCCTCCTATTATGTATTTTTGAAAAGCCAAGACGGCCTCTCAGTGGAGGTGACAAATCCTTTGACATAAACTGTTGTGTAAAGGTTAGGGGTAAAGCAAAGTCCTCAGGAAGAACGCTGCTAATTGCCTCGTCTGATTAAGTTTTTTTTTTTTTGTGGTCTGTGTTTTACAAATGAAATCTGCGCTTGTGTTCACTGTTGAGCCTTGTTCGGTACTTAATGCTATTGTATCCACGCTGAACGGTTCACTCAGTGATGTTGTTGTCAACATCCACAGACGAGGTATGTGCCGGTTGGGTGCCGGCCGAGAGAATGGAGATTTTATTAATCAGTGATGGGCAAACTGCTACATGGTCAGCTGTCAGGAGGGAGGGTGGGGCGGGTGCTTCCTTCAGGAAGCAGACAAAACGGCTCTTATCTATCCATCCATCCGTCCGTCCGTCCGTCCATCATATGAAATATTATTGATTGATTGATTTAAATGATATATGCCATTTGGACATGCACAGACCGTACAATTTCACAGGAATGTTTTGAGCAAAGTTCTTGGAGTCAGCAGTAAGAAAGCTATGAAACAAAATAATTAATAATAATAATAAAGAGAACTGTCAAGGCTGTACACACAATCATGCATAATGAACACAAAAAAATACTATGAAATACACAATATAAAACACAATAGAACACACACTATGAAACACAATTATGTAAATTGTTTGTTTTTTACACACACACACACACACACACACACACACACACACACACACACACACACACACACACACACACACACACACACACACACACACACACACGCGTTTGTATATAATGTATGCGTGTTTATTTTATTTAAATGTTTCACTTAATATTCAAAACGTATTAAATATAATACATTTATATTATATATTATAATAATAATAATATTTTATAAAAAAAATTATAATACAAACAGATTAGGCTAGGCTGAATATATACAGTGCTTTAATGTTCACTGTCTTGTCTAGTTGACGTTCATTGCCCCCTTTCCGCATCCCCCTCTGGTTGTGCCCCCAATTATAAACAACATGAATTTTCCCCAAAGCGGGTGCATCCTCCTGCCCTGTGCAGCTGGCCAGTGTGAAGCTCTGCTCTCTAGCTGTCTATCCCCCTGCCACCCCAGCTGTGAGAGAGGAGAGTGGCTGAAAAAGGACGGCAGGCCGAGGCACTCAGGCATGACCCTGACCATGTCAGGCCGTGTGTGCTGGGGGCATAGAACTGAGTGCCTCCAGCGGTGTGTTTTACCAAGCTCACAAACAGGGATTTAGTTGCCAGCAGAAACCTCTCCACCTTCTTTCACATACAGCCCTGAGAGATCTGCTCATCTCTCACACAGCTTTGCATCTCTTGCCTTTGGGATGTGACCGACAGCAACAGAGCATTTGGAAATCCAGTATCTCTCTTAACCATTTTTTTTAACTGATATTGAAAATGATTTACATTTACATTTATGCATTTGGCAGACGCTTTTATCCAAAGCGACTTACATTGCATTCAAGGTACACATTTTACATTGTGTCAGTCCTTGCTTTCCCTGGGAATCGAACCCATGACATTGGCATTGCTAGTGCCATGCTCTACTGTTTGAGCTACAAGAAAATTGTTATTATTTACTCATCCTTATGTTTTTAATGAAATTTAAACACAGGTTTTTTCTGTATAATTGCAGTTCATACTGCAAACTAAACTATCAAACTACAAAAAAAGGGGGGAAAACACCATAAAAGGGCTCCATATGACATATTTCAGTATATTTTGAATATTCTGAATCTGTATAAAAGCTTAATGTGAGGAACGCATTAAATATACTCCATCCATCCATCCATCCATCCATCCATCCATCCATCCATCCATCCATCCATCCGTCCATCCGTCCATCCATCCATCCATCCGAATCTCGATATTTTCTGGGATTTTCTTGATAACGATAATTAGACAATATTTTGCTGAGTGTGTTATTGTGCTGGTACTTTGGCAGGTTTAGGACTGCCATGGTCAGCTGACTCCTAAAGTTTATGATATTCTTCATATTTTGTATGGTGGTCAGTTCACAGAAGTGATAGAAATCATCTTTACCTTGATACATTTATTGGTTATATATTTTGTGTCAATTTCATAAATGTAATAAAAATTAATTATAATTAGGGTTGGGTACCGTTCACATTTTAACCGGTATCGGTACCGGTACCCAACTGTACCTTTTTTCGGTACTTTTGGGATGTTTACATAAATAACTGTAAAGAACCTGTAAGTCATTTATAAAAGTATTATTGACATTATGCCAGAGCTGCCCTGGTCGCTGTCTGCCATTGTCTGTGATGTTTGTATGCTGTAATATTTACTAGTAAATAGTAGGCAACTAGGTACTTAATTTAATTCATAAAAACAACCATATTATTATTTTTTCTTTTTAATTTCATTTCTATGAAAAGATTTCCCACAAATTATGTTATGTATTTTCTGGTAATCAAATGAAGACATAAGACATTAATTCAATTTATCTTTTAATTTTAATTTAATTTAATTTTTTTAAGTCAAACAAAGTGCTGCACCACTGAGCTTTATATGGTTAAAATTAAAACATGAAGAAAAGTTGTTATATATAAAAAAACCTTTAAAAAATAAAGTTTTGATAATTTATTATTATTACATTAGTGCTAGTATTATTATTACATTGAGACGTATCTAAATTCTACTGTACAACAGTAATTTATTTGTCAAGTTAGCCAAACTTTTATTTTGACGGGTTGCCGTGATTCGGAGTTTCTGTGTGTTTATGACATGACGGTAGTTTTTCTCAATTGAAATGGTAATATGCTCATGAAGTGACTCGGTGGCTCTGGAGATGACGTTCATGCGTTCATGTCCTCATATGAGAGGCAGAGATGGAAACATGTGACAGTCACACACAATTCTGTGTGTGTGTGTGAGAGAGAGAGAGGTAAACTATGGGATCAGATTCCTGCCAAATTTATTGTAGTCACGCATAAAAAAATAATAAGCATGAATAAAATTTTTAAAAGCACATGTGAAAATATAATGCACAAAACTGAAAAATCAAACAAGTTTAAAATTATATTGCTCAAAACTGAATCATGAATTCAACATTTTCTGAATCGCTCACAAAATCATGTTTTCTGCTCTTATTTTCATTTTTTGCATGTCTGTGCGCTTTTCTCCTTTGCTCTTGTTTCCACATTCTGTGCTTGCGGTTTCAAATGTTGCAGTTCAAGTTTCATGTAAATTAGGGCGGGTCTTAGCATCACCATTGGTCCACTAGTTCTAGATTGACAGCTCATCCTCAAGCCAATCAATTGAAGAGGGAAGTTTACGTCACTCCAATGCGACTCATGCTGCAGTTCAGCCAGCCGCTATTGAGCTACGAGTGTAACGCGTTCTCTATCACTATATCTGCAAGGAAATACATTATTGTATTGTTATGAATATAATCTTAGGACTCTATTCTTTTGTATGATAGACGTTTTAGGGGGTTTCCTCACAATTAAAGAAGTAAAATGAACATGATCACGACTGGGTGCTTACTGACTTGGCTGTGAGCAAAACGCGTTCACTAAAGGCCCAGAGATGCATGGATGGGCTTTTATTGCATCCGCAACTGCATCACAAAATCCGTCTACACCAACGTTTTTTGACCAATGTTCAAAGCCGCAGCCGCCCGCCATCCGCTGACGCGAGCAATCCTAATGCAATGGACATTAGCCTACATTAAACCTTTAACTAAATAGTTAGAGCTGTTTACACTGTCATATACAATAAAAGAGCCTGCACAGCATCAGGAAATAAAAATGAACGCAAAAAAACTGCCTATAGCCTCACCGCTCACCGGTAAAATGATGTGTGCTCAAATCCCGCTCCAACATGACATTTCTCTGTAGCCTACTGTAGCTTACTTTACTTGTTTAGTTTCATATGTTTAAATATTAGGCTATATTTTGAGGAAATATGATTATGATCGGCTATATGTAGGAAGACATGGGGGTCAGAAATTATTTCGACCACTTTAAGTTTTGTTTTGTTGAAAGCCTTTCTTAAAGTGAATTTCGTTTGGTATAAATTGTATCTCAATTTTAATCAATGTTTTATCAACCATTTGCCTGGATTTAATAAACAATAAGCAAATATAGCAGAGTAGCCGACAATGACATGGAGGCGCCAGTGCTGTGTGAACAACGGCTTAAATGAACGAATAGGCTACTAGAATTTTTTTTTTTTTTAGTTGGGGGCAGTCCTAGCTACTTATTTCAGATATTCAGCCTATATTCGAACCAGCACATGTCATAAAGGGCATTCTGGGTTTAGGGTGCTGCGAGTGGAATGAGCTTCAGAAATGAAAGTAATCTTCAGAAAGTTGCTCTCCACTCTGGAGGAAAATGACCACTCCCACAAACTGGGCCACAGATGGTAAGCACAATTACATTAACCCAAAACTAACTTAATTAAACTTTTTTTTTAATTATTAGAATAGACATTAATAGAATAAATTGTCTTTAATTCTCATAAAGTACATTTCAAATCAGGTACTCTTTTACTTAAGTAGGGTTGTCATTGTGGTACTTCTACTTTTACTAAAGTCAATATGTCTCTGGTTATTTGTAGCTTACTTCCACCACTGGTGATAGAGAACGTTGTAGCTTAAGCGTCAGTAAGTGATAATGTTAATTTTACTGCTTTAATTATAAGAAACCCCCCTAAAACGTCTATCATACAAAAGAATAGAGTCCTAAGATTATATTCATAACAATACAATAATGTATTTCCTTGCAGATATAGTGATAGAGAACGCGTTACACTCGTAGCTCAACAGCGGCTGGCTGAACTGCAGCATGAGTCGCATTGGAGTGACGTAAACTTCCCTCTTCAATTGATTGGCTTGAGGATGAGCTGTCAATCTAGAACTAGTGGACCAATGGTGATGCTAAGACCCGCCCTAATTTACATGAAACTTGAACTGCAACATTTGAAACCGCAAGCACAGAATGTGGAAACAAGAGCAAAGGAGAAAAGCGCACGGACATGCAAAAAATGAAAATAATAGCAGAAAACATGATTTTGAAAATGTTGAATTCATGATTCAGTTTTGAGCAATATAATTTTAAACTTGTTTAAATATTTGATTTACGCTTATTATTTTTATTTCTGTGACTGCGTTGTTTGTGATTCTGGTTAACTTTGCATTGATTTTTCAGTTTTGTGCGTTATATTTTCACATGTGCTTTTAAAATTTTGATTCATGCTTATTATTTTTTTATGCATGACTGCAATAAATTTGGCGGGAATCTGTTCCCATAGTAAACCCATAGACTGTAAACCGCGCGTCTACGCATTCATTTGCACAGAGACACGCATGAATCGTATTTAAATATTATTAGTATTATTAGTATTCTTTTTGCGGTTTAATATTCACAGACGCTAGTCTATATCACAATATGCATTCTCAGGTACCGAAATTTGGTACCGATTGATTTAATGTGAATCAGTACTCGGTAGTACTGACGTAATTCGGTCGGTGCCCTTAAAGCTACACAGTGTGATATTTTCCCCCATCTAGCGGTGAAAGGGTATATGACCATCCAGTAAATATTAGTTTCTGTTCCTTCCAATTCCGATTTCGTTTTAACTCCTACGGTGGCCGATTTAGTCCAAAATTAACATGACTTCCAGTTCAATCCAGCAATCCCCCTCTTCACATTCGACATTGTGCCACCGAGTGTTAAAACGCGAAAGGCGAAGCTTGAATTTACAGGTATGTCCCTCTTTGGCTAATGTACTTTCAAGATGGAGGGGCAACATGGCGACCCCCACTCGAACCCCTTACCCGTATGTGTTTTCAATGGCATATTATAAACTTACGAGAAAACTTTATTACTTGAAAGAAGTAAAAATACATTAATGAGCACATATATTTTTGAAAGAACTAAGTGTTTTTAGCTAAGAATAAACTAAAAAAGTTACACAGTGTAGCTTTAAAAGTACAGAGTTAGGTACCCAGCCCTAATTATAATAAGACACAATAGGGCTGTTACCAATCAAATTAAATAAGTATTAACAAAATGAATCTTTGTAGTGCAGAGGAAACACAGAAGCTGCAACTGAAGTGGCATTTAGATCATTTACACAGACTGTTTACTGTTTGATCATTTACACAGCTCAGAAGTGATACATTAATAACCTGCAGTTATGCATAAATAATGTTTTGATGTTTAAAACCTAAAATGTTGAATAATATTGATATTTGAAATTATTTAAAACATGAAAAGATACTTTAACTGTGAAACTAAAACCGCCAGTAGGTGGCAGCAAGTCACGTTTAACGAGTGAGTCATTGAGATTCAAGCAATTAATTCAAACAGCTGATTAATTCAAGGAACGAAGCATTTGAATATCGTAATCTATATTAGTCATTGAATCATTGATTCAATTGATTCATTCATAAAGCTGATTCATTCAGTATGAAAACATCGCTGTGTTTTGCTCAGAGATGCAGATACAGTGCTGTGTCTTTGTTTTGAACTATTTTTCGGTGGCGAAATAGAGCAAAAACAGGCAATATGGAAGTCTAAACTGTAAGTCACTTAATATTAACTTCTTGTTTAGTAAACTTGCATAAAATCAATATCACATTTGAAAAACTGCAGTCTTTGTGTGATATCTTATTAACTATATTATATGATATAAATATACACTCACCTAAAGGATTATTAGGAACACCATACTAATACTGTGTTTGACCCCCTTTTGCCTTCAGAACTGCCTTAATTCTACATGGCATTGATTCAACAAGGTGCTGAAAGCATTCTTTAGAAATGTTGGCCCATATTGATAGGATAGCATCTTGCAGTTGATGGAGATTTGTGGGATGCACATCCAGGGCACGAAGCTCCCATTCCACCACATCCCAAAGATGCTCTATTGGGTTCTGGTGACTGTGGGAGCCATTTTAGTACAGTGAACTCATTGTCATGTTCAAGAAACCAATTTGAAATTATTCGAGTTTTGTGACATGGTGCATTATCCTGCTGGAAGTAGCCATCAGAGGATGGGTACATGGTGGTCATAAAGGGATGGACATGGTCAGAAACAATGCTTAGGTAGGCTGTGGCATTTAAACGATGCCCAATTGGCACTAAGGAGCCTAAAGTGTGCCAAGAAAACATCCCCCACACCATTACACCACCAGCAGCAGCCTGCACAGTGGTAACAAGGAATGATGAATCCATGTTCTCATTCTGTTTACGCCAAATTCTGACTCTACCCTCTGAATGTCTCAACAGAAATCGAGACTCATCAGACCAGGCAACATTTTTTCAGTCTTCAACTGTCCAATTTTGGTGAGCTCATGTAAATTGTAGCCTCTTTTTCCTATTTGTAGGAGAGATTAGTGGTACCCCTGTGGGGTCATCTGCTGTTGTAGCCCATCCACCTCAAGGTTGTGCGTGTTGTGACTTCACAAATGTTTTGCTGCATACCTCGGTTGTAACGAGTGGTTATTTCAGTCAAATTTGCTCTTCTATCAGCTTGAATCAGTCGGCCCATTCTCCTCTGACCTCTAGCATCAACAAGGCATTTTCACCCACAGGACTGCCGCATACTGGATGTTTTTCCATTTTCACACCATTCTTTGTAAACCCTAACTGAGCAGATTGTGAAATACTCAGACCGGCCCGTCTGGCACCAACAACCATGCCATGTTATCCATGTTATGACATTCAGTTTGGAGTTCAGGAGATTGTCTTGACCAGGACCACACCCCTAAATGCATTGAAGCAACTGCCATGTGATTGGTTGATTAGATAACTGCATCAATGAGAAATTGAACAGGTGTTCCTAATAATCCTTTTGGTGAGTGTAGCACCCAGTGAAAGTGTACTCTAATGCGCACCCGCACTAGTCTAATCAACAAAACTACATCATGTAGTGTGTGCGTGCACTCTCTGGATGTGTGTGAGGGGTATACTCGATAATGTCAGAACGCACAAAGTTAAAACAACAATTACGATATTATCGCAGACAATATATATCGCACACCCCATCTATCTATCTATCTATCTATCTATCTATCTATCTATCTATCTATCTATCTATCTATCTATCTATCTATCTATCTATCTATCTATCTATCTATCTATCTATCTATCTATCTATCTATCTATCTATCTATCTATCTATCTATCTATCTATCTATCTATCTATCTATCTATCTATCTATCTATCTATCTATCTATCTATCTATCTATCTATCTATCTATCTATCTATCTATCTATCTATCTATCTATCTATCTATCTATCTATCTATCTATCTATCTATCTATCTATCTATCTATCTATCTATCTATCTATCTCTCTATCTCTCTCTCTGTGTGGGTTTGTGTCTGTAGGTGGTTTGCCTCACCCGTCTTTGCTTGGCATGGAATTCAGCTGGAGAGAAGGCCAGCCTGGGGCAGAGGCTACTGGTTAAGCATTTTCATGGTGGATTTGAAATCAGATTATATATGGGTCCGCTCAATTGCCTTAATGGATTTTAAGAGACTAGATCCTATTAATAACGGCGCCACCCCTGAGGCCACTCTGTCACCAGTATCACGATAATCTAGCATGCAAATTAAATCCTTCCACAATGTGCTTGTCTATTTAATGTAGTCTGTTACTTCCCCTTTATTTGTTTAGATGTAATATTGTTTCAAATACGGCCCCCATACCTTCAGCCAACCCGAGGAACAGCAGTAATTGCTCAGGAAAATGAAGTGTGTTTCGGGGCTCAAGATGCCTGAGGATGAGCCCTGATCATCATATAGCAGCGAGTCATATTTTGTCATTTCTCTTTCTTAGATCCACTCTCATTTTCCTTCTATTCCCCACCATCTCTCAGTGGGGATTAGGAAACGCCAGCCACTTAGGACTCTAATCCAAGCAAGTGCCACTGTTTGCTCTGTAACTGAGCTTATCCTGCCCTCCCCACTTCCTCTTCTCCTTTTTTTAACTAATGAGAGTGTACTTTGCCTTATTTCTTTGCATCCTGTTACTGTACTCCTTGTTAGGAGTCAAAGGTACGCAGCCTCACATGCGGCGCATACGTTAATCGGCTTTGGTCTTAATGATGACGGAGATTATACCGCGTATAGAGCTTTGACTTTCAGTCTCTGGGTAGTGTCCCAGATCCACCTGTGCGGGGTTTTGAGCCGCTGACACATTATACTCTGATCAGAAATTAAAGTTTAACTCGGTTGGAGAAGGAAAATCCCCAGAAACGGTATACAATAAATGCCTGCACATTATCTTCCTCTTAGTGAAATGCCTGGTTTACTAGCAATTTATTTGTTGCTTATGGCTGGAAAATGATTTCTTATGTTTGATCTGCATCGCAAAGTAAAGGGATGTTTTTCCTAAAATGCCGTTTAAGCTTTAATTGATCCATTTACTTTCACAAAATTGAATAAAGCAGTAAACGTTTGGAAGGTAAATGAGTTGAATCGGTTCTTTTAAAATAGATGCTTAATTATATACCTACATGAGTAAGGTAGTTTAGACCAGGGGTTTTCAAACCGGGGTCCGGGGACCCCCAGGGGTCCTCCAGAAGGTTATAAGGGGTCCCCAGAAAATTTCAGAGAATAAAAAGACAAAGCAAAAATGGATAAAGTCTACCGAACATTCTACCTGTTTCATGTTAAATGTTAAATCTCATGTTATATCTAAATGTTTCTCTCCTTTCTTGCCGTAAACCTACTTTCCAGAATTGTATCTTTTGTATGTTTGCTTTGTATCTTTCTAGTGAGTTTTTGTCACTATAGTCCTTTATATTGCTCACTGGGGTTGTAAGGCAGTATTTTTAACGTAGTACGTAAGCTGCATACATACATTTATTGTGAACGTTGCTTATAAAAATAGGTTTTAATTGAAAATTTCTTCTTCGAGTTTATACATCCAACATTAAGTATAGCCAATTTAAGTTTGTGAACAATATGTTGTATTTATAATATCACACTTAGTATTTATCTCTTTTTTATCTCTAGTATTTATATATTTTTTCATACATGTATGTAGATGGATATATAGATGGATTTTAGGAAGGGGGTCCCTCATTCAACATATTGGGGGTCCTTGCCATGTTAAAGTTTGAAAACCCCTGGTTTAGACAATGTCTTTAATTTTGCCATTGGTGGAGGGTGAATGTTTAGCTATGACAAGTGTTTTGCCAATTATGTTATTACACATGTAAATAAGCAACAAAGAGCTTCAGATGCATTTCAGGTATTGACAGATTGAAGCAGGATAATCACAGCTCTGCCACAGCATGGTTAAAAAAAGAGAGAGAGAAAAGAATATTTCCTGTTTCCCAGATATCAACATCCGGCCAAATAAAAATAAATAACCACCTTTCAAACAAAGGTATGCTCGAGAGTGCGCACCTCATTTCAAGCACAATTAACTTGAAATGGAGTGCTGTAGGATCAATAGTCCCCAGTTGATCCAAGGGGGCTGTCACTCTGTGGAAATGGCACACATATGGTAATACCCCAGCTTAACAACAACTTAGAGGATTTACTGTTGCCGTTTTCAGACCAACATGAATAACAAACAGTCGTCCACCCCCTGGGAGCCATTTTGTTTTATCCCAGCTTCAATTAATCTTTCTGGGGGAGGATACCATTTAAGATAAATAACAGGGGGAGCTAAGGAGGATGTATTGAGGAACTGAACAGTAAAGTATGCTAATTATGAAAATGAAAACCTTTTTTTATGTAAATGAAATGTTTTTTTTTCTTTTAAGCTGTACTGTGCATCTAAGTACAAGAGAAAGAGAGGAGTTTTTTTCCATTGTTATGCAGCAAATAAATATTTGTAGCCCAAAGCCCTCCTCAGCATTGGGAGTATTTATACCCAGGTCAGCTTATGCTAATGTATAATATTGTACTCTCTTGTACTGTCCTAAACAAGTTCATGAACATTCGGCAAGTTAATAGTGACCAGTATTCATTTAAAATACATTGAGGTTCCCTGGGAGACATGTTAAATTCAGTGACTTACAGTATTAGCAGTTACAAAACCTAGTGAGCTGCTTATTTATAGAATACATTGTAATGGTGCATTAGTTTGGTGCTAATTTAAAAAGTACACATTTAAGACATCAATTGTGTTTTTGAATGTGTTTTGAATTGTGAATGGTGCACTTGTACAAGATGAAGACCTGTATACATGATGCATGTAAGCATTAGTGCTTTTCATACCCCTGGGTTAATTATCATTATTCTAACCCCCAATTTTTAACCTTGGGTAAACAAATTAATGGTTCACACTTGTCATTTAGAAGTGGGAATAGCAATGCTTTTATGCGTTCATCTATCAGTGAATATCCAAAATAAGGACATTATACTGCACATTTCCAAATAAGGACATTAACCCAGGGTTTAGGAATACAGGGTGAATGTCAACTAATGAATACCCAGAATAAATTATGAGCAGTGTGAAATGTAAAACAAGATAACCCAGGATTCCATTTTTCTCAGGGTTGTGATATTCAACACAAATTTAACATTTGACCCCATGTCCAAAATACAGATAAAAAAATGTTTTTACCTCAGAAACATTGCAAAACTGTGTTTACAGTGTTCTTGGTTCTTCCAGTGCGATTCCAGTGGCCAGTGTTCTGTTGTTAAAATAGTAGGTAGCACAATTCAACAGCGAAAAATGCTACCTATCAGATTGTGATACCAGCATCATAATCATGTGGTTTGAGGCTTTATTAATACCCATACCCATACCTACCCCTACCCTAAACCTTTTGCATTGTTAACCCTATATTGTGGTGCAAAAGTTGTACAGTGTGAAACGTGAAAGTGTTAGAATGTTTAATAAGGATAAACTTTATAGTACAGTCTATATACTATATACAATATATAATATATTAGTGATGTGTTCATTTTGAACGAATCTTTAATATGACTCGGGAACGACGAGTCGTCTCAGAGAGCGATTCGTTCATTTTGTATTGACCCGCGCATGCGCATTGCGCAACATCTCAGGCTACTACAGAAATCAGAAATGATTAGTTCATTTCTCGAGTCGTTCGTTCATCAAGTCCCAGCCCCATATTAGGGCACGGATATGCAGTCTGTACCGGCGGAAACAGATTTGATTAGTTAATCTCGAGTCAGTCTTCGGGTCCTAGGCCGTTTCTCAATATGCGTTCTTGTCTGTACTTGTGTTCTCGTGGACTTGTGAAACGTCATCAGTCGCTGCCCAAGTACTGTTCCAATTCAAAGTTCACATCTAGTCATAGACAAGCACAGTTCAAATCCCCGGATGTGTCCTTGCTCCGCCCCTTTTATCGAGGACTCATCGAGAGGAGACTTCAGACAGACCGGTATCCCAGAATGCATCTCAGACCAACGGACGCAACGATCAGTAATGCCATGCCCCCCCAACACCCGCATGATAAGCTGAACTTGGCTGAACCTCTACTACTAATGTAACCGAGAGCAGAGCGACATTATCATCACGGGGTGCGGCATTGTTTTGTCACTTGCAACACATCCAGAATACACATAATTTCTGCTTAAAATAAGCCTAAAATGCAAAACAAGACCAATTTAGGATAGTAAGATTTATTTTTAAGCACAAGCCTAATAAAACATTTGAAGTGAATTTTTTTTTTAAATGTATTACTTATATAGTAGTATAAACTTGTGAAAATTAAAATATTAAATACCATTATAAAATGTTAAAATATTTGTTAAATAGTTTTATTTATCATATTTATGTGTTATTTTTGTAATGTGTTTTTGTTAAGTCATTATAATATTGTTTTGAACTGCTTGTTATTTACAATGGCAACTATTAACTGTTTAAATATATTTTAGTTTTTTGCGGGTGCGTTGAATTGTATTAAAACCACATAAAAATCCTAATAATCAAACTAAATCAGAATAATTATCAATGTTAATAATAATATAGAGAGCCCACAACAACAAATAAACAAACAAAAACATTAAAAAATATATTGTCCCGTTCTCTTACGAGAGGTTCTCTCGTATTGCGTAAGTTCCTTACGCTACGGGAAAGTATTCTTTCTTCGAGATTTCTGAAAAACCCAAAATTATCCTTAATTTTGTAACATTGTCAACGCAGTGCGGCAGCCTGGCAGACCATAGCAGGCTATTCCAGCGTGCTATTGGCTGCTCTGCTGGCAACTGCAGCAGCCTATCGGTGAGCCCGCGTGACGTGGCGACCAATGAGGGCGCTTCGCGCCCACCTGGCTTCATTTGCCTACAGGTGGGGCGTGGCCACGTGTATATAAGCAGGGCTCACGGGCTGCATATTCGATTTTCTTTTCTTCAGCGAAGCCCTTCGCATCGCTGGATCTGGAACCCGCCGCCGTGAACGTGCAGACGAGCAAGCAGAGGACAGCGCCTGGAGAAGCCGGCAGCATCGCGCCACCTTCAGCCATCCGTGCCTGCTCTGCTATCCGGCAGCATTATATCCTTTCATTGCACGTGTTCTCGCCGTTGCGTCACACGTTTCATAAAAGAGCACGAGCGTTTTTATCAAAACGCCTCGTTCCACCTGCGGCTCGTGCCACGTGCAGCTCAGCACCAGAGACCGCCATGTGTCTGCGCTCTCTGTCTGGGCCGTGACCACGCCGCCGCCGCACTCCTCGCGGGCGAATGCCCCGAGTGTGAGGAACTCTCTATGTCGACCCTGCGGGCTCGACTCGAGCAGTTTTATGACGACATCACTCCGCTGTTCCCCCCCTCTGTTCAAGCCGCGCCACCGCGCCGCTTACAAGAGATGGTTGAAATGAACGGTCTTGGAGCGAGCCTCCTCCCCCTCTGTTCAAGCCGCGCCGCTTACAAGGGATGGTAGGAATGAACGGTCTCGGAGCGAGCCTTCTCCCCCTCTATTCAAGCCGCGCCACCGCGCCGCTTTCAAGGGATGGTAGGAATGAACGGTCTCGGAGCGAGCCTCCTCCCCCTCTGTTCAAGCCGCGCCACCGCGCCGCTTGCAAGGGATGGTAGAAATGAACGGTCTCGGAGCGAGCCTCCTCCCCCCTCTGTTCATGCCGCGCTGATGCGCCGCTTATATACAAGGGATGGCAGAAATGCACGGTCCTGCAGCTCTCTTTACGTTACAAGAGAGCTGTTCCACCCTCGCGCACATTTTTCAGTCCCCTCATGAGTTCAGGCGACTGGAATTGTTCATATTGCTGTACACGAGCCTGTTAAGACACGCACGCCAGCAAACATACGCCGTCATAAGACATGACGCTGACATATGCTCTCCAACGAACCCGCACTCCCCCCTCTTGGACCGTGCAGATTGCGCCGTTCACAAGGAATGTGAGTGCGCTCGGTCACGAGCACGTTCAGCGCGCGCGCACGTGCGCGCGCCGCACTCACCGGGAAATTAACAGAGGGTGTTTTCGTCCCGCTGTGGCCGGACGAACCGCCATTCTCTAGCATTTCTCAGCCCCCTCTCCAGTTCAGGCGGCTGGAAATATTACTATTGCAGTAACGAGCCTGTCTTTTATGCACGCACGACTGCCAACAAGCACGAGGACGTACTGCTGTATGCTCGCGCTAACTGAACGCTATTGTGTGCCTCCCGGTAGCACAGTGGCAAAATCAGCGGCTGAAACGCCGGAGACCCGAGTTCGAGCCCAGCTCTCGCGGCAGATAAAAATGTTTTACTGTCCGCTTCCCCGGGCTCGCGGCCAGCTTTTCTTACATACAGAAAGCTAACTCGCACCACGTGGTGCTCGAGTATTTTTGGACGTCTATACATAAGGAGAGAAAAGACGGTTAAGTCCCGCTGCGGCCGGACCACCGTTAAAACTCTGTTTTTCCTGTCAGTCCCCACTCCTGTGGCTACTGCAGATGTTTTCCACGCAGCCTACGAGCCCGCGAACTCGCCCTCTCGCCTGTTTCCAACTGTAGCCCCTCCAAAGTCCTCCTAGCAGAGGGGGGAAGCGACGGTTAAGTCCCGCCGTGGTCGGACCACCGTCAAAACTCTTCTTCCTGTCAGCCCCCACTCCTGTGGCTGCTGCAGATGGCTCTCACGCAGCAAACGAGCCGGCAAAACTGCCCTCTCGCCTGTCTACAACCGCCGTTTTTATGACGAACCAGAGAAATCACGAAGTTGCCTTTTTTCTGGTTGCACGGCTCACGCCGTATGTGTTTTCAAATGCAGTAAACGTGCCCACTTTTGTGTTCACCCCTGCACCCAAGCACCACAAATCCCGTGTCTCTCACTCACATAAAGCGGCCACCGGCCGCTCGAGTGCTAGAGTTAGGTCACGTGTCCGCTTATTTGCGCCCACGCCTAATCACCACACGCGCTGTCACACAGCCACTCTTAACCGGTCATGTTCCACGCGTAAGAGTTGTGCCCGCTCAAACGCGCTCACACATTTTCGCGAACATTCTGCCCCCGGCGCCATGCGCCGCGCCACACACCATTTGTTCTCCGCCCAAGGTGGCCGGAACGACGAGTGTAAGGCCACACACAAGCCACTCCCTGCTCGAAGCGGCAGAGATACAGTGTGTAGGGCGGCCAGCCATCGCGAGCGATCGGCTGGCCCACAGCACAGAGAGCGCGCGCACTGCGCCCGCCCCTCCTATACAGGCCGTCGAACCCGCAAAGCGCGGCGTTTCGAGCCCGGAGGCCGTTCTATCCCGTGTGGCACACGCGAGAGCGTGGGAAGCCATTCCAGGTGTATCAGAATGGGTGCTGAAAACAGTGAAGCACGGCTACACTCTGCAGTTCGCTCGCCGCCCTCCGCGCTTCTGTGCGCGTACGGAGACGAGAGTGAGCGAGGAAGTAGCACATCTACTTCGAGCGGAGATAGCCACACTGCTGTGCGAAGGGGCTATAGAACCGGTTCCCCATTCTATGAGCGAGTCAGGCTTTTACAGCCGGTATTTTCTCGTGCCAAAAAGGGTTGGGTCGCTCAGACCGATTCTGGATCTGAGGCGTCTGAACAAAGCTCTTATGAGAAGATCGTTCAAGATGCTCACGACCAAGCAGATCCTCGCGCATATTCGCCCGAGAGACTGGCTAATCTCCCTAGATTTGAAAGACGCATATTTTCAAATCAAGATAACGCCGCGTCACAGGCCATTCTTACGATTCGCCTTCGACGGCCAGGCTTATCAATACACCGTCCTTCCGTTCGGCCTGTCACTAGCACCCCGTACATTTACGAAGTGCATGGACGCGGCCCTCGCTCCCCTGAGAAGTCGAGGGATGCGAGTGTTGAACTATCTGGACGATTGGCTCATCCTGGCGCAGTCAGAGGCCGAGCTCCTCGCCCACAGGGCAATGCTGCTCAGCCATCTGGACAGCCTGGGGCTCACGGTCAATTGGACCAAGAGCTCATTAGTGCCCACGCAATCAACCTCATTTCTGGGTTTGAATCTGGACACTGTGGCAATGTCAGCCCGCCTGTCACCCCAACGCGCGCGCCAAGTTCGGCGCATGGATGCGTACTTCCGGCCGGGCAAAATCGCACCTCTCAAGCTCTTTCAGAGGATGCTGGGACGTATGGCCTCAGCTGCAGCTGTGCTCCAGCTGGGCTTAATGCGCATGCGCCCGCCGCAATGCTGGTTAAACGCCCGAGTGCCTCACAGAGCCTGGGCGTCCGGAGGCTTCAGGATCAGAGTGACTCAGGGCTGCGTTTCAGCCCTAGAGCCCTGGTTAGTAGCCGACTGGTACCAGCGGGGAGTGACGATGGGAGCCATCTCACACCGCAAGGTCATCTCGACGGACGCCTCCACCACGGGTTGGGGCGCCGTTTTCGAGGGCAGATCGGCCTCGGGCCTCTGGTCGAGCGGGGAAAAGCTCCTACACATAAACTGTTTGGAGATGATAGCGGTAGAGAACGCGCTCAAGCAGTTTCTCCCGCTTATACGAGGACACCACGTGTTGGTCCGGTCGGACAATACCACAGTGGTGCCCTATGTGAACCGGCAGGGCGGTGTCAGGTCCAGGTGTCTGGGCAATCTGACAGAACGCCTGCTCGTGTGGGCACACAGCTCGCTGCGCTCGCTGAGAGCTGCGCACGTACCGGGCCACCTCAATGTGGGCCCGGACAAGCTGTCCAGGGGCCTCATTCTCCCAGGAGAATGGTCCCTGCACCCTCAGACAGTCCAGCTGGTATGGCGCCTATTCGGCAGAGCGGAGCTCGACCTCTTTGCAACAAAAGAGAACGCCCGCTGCCCGAGGTTTCTGTCCAAAAGCGAGGATGCGCTGTCCCAACCTTGGCCCAGCCTCCCGCTGTATGCTTTCCCGCCGATTTCCCTATTGCCCCAGGTCATAGCGAAAATCAGGGAGACGCGCCGCCTGGTGCTCCTTATAGCGCCGCGCTGGGAGAACCAGATTTGGTACCCAGAGCTGGTGAAGCTGTCGCACTCACCCCCCTGGCCAGTTCCGCTGAGAGCAGACCTCCTCTCTCAAGCAGGAGGGTCAGTTTGGCATCCCCATCCAGAGCGATGGTCTCTGCATGTATGGGTGACCAACGGATACCCGTTGACCTGCCCGAAGGGGTTATGAACACGATTTCACACTCTAGAGCCCCCTCGACGAGGCGGTTATATAGTTCTAAGTGGCCGGTGTTCACTGAGTGGTGTGTTTCCAAGGGATTGGACCCACAGCAATGTGGGGTCCAGCGGGTGCTCTCCTTCCTCCAAGAGCTTTTGGAACTGGGCAGGTCCCCTTCCACGCTCAAAGTGTATGTGGCGGCTATAGCAGCGTTCGCTCAGACGACGCTAGGTAGCACGCTAGGAAGGAACGAGCTCATCATCCGTTTCCTCAGAGGAGCCAGACGGATGAATCCCCCGCGGCCCCCATCGGTTCCTATATGGGATCTGGCCTTGGTCCTAGAGGCCCTGAAGGCCCATCCTTTTGAACCGCTCGAGACTGTGGAACCAAGGTTCCTTTCGCTAAAAACCGCGTTCCTGATAGCTCTGGCTTCAGTGAAACGCGTGGGGGATCTACACGCGCTCTCAGTGAGCCCGACGTGTATGGAGTTCGGTCCTAATGACTCTAAGGTCATTCTCAGACCGAGGCATGGTTATGTCCCCAAAGCGATCGGCACTCCCTTCAGGGCGCAGATTATCTCCCTCTCGGCTCTGCCAGCATCCGATGAGGGGGACGGTGGCAATTTCCTCTGCCCTATCAGGGCATTGAGGGTTTATGTCACACGCTCCGCCGCCTTCAGGCGTTCTGAGCAGCTATTTGTTTCGTTTGGTGGGCGCACTAAAGGTCTCGCCTCCTCGAAACAGACCCTTTCCAGGTGGATAGTGGACGCGATTGCAACTGCATACGCTTCCAAACACCTGCAGTGCCCGCTAGGTGTCAGAGCACACTCCACCAGAGGCATGGCCTCTTCGTGGGCTTGGGCCAGAGGGATTTCCATCCACGATATCTGTATGGCGGCAGGCTGGGCCTCCCCGTCTACGTTCGTGAGATTTTACAATCTGGAAGTTCCTGCCTTACAGGCGAAAGTGTTACCAGTTCAATAGGGCTGTTGGTCCTGCCCAGTGATTCTGCGCAGACATAGCTCACATACTGGTAGTAAGTTCGGTACTAGGCTCATGTGAATTTGAAGGAGACCGGCGGTGCCGTTTCCTCATTTACGAGACGAGCTGTTGTGAGTTTGAAGGTGACCGGCGGTGCCGTTACCTCACTCATATAATAAAATATTGTGAATTTGAAGGCGACCGGCGTTGCCGTTCCCTCATTCATGAGACAAGGTGTGGTGAATTTGAAGGAGACCGGCAGGTGCCGTTCCCTCATTCATGGGACAGGGTGTTGTAACCACCCGTTGTAACCACCCGTCAGTTCGAATGAAGTGTCTGTAGATGTGGTGGCCCGTTTTCCTTACCGGCCACCCTGCCCGAGCAGTGTTATGGTCCCCGGTTCCCTGGGATACATATGCTGTACGCGAGGCGCGCACGGCGTTGACAATATGTTCCCGTAGCGTAAGGAACTTACGCAATACGAGAGAACCTCTCGTAAGAGAACGATACTCGGTTACTTAACGTAACCTCGGTTCTCTCTAGAAGAGGGAACGAGTATTGCGTTCCTTGCCGTGCGCCCCGCGGGCTTTTACGCTTCAGAACTACGAAAACCGAATATGCAGCCCGTGAGCCCTGCTTATATACACGTGGCCACGCCCCACCTGTAGGCAAATGAAGCCAGGTGGGCGCGAAGCGCCCTCATTGGTCGCCACGTCACGCGGGCTCACCGATAGGCTGCTGCAGTTGCCAGCAGAGCAGCCAATAGCACGCTGGAATAGCCTGCTATGGTCTGCCAGGCTGCCGCACTGCGTTGACAATGTTACAAAATTAAGGATAATTTTGGGTTTTTCAGAAATCTCGAAGAAAGAATACTTTCCCGTAGCGTAAGGAACTTACGCAATACTCGTTCCCTCTTCTAGAGAGAACCGAGGTTACGTTAAGTAACCGAGTATCGTTTTTTTATTTAAAAATAATAACAAATTAGATTTTAGTGATATTTTGACCACTCAAAGAGGAAATGTCCCCGGTTTCCATTTCAGAAATCTGCTCACCCTAAACTACATATTAGGCTAATGTTTAATATAGGCCTATTGTTTTTTTTAAAAATCTAAACGAAAAGAGGCAGGGTTGTGTTTTATACTTCGTTTTGTTATAAGATAAGATAATCAATGTAGCTGTCTGAACGACATTTGTGTGGCTAATATGTTTAAGATTTTTTTGTAAAAATAATGAAAAGAGGCAGTGGTGTTTTATGACATATTTCGTTTTATTGTAGCCTAAAATATACGTTTTTCTATACCAATACGCCTTCGCAAACTTCTAATTTGAGTCCGTGGTAGTTAATTCAGGCTCGCCAAGTTCAACTCCGGAGAACTATCTCCCGAGGACGGGAGGACAATAGTCCGGTATATATGTATATTTTAGGCTACAATAAAATGAAATGTATGATAAAACACCACTCTGCCTCTTTTCATTTTCATTAAAAATATATTAAACATATTATAGCCACACAAATGTAAAGTAGCCAATGTTATTGCATGTATATTTATAACAAAACGAAATATTAAAAACCCTGCCTCTTTTCGTTTAAAAAAAACCCCAAAAAACATTAATATGTGGTTCAGACAAGTGTGATTATCACTGTAATAAAATTAATTATGACATAAAACACAAGCCAGTCTATTTTTGTTAAATGTCAGTTTATGTGTTTAATAGCCTAAAAATATAGTTATGAAACTTCACTTTGCCCTCAGTCAAAACGATTTACCAGGGAACAAATGATAGATTAATGAGACCAAAGATCGCCTGTTAGAAGACAAATTATATCTGAAGACATCAGGGCCAGCGGCAGGCGTCAGAAGGACTAGCCGTGTTAAGTCTGCTCTGGGCGGGGAGAGTTCCCGCTGAGCGCCGCTGATCCACTGGAGCTCACAACTCCGAAAACGCCAGATCACATTTTCTATAAGGCGCTCTCTTTATAAATAAACCACAGATTTGAGCTTTAAACAAGTACATTCTCGCCTGAAAAAGTCCTAAAACTACATTTTGTGAAACATTAACAGTTTTTTTAAATTACGAGGGGTTTCTCATCCGCTATTGACGTTTGCTGGTTGGTGCGAGATGCATTCTGGGATACCGGTCTGTCTGAAGTCCACAAGTCTCCTCTCGATGCATCCTCGATAAAAGGGGCGGATCAAGGACACATCCGGGGATTTGAACTGTACTTGGCTAGATGTGAACTTTGAATTGGAACAGGACTTGGCAGCAACTGATGACGTTTCACAATTGACGACTGATGGCGATTCCCCCCGTCCTCTGGAGTTCGTTCTCCCGAGTCGAACTTGCAAGTCTGAACTACCAAGGACGCAAGTCAGAAGTTCGCGTACTTGGTATTGAGAAACGGCCCTAGTCTCGTTCTTTTGTCACGTGACATGACAGCCGTATTGCATGCAGAAATTAGTTAATAATTCACATATAACGTTTTTTTGATGCGTGATGTGTTTCTGGCCTCAAATTGTACCTTTTTTTATTTCTTACACTTTATATATTTGTGAATATCTGTCATGATGGTTATTTTCTATAACAGAATTATATTATTAAAGAGTTGGTTAATGCTTTAAACTTTATCCGTATGATGGGGAAATCACTTTGATAAAGCAAAGATTGAGATTTGTTTACAGTGGGTTCTAATCTTCAGTAAATAGCAAAGCCATATCATCATATATATAATTTTTTTTTTATATATATATATTTTTTATAATTGAAATAATAATTTAAAAAACACCACAGGGGCACAAGAAACATTTAACAATAAAAATAGACTGACAGGAACAATATGTCACTTTGTTATTTTTCAGATGTTTGTTGCAGATATCTTTTGATAATTGTATGAGAATTCCTAAACAAAAAATAATATACAGTCAATAATACGACTAATGTTGTATATGTTGCGAGACACTGAAACCGGGAAGCGGTCACGTGACAAAAGAACGAGACTAGGACCCGAAGACTGACTCGAGAGATGAACTGATCATTTTTGTTTCTGTATTCAACCTATGGGGACTTGAAGGAACGACTCAAAGACTCAAAATGAACTGATCAAATCTGTTTCCGGTGACTGTGACTTGATGACTGGGACTTGATGAACGAATGACTCAAACCGAGACTCGAGATGAACTAATCAAATCTGTTTCCGGACACATGTGTATTACACGGCTGTCACGGCCAGATCAGAGCATCAGACATGACGGAACTAACGGCTCGAACCTGAAGACAGACATGAGAGGTAAACGATTTGAAAAAAAAAACAAAAAGAAGAATGATTTGGATCGGGAGGTGAGGTGAACTAACAGACTGCATACATAGACTAAATCAAGCTAAGCAATGAATTAATCATTTATTTCTCAAAGTTTGGCCATGGCTGCATTAGCTTATAGTTAATTTTTTTATTCCAAAAGTAGGCTACTAAATGTGCTGAAAAATGAAAAATGTAATATTTTAATTAGATTCTGCTGAAATGAACGAAATGACTTGGAAAAAAGATTCGTTCATTTTGCTGAACAAGATTCAAAGATCCGAGTCCGTAAAATGATCCGAACTTCCCACAACTATAATATATGATGCGCAGTTCTAGAGCCTTTATGTATTTATATCACATGCTGCATTCATCTAATCAGTAAATATCCAAAATAAAGACATTTATACCGCAAATATCCAAATAAGGACATTAACCCAGTTAGCTCTGGTAGGACAATCTGGCATGTAGGATTAAAAATGCCAGGACACCAGCGCTACCTATAGTCAGAGTAGGCAATCGCTTAAGGCCTCGGGTATAACCGTAACATCCATATATGCTAGTCCACCAATCAAGACGGGCAGCAAAATACTCTTTGTCCATTGGATATAGTTGAATTGTCACTCACCTGTACTGAATCCAATTAATGTTGCCGTCTCAAAACTTCTGAATGTATGAAAAGATAAGGTACGAAAATGCACAAACTTTTCAGGAGTTGGCTGACTTTAGTTTGAGTCGTTGAGGCCAAAATGAACACGGTGTGCGAGTTACCATCTATTTTGGAGTGATTGAGTATATGTATTCTAAAAATAAACTTGTTCCAAAGTTCAAAGTCAAAGAGCAAACATACTAGAACACATTCAATGTTTTTTTAATGAGCACTAAATTCTGCTGTTTACATTGCTGTTTCTCTAATATAATAACTTCTCTTAATTTTAGTTATCCAACATAAATTTAGCCTAGGGCCTCCAGATGTCTAGAACCAGCCCTGACCCATGGTTAGCTTAGTTTTCAATAAAATTTCAATTATATGGTCACTCCTCTCAGTGTATTTCGCCATGCTGAAATGACTTGATCCACAGTGTTTCACAAAATGTTGGAGATAATCCTTACTTTTATTGACTGCTTCCTGTAGATACACTTGTAGCCTAGTGTTGTTTTGTAAGAGTGTAAACATTGCTAGGGCAAACACAAGGTGGAATGATTTAATGACAGAGAAAATCCTGAGTAGTGATTGCTTCTTTTTTTTCTTTTTGGATAGGTAAAGGTAGACCGCTCTCTAAATCTCACCATTATGTGTAACTTATATTAAACTCGGATCATGCTGAACCACGATAGATGAAGTACAGTGTCTAACACCATTGAGGTTATTGCTCCTTAAAGCACACAAAGAACAGCGATGCTAGCACTAGCTAAATAACTATTGAACACACCTTTAATGCATCAAACACATACCTCAGACACAAGCATAATTATTAAGCTGCCTTTTAAGATACATTTTTGCATTGCAACAAGCTCAGTCGAAAAAAGTGTATCCAAGATGAGGTGAGAGAAATATTTTTATATTTCAGTCAGACCTGTAATAAAAAAAAACCTATTAAAATAGTTGTTGTACCAAATATTTGAGAATGTATTTTTATGCTTAGATTATAATTTAGATGGGTTTCTATCCAAACATGAGGCAAATTTTTTCAAAGTTCGCAAAAAAAAAAAATGCGATTTAGGTGCGTTTCCATCAAGTTGTTCAAGCGGATGACAGTGGTATTGGTAACCTAGTAACCAAAAGTCAATAATACACCATCAACAGAAACGGCCGATTAGTCATGTTTGCTACATCAGAATTTATTCAGCAGATACGTTTCCATCTCCCATTATTCGCGTTAACTCTTTCGCACAAGTCAAAAACCACAATTTTTGATATTTCAAAATGCGCATAAAAACATGGTGATGGAAATGGCTATTATTAGCTTAGCAACATCTACTGGAATCAATGAGCATGTTTACATGCACACCAATATGCTAAGAACTACCAAAAATCAGCTTACTGAAATAACCTGTTTTACCAATTTACATAGAAACATAGGTTATTCCCCATTTATTGATGTCAAAATGTAATCATTCGTGTATCTGACTCAGAGTATTCCATTTATTATGTTAATAAATCAGCATTATTCTGCTCTTGTTCAGTTTCTAAGAATGCATGACCAGGATAAGAACAATGCTAAGTTGAGCGTAATGCTTGTGTGCGTAATGTATTGTATGGGGTGTATATGTGCTTATGTTGAGCATTCCAAATCCCTTGAGGTTCCATTTCAGTTAGGATGTGGTCTCAGAAGGCTGCTCCCCATGTTGGCAGGAGATAGCAAGGCAGCTCACCAGGTTTTGTATGAGAGCCATTGCGTAACAAAAACTGATTCTGCATGATCTTGAGCCAGCCTGACTCCAGTACTGAGCTGTGCTGATGAGTGCAAAAGCAGACAGGCATATAAAGAGGGAATGTCACCCTGGATGATGAGGGAGCTGAGGTCAATTCCAAATTGATTTCCTTCAAGTGCTGAATTGATGCATTCCATTTGATCATGAAACTTTGCCATTGTGATTGAATATCTGCTTCAAGGGCTTGTATTAGAATTGACTATGGTGTGTCGAAGCGCTCTCAAACCAGGTGTGCAATTGAGCCACGTAGCGTGTATGATCGGCTATCAGCCAATGTGCCTAACTACATTGTCACTCGGTTTTAAAGTCATTTACGTGGCTATCGAGGTACCTTGAGCAGTTAAATCTAGCTGTAAAGCAGCAAAAATGCAGTTTTTCTCTGTTTACCTGAGGCTGAACACCACTCTGATCTCTAGCCTTTTCGACTGATATCGCTTGTGCTGAATGTGGGGAAGCAGACACGCTACACAGAGGCAATTCCCTGTCCTCTTTCCCCGGGAGTATGTTAAACTAAATCTAAATTGCTACTATGATTTCCTCAGTAGCCCCTGATGGAAAGCGAGTGATGTTGGTAAAGAAATGAATAAATGAGGAGCAGTTCAGCTCTGGGGCCAGTTCTCCGAGCCCCTGTGCCTTTCTCATGTAAATCAGAAGAACGGGAGTGGGTTAGGAGGACAATTCCCAAGCCGCCACTTGGGTGAAATGCAACTTTCCTGTGCTTTGAGAACCCACAATGAGGAATTTATTTAGAGAATTCAGTTTTAATTTAAAAGGAGTCAGCGACTCAAGGGAACAGTCGTGGCTTATGTGATGTTCAAGACAACTAGGGCAGCCACTACTGGCTTCTCCCCATAGTGCACCACCTCCGGTCCATTTTTTTTGTGTACTTGTGCGCGTATACACCGATACATCTGAGGTTTTTCAGGGAAGGGAATTCATCAGGGTGAAGAAGTGTATCGGTTTTGGTTATTATGTTTTTAAAAATGATCTCCAGCTCCCTATGAGGCAACAAAAAGAAGAAAAAAAATTGCTCCACTAGAGGCAGTACCTTGAAATTGACAGCTGTTATCTCGCTCCAATGTGCGGCACCATCTGCTACTGATGCCAGACAACAAAAAGGGTTAATATTCTATGATGTTTTGTGTTGGCACTGCTGCCACAACCAGTCAAAGTGTTTTGTTCTGTGCCAGCAGATTGTATCATCCAATAGAATATGGTCTTCTAATACCTGCGAACTATAGTTGAGGATGTGGTTCACTTAAAGGGTAAGAAATGGTTGGGATGGTGCCAGAAATACCCCTGAAGAAGCAAACGAGCCAATTTAGATGTCATGTGTTATATTATTGTGTATTTGCATTGGGGATCCATGGTTGAAATCTTGAAATGTATGTAATATGACTTATTGGCATGTCAGTGTTTAGTGGCCACAAATGCACAGTATATTAAAACAATGGGACACACGCTCTCTTTTTGATATCTTCCAGAGAGGATGGAGCCTGCTGACATTAATAGGCTTCCTGTGGCTAAATAAGCAGTGGTGAAATAACACTAAATGTCCCCAGATTGTTTGACAGACAGGGCCGGAGACTCAGAACAGCGGGTAGTTATTATACAGTGTTCTAGAGAGGGACATATTGCAGACCTCAGGTCTCTCGTCAAACCCATTACAATGCAGGGGGTCGCTTATAGAGGGCCCAGGCCAAAGTCAAAGCCTTCAGTGTGTAATCGTTTGTACTGTCCGACTCAAAGTCATTAGATACAATGCAAACCCAAATCGTGAAAGAACTCCAATACAAAGTTCAGAGTCAAACTTTTCTTTGAGCATAAAATAACACATATGGACACTCGTTTGCCCAAAGGTTTAATGTTGACAAAAAGCTAACAAATATGTCCATAAATATGTGGTTTAGCTGGAAGACAGGCTTTTTTTAACGAGTTGCTCATTTAGCATTCTGGGGGACCGTTCACAAAATGGTCCAACATAGAAAGCGAGCAGCAGGGGGTAAATTGGAGCTCAGAGATGAATTATCATATAATCAAAATTCCAGACTGCGCCAAAAACAAAATACACAACACAGAGCGAATCACATCGCTGTTTCATTGCTCTGTTCCTCACTTTTAGATTGTAAGTAAATTTTTTTTTTTTTAAACATTTTTCTGTTTGTTGTATTTATTTACATAGAAAATCTGAGTGATTTACACTCAGAATTGCTGTTTTTCCAGTAATCTTGTTAATCTTGTAGCACTGTTGCTAAGTTACAATTGAGTGAATAAAAAACAGACATCACAACCCATCAAAAGCTTGATTGCGGCAGCTCGCTTTCATGTTGCCAGTGTGCATGTGTACAGAAGTTGAAAAAGCTGGTGTTGATGGATAAATGTGAATTTTTCTGTCTTTATTTTTCTTATGGTATCAGTAAAATAGGCTGATATATTTAAAACAATACATTTACAGAGAATTAACCACGCAATCCCACATTATTTCTAGTTTGTCTGTTTTTAAACATCATTTTTTCAGAGAATGTAATTGATCACTGAACATTTTGATTTATTCTTTGTTTTATTATTCTATGGATTATCGCTTTAAAATACAACAACATATTATTATTATTATAATTATTGGCACTGGCTAAATTTCCATACTTATGCATTCTTAAAAGAGAGTGGACATTTTGAAAAGGTTTGTTGGATTATATAAAGACAAAAATGTTGCTGAAATATTACGTTTGCTGTCTCACATTTGTAATAAATGAATTACTTTTCTCAGTACATTCTTACAAAATCCTTTGCTCAAAAGGTTTGGCGAGAGAATGCAAAGTTTCTTAGGGGAACACAAAACATTTGCGAAAGAATGCAAAAAAATTACTTATTATTTTTCCCATCTCATATGTCCCCCCCCCCCACTTCCATGTCTCTTTAGGTGCTCCAAACATTCTGAATGTTGATTTGATGTTCATCTTTTTAATTTCTTTGTTTTATAATTATTTTCTTTTATTTTCTTTAATTTCTCAAAAATGTAATGTAATTGTATTTCTACTTTATTTATAGAAGGTAATGAGAAATTTGCTATTGCTTACTGTGTTTGAGTAACATCCAATACCGATTGGCTGTGTTTACATAAAAAAGACATTGCCAAGAGAGTGTGAGGTTAAATTAGTCAAATGCAGCAACTAAATATCTCCAGTGATGCTAGAAGAAGCGTTACCTGAGAACTAAACACGATGTCCGTGTTTTTGTATGTTATAGCTACTCTGCATTGTGTGTGTAATTCGCCATTTGAAGTGTAAAATGTGGATTAGGTGCTTCTCTTCATGGCTGCAGGCTTCCGTTCTGGTGATAAAGAAAACAGCGGGGTTCTGGCCGCACGGTGAGATGAGACTTGTGCGATGGTCAATAATCTATTACCACACATCGGCCTCCACAGAGTGACAAATGCCCATCACTGAAATAGGACTGCAAAGGTCAATGTTGGTCTGGTGACCTCAGCCCCAACTACAAAGACTGGAGTGGTTTTACACTTGCAGTCACAGTCTCCAGGGGCAAACACAGCCATGCACAAACAAAAATAGCTCAATGTTTTGAGCCTTACTTTTGGTGGAAAAATTCACTCATGTTCTCTGTGGTGCATATTAAAATTCATTACACAATTTTGACATTGATCATTATTGTTCTCTGTAGGGTTTTTTTGTTGAATAATTTGACCATTTTAAGGCTGTCATTTTTAAAGAAATCATATACCGATTCATTAAACAAATTAATCACTATTAATTGTCACTTCTTGCTATTTTCAGAATCTTTCGTCATGAGTGCCACATTTGTATAGCCTGACAAGCCAGACCCACATCAAGATGTTGGGTCTGGGAACTCACCATTGGCAGGGCTCAATCCGAGGGGCGGGATAAACAGTTGTCTTTCAAATTCCTTCTGCACGCAATAGGATGGCGCTACAACCAACCAGAGCAATGAAGAATGTGAAGCTGAGCTAGTTGATACATTAAACTTTCGCCGTATCCGGTCGGCAAAACTCCGAACACATCTTCCTTTCTTAAGAATGACTTCAGTGCCGTTCTTTTCTCAAAGAAAAGCGTAACTCCACGTCTTCCAGAGTCGCGGCCAAAGCCGTTTCGAAAGACCGCTGTTCGCCAGCTTCTTTGTTTACGAGTAGCACGCGGAACCGCCACAACTCTGCCATCATTATGTTAAGCCCACCCACCGACTCTATACACAATGTGATTGGCCTGACCAGAGTTTGGTTTTTCCAGCTCGCAAGCCAACGGAGAGTTGCTAGACTACCCTGGCTGCAAATTAGATTTGCTGCCGCTAGGGTGCGTCTAGATTTCGAGGCTAACATTTGTAGACACCATGTCAAATTAAAACTTAAAGTAGTTCTATTCTCTTATGCTTCTGTCTAAAAGAGAAGAAAGTGTCTTGGATGAATGTTGCTTGTAGTAGTAGCTGTGTCTACAGACTAGAAAAAACACTTATTTTATTCTACAGATTTCTTTTTTACACAGATAAATTAAGTAATATAAAATAATTTTAGTGTGACATGAGTTAATGTTTTAGGCATCATGACCTAACAAAGACTAATAAATGCTATAAAAATAGTTCAAAGTTAATGTTTATTTATAACTATTCTATTGTTCAAGTAATGAACATTTGTTTATAATACATTCATGTATACAACTTGATATGTTAAAAAAATATTAATAGTCTGTATATCTTTTCTGTGGAACATACAGAAGGTATTTGAGAAATGTGTCATTTTCGTGTGTTTTTTTTGTGTTTTTTTCAGTGGGCACCAAAATTGTTTATCAGTATTCTTTAAAATATCTTCTTTTGTGTTCGCAGAAGACATTCCGATGACATTGGGGTGAGTAAATGACAGAATTTTTGGGTGAACTGTTCCTTTAAGGAACTTTTTTTTTTTTACCAGGGAAGAGTTGACTTGGAAGGAACTGTGGTAGATTCTTGCTGAAGGGAAATCTTTAAGGCTTAGTAACAGGTAGAACATCATTCCAGTGCTCTTATACCAGTCAATGTATGCCTCTAATTCTAATTCACAGCCACCCAAGCATCACCCACCACCTCATCTTTTCTCTAAAACACATCCCCTTCTCTCACATACTTGCTTGTGTCCTCACCAGTGCTGTTCAATTAACACTACTCATCTTGTCAAGCTAGCAATGATGCTGGTCCAACAAATCCCAATTTTTGGCGATAGCATCCTTTTTTTGTTTTTGTTTAGAAGTTTAACCTCAGCAAGTATTGTTGGTAGGAAGAGTAATTAACTTAACAAGAAGCTAGTAATTCTTAAAAGCGAGATGAAGAATTGAAGAAACTAGTATTTAAGAGCAAACCTTTGAGTGTGATTAGAAACTGTCAGTTTGTATTTCAAAACTCAGTTGTGTAATTAGGGGAGAGCGGGGCACAACCTAACGCTGGGTTAGTTGTAACACACATGGTTTAAAACTTTCCAAACATGCCAGGATGACGGAACTTAGTGCATTTACTAGTTGCCATATCAACATTATTTAGAGAAAAAAAATGCGCCAAAATGTAATAAAAAAATCTTTGGAAGATATCACTGAACATTTATTTAACCATAGCAAAAGTAAATTTCTTACTTAAATGTATTTTTCATCTCTGTTGTTTTGTGTTTCTCTGTTAACAGTTGAGATCGTTCTTTAATGCTGATCTAACCAGCAGAAGACACGAGCCATGGTTTAAATCCCAGTTGCGTGGGTCGGGTGCGTTGTAACACTGCGTTACAATGTGCCCCTATTAGAACTACGCTATTATATTCTATACTTTTATTAATTATTTAGAGAAACCATGAGAATAAGAATGATGAGCGTTAATGTTCAGAAATTATTAATCATGATTGTTTTTACTATGCTGTATAACTGTGTTTAGCAATGTGTTTGTTTATTTTTAATTATTAAAAAATGCCATTATTTTATTTGAAAACGTTAATAATTGTATTTTACTGACAAAATATTTTAGTTTGTCTTGGATATTTTTTTGATTATATCAGATAACATTTTAAGCTGTCATATTTGGTCATGTTACAATGCACCCCTCGCATGTTATAATGTGGCGCATTTTGTCACATTTCACTTCCATTCTTTCGGCGTAAATCAAGAAAAACGTATACACTGTATTAATGAAACAAAACCACATAATTGTACTAGACATGTGGGAAATTAATGTGGGAAAAAATAAATACTCTGAACCCCAATTGGATTACACAAACTGAGAAAGTCAAAAAGTGTTAGGTTGTGCCCCGCTCTCCCCTAACAGTAGCTTCAGTTCTTCAAACTCCATCATCAAACATATGGTGCAAAAATAATGACTGTTTTTAAATTGGTTTACTTGACACTCTCCCTGTCCGCCATTGGTTGTACTGCCCCACACCCAAAGTCAAAGTCCAAATGTCATTGGTTGAGCCAGTTTTGGTGTTGCTGCTGTGTTGAGCACAGGGTACTGAAACATACAGTTTGGAAAACACCACAGAGGCACACTTGTTTACATTTTTGGGGGAAATCAAATGCTTGCTGTAGGCTTACCTATATTGTGAAGAAATTACGCCCACCAAGTACAACATGTTCCTGGATCAACATCTTTGTTGATCCTGGAACAACATTAAAATCGGCACCATTCTTATTCACCTATCATTTCCCTCTGATTTTAGCGATAAGTTAAGGTTAGGTTTAGGGGTAGAGATAGGGTTAGTACTAATTTTACTAAGTAGTAATTGGTAATTTGTTCCAGGATCAACAGAATTTGTATCCTACTTGGCAAAAACACAGTGACCATAGTATACAAGTAGAGTATTAAAAGGCCTGAATAAATCCTTTATTCTTCAGCTCTTGCAACAGTTTATCTAACTCGTTTTGTCTTTGTATATGCTGTGTTCAATTGGGTATGGCGGGGTTGTGAGGGGTCCCTGAGAAACAGGATCAGAGCGTATGTAGTCAAATTAATTTACATGAATATTAATCAGCTTGTTTTCTTGTCACACATGTGACTGACAGACTGAGGTCTCATATTCTGGGGGCAAGTTGATATAAAGGAATTAATCCATTGTTTCATGTTTTTTTTCCTCCTTTGCTAAGGAAAGCACCTTGAGCCTGGACTTGTGCTTTGATGTGTTGGGTCTCTGCATATTGGCAACGTGGCTTCCATGTAATAATGATAAGAATGGACGTGAGGCATTTAAGTAGCAAATCAATAGCAAATTAAATTTTTCGGCTCTGAGGCACACTTTCACAATCACGTGTAATTAGCCCTGACAGTCCATCTCGGGCTGAATTAGATTGCTGCCTCTTGTCACACAACCCGTTTTTTAAGTCTACTTTGGATGGGGGCACGTCAACACTTTATGGTGCATTTTAATGCCTCGCGACTAAAACAGTGGCGTGGCTGTGTTGTTTATCATAGCTTCAAGGCTAGAACATCTGTCCCAATGTAAGGCATTAACCAAGAGAACACTGACATCAACTATCAGCATACTGTAGACTCTTAATTAAAGGAAAATGGAAATGTACTCCCACTAAGCCAGCTTATTTGCCATAGAGATCTTTAGATTCGACTTACATTTGGTGAAATGCGTCTGTCAGAAGTATCCGTACATCAAACCAGAAGCTTCTCTGCATGTCTTTGAGATTTAATGAACTGAAGTGTCAGATTGTTCTCGCCGATATATCACATGACCTAGAATGATCACGCTAGCTCTATATTCTCAAGGAGATCGCATTGGAAGGGCAGGTCTTGAAGACTCTACCTGAAGTAGGTTAATCAGAGAACACATGGCTCTTGCCTGCCGGTATTGTGGGAAAATGGGCTAGAACCTGATTTAGATAAAGCATGATGACCCACAGGCACTCCTATATAATGAATAGTGTGACGACAGCGTCCTCCAAAATGCTCTGCTTGCTGGAGACCATTCTTCATCCCGATACTCCATATGAATAAACAGAGCCTGTTTAATCTATCTTTCCTTCATCTGTTTGTAGGGCATATGGTCCAGACTCTACAATCGTTGAAGTGCTCATTCATTCAGTTTTTTGTTTTGTTTAATTATTCTCGTACTCATTTAAATACAAGGCTATAAGTTTCAACACGAGACCAAAATGATCCGTTTTCCCCCTTGAGTCTGTCAGTGCATTGTTTTTCACTTTTCCTCTGTGAAGGTAAAGTCGATGCATTTTGAATTAACTGCACCTGACTGACACTCCAAACACCCTCAATGGGCTTGAAATCTGCAGACAAACCCCCTTTTAATAGACTTAAACCTCGTTTGGCCTCTAAAGCCCATTGAGGAGTCCCAGAGGATGGGTGAAGACAGGTCCCTTCGGAGACCACAGGCCGCCTCTCACTCCTCTGTAGTCGAAGTGAAAAGGGGAGAGTCCTGATTAGAGCATGCCTCCCAGCCAGAGGAGACTACAGCAGGACAATGCCGCATTTTCCCTTTCAAAACAACAGGCCAGCCCGTCTGACCTCTGTCACCGCCAATGTGTCACTGTGAAGATGACACATGCACACACACAGTCAGGAACAACAGAGCAGAGGAAGACCTCACTCGTTTTGTATTATGTAAATGTGTTTTCTGAGTATACTCTGCACATTTTACTTTGCATTCACTGCATGATACAGAGTGTTTGATTGTTTTTTCAAAGCTCTCAGCCTGAAGGTTTACACATAATGTCCTCTTTGTCCTTAAGAAAAAAAAATATATTTAAGAGGGTTTTTTTTGCTTTCATATTGAAACTATGTAGGCACCTCTTAAGGTTTTTATCTTTGTTTACGTATTGGTTTGCTTGGGAATAATATCTACTAGGGCTGAGTAAAAAAAATGTAATCGATTCTCATTTTTACGAACCAATATCGATTCTTAAATCCCAAGAATTGATTAGTCATCCTGTTTTTTGATGGATGAACGGAACATTGTTGCGCACCTCCCATCCAATAAATCGCAATGATCTTTGTGCTTTGTTACTATTGATATGAAACAAAGTCTTAGATTTCATAATACGTCCATTTTATTACAAAATTCAAAAACATAAATACCGTTTTGGATCGCTCTAGCTCAGCTCAGCGCAAGAGAAGCGGCGGAGCGCACATGAACCGATCTTCTCTTCCGCCTTAATACCAGTTACAGTGTGAAATAAACTGACATGAATGGTCATCTGAAAGTGTGTTAAAAGATACAGTACAACTTACCGAAATCCGTATCATGTCACATGGAATCGCTCAATCAGTGTTTCAACCGTGGAAAGACGTCAGTAAAACAGCTTGTAATGTCACATTTACCTCAGAAATACCATATTCAGTGTCCATAAACTCGTTAGTCAGCTAGAAAAATTAACTCTAGAGAGGAGCATTTTGCTAAATATATGCACCATGTTATATATTCATTATATTTTTTTCATGTTCGTCAATATTTAATGCATGTATGAATAAATCTGCCAATTTTTTATGACAGCCACAGCCAAAAATCTAATTAGAGTAGAAATATGAATATGTAATTGTAAAGTTAATATTATAACTTTATAACTTTAACTTTATAAAAAAAACGTAATTGAGTGTAATTTAAGTGTTTGTTTACAAATTACCTTCAATATTATAGTAGGTTAATAGCCTATAGGCTACAGACTCCCAGTTGTAAACTACAGCTATGAGATTTGTTTTCCTTGAGAAAATTTGCCACGTATTGTACCTGATATATATCCACTAATCAATATCGGATCGAATTGCAAGCTTGTGAATCAAAATCGAATTGAATTGTGAAATTCGTGTCAATACCCAGCCCTAATATCTACCCATGTGTAACTTCATGTAATTTACATGTAAGTAAATTTAAAGGTAAAATTTGACTTTAATCTTATGTTATGTTGCAGCTCATAAAGTTACTGGTCAATTAGTGAATAACTTAACTGGTAAGTTTGATATACTCACCAAAGCTTATGTATACTCCCATTTTATACTTAGATTTTGGACCATGTGTATATTTCTGGCATCTTTAATTTATAATATTTCACCTTCCTCAGGCTAATTCTACTTTTTAATAAATTACATTGTCAAGTCAAATTTATTTGTATAGCTTTACAGAAAGTCATGCTAATATGTCTATAAAACCTAATTTTTTTAACATAGAGCATATTTTCTTGGTGATATATAACAATGGTATAGATAATGCTCCAGATTTAGATCAAGCTACATTGGATTTATTATTTTGTTAGAAAAATCTTGGGGACACATTCCTGAGTGTTCAAATGTAATTAAGACATAAATGTTAGTCGGTTTTGTTCTAAGTATTTCTTTTCATTTCATTGCCTTAAGTCAATTTAAACTAGCCTGACGTCGTCATACTCAATTCTAGTCAGAATTTGAGTCTGATACTGCTCCATTGTGCTGTGATTATGGGGCGTGTTTAAACCGAACCAGGAAAGACCTCAATTAGATAGACCTACAACCAATCAGAGCAACGAAGCGACGCCTAACGTTAGTTGTCAAATGTCAACAGAACTCAACTGTTGCCAAGTCCGCGGGTTGATGCGACCCCAATTATGTGATATACAGACCCAGGAATGCGAAATTTAGCAGGCAGTCCAGCCAAAATAACACACATTTTACCCCCCAAATGCCATTTTTCCCTGGATAACCCCCCCACCCGGAAAGCTATTGGGCTTGTTTTTGGCTAGTTTTGAGTAGCAATTGGGCGAGTTTTGCTGTAAAAACTTGGCAACCCTGTCTGTGCGCGCTAGAATAAGTCACGTTAGAAGAAGAAGATTAGTGTAAACGGTCTTTGCCGGTGTTGTAAAAAAGAATATTTAAGGATACACAGAGTACTTACCAACATGATCATCATTTCTGAGAGAAATAGTAAAGGTGAATGCTACGAACAAGTTTAGGATTAGAACAAATTCAACCCAAGCGCCTTTGATGACGTGGATGATTACGTTACTGTTTATCATCTGTCCATCATCATCTAAAGCCCGCCCTGACAATTTCATTGGTCCGAACAGTTTCTGTTCGGGCATAATTACTTCTCTATGGATCAAGTCCAGACCGAACTGCCCGTGCAAAAAATGTTGTGGGCGGGGCAAAGTTCGTCTGGCATCCAGGCTAAATCTAAACAGTTATCAAAATCAGCAGCCATTTAAGTGACGATGTTGAGAAATATATGGTATGGATTTTATTTAGTAACTTGTTTTAGAAACAAACCACATTTTGGACAGAATTACTATATTGTGATGTCTGTCGTTACTGTGGTAGAAAATGACTGGTATTGTGGTCTTATTCTCACCTCTAAACCGTTTAAATGGGAAGCTGCTAGAAAGTCAATTTATTTAGAATTATGAAGTTCCATCATGTTTAAAAAAGTGGCATTTCTATAATTCCTTCACATCATTAAAAACATAAGCAGCAAAATGAAAGGTTATACTTTATTTTAAGGTGACATAGTTACATTATACTTAATAGTACTGAGTAATATTAATTAAAGGGTTAATTCACCATCATTAATCACTTGCCCTCATGTCGTTCCAAACCTGCAAGACCTCTGTTCATCTCTGGAACACAAATTAAGATATTTTTGATGAAATCCAAGAGCTTTCTCACTCCACATAGACTGCAATGTTATTACCACTTTCAAGGCCCAGACAAGAATACTTTGTGTGTGCAAAAACCCCCACAAAAATTCTGACTTTATTCAACGCTGTCTTCTCTTCCGTGTCAGTCTCTGAAGCTATTCACGTTGTAAACACAGTGCAGAGCTTCCGGGTTCTACGTCAGAACGCCGGCTCAGTATTGGCCCACACACATGCGTTGTGGTGCTCACGTGAACAGCGTCAGAGACTGACACAGAAGAGAAGAATTTAAAGTTGTTATTTTGGTTTTTTTTTGGTGTACAAAAAGTAATCTCGTCGTTTCATAAGATTAAAGGGTTAGTTCACCCAAAATTGAAAATAAAGTCAGTAATTACTCACCCTCATGTTGTTCCAACCATGTAAGACCTTCGTTCATCTTCGGAACATAATTTAGTATATTTTTGATGAAATCTGAGAGCTGTCTCACTCCTCCATAGGCTTTCAGAGGGAATGAAACTTGATGGCCCAGAATAGTAAGTAAAAACGTCATTTAAGGAGTCCAAATGACTACAGTGGCTCTGTATTAAGTCTATCATGCGACGAAAATACTTTTTGAGCGGAAAAACAACAAAAATAACGACTTTATCCCACTATTTATCCCACTATATACTCTCTGACGAGAGTTCGCGGGAGTGCCACGACGCATGCGCGAGTTCTCACGCATGCGTCGTGGCACTCCCGCGAACTCTCGTCAGAGGCTCAAATTAAACAATAATAGTGGGATAAAGTCGTTATTTTTGTTGTTTTTCCGCTCAAAAAGTATTTTCGTCGCATGATAGACTTAATACAGAGCCACTGTAGTCATTTGGACTCCTTAAATGATGTTTTTACTTACTATTCTGGGCCATCAAGTTTCAGTCCCTCTGAAAGCCTATGGAGGAGTGAGACAGCTCTCAGATTTCATCAAAAATATACTAAATTATGTTCCGAAGATGAACGAAGGTCTTACATGGTTGGAACAACATGAGGGTGAGTAATTACTGACTTTATTTTCAATTTTGGGTGAACTAACCCTTTAAGGTTGACCACTGTAGTCACATGGATTATTTTAACAATGTCTTTACTACCTTTCTGGACCTTGAAAGTGGTAATACTTACCACAGTCTATGGGGGGTTCATCAAAAATATCTTAATTTGGGTTCCGAAGATTAATGAAGGTCTTATGGGTTTGGAATGACAGAATTTTTGGGTGAACTTTCCCTTTAACTACATGTACTTACTAGAGAGTTACGCTTAGGGTTAGAGTTTGGTTTAGGGTTATTTACTTATAATTATGCACAATTTACTGTTACTACTAGAGTAAGTACATGTAGTAACATGTATCTATTAACTTTATTTTTAGTCACCTTAAAATAGTGTTACCAAATTAAACAAAATGTTTTCTCTGTCCGCACAGTTATAAAACCCCCTTTCTGCTCCAGTTAGATTTTGATAGCTCCCAATATGCATTTAAGCTGAATTTTTATACATGTGGCAACCACAGGAAAATGTTTTGCGGCAGTGCAGGGAAAAGCTTCAGCCTGAGTTCATCTTAAAAGCTCTTCTGTACAGATGTGCATGGAATTCAATATCCATGATGTGTGCAGTATATCACTGAGCTGGGTAAAGATAGGAAACGCAGCTCTAGCGCTGCTGAAGAGGCTTTTGGGGGCTGAGAGTCTTGGAGTGACGCTCTGTATTCAGCCCCCAGCAAAATATCTGATAGAACCATGAGGCTTCATCTCTACCTAACAGAATACTAATGCACACTCTGTGTGGGCTTTAGCCACACAAAAATCCACCTTCTAAGGTGAGGATGGAAGATTTATTTTATTATTCATTTAAACCAACAACATGTAAATGAAATGAAACAACCAAAAAAAAAAGCATTTGTACATTTATCAGATTCAACTGACGGCTGAGACGATTGCCTCACTAACCCTGCTGATGTGCCGCAATATGGCAAGTTTCCACAAGTCAGGCCTGGGTGAAGTGGTCATTAGAAACAAACATTGTCATTTGGAATGGATCGTTACTCATCTGAGTATTGTTCTCTCGTATTAATATGGAGATGACCTTCTCAGGAGGGGGCTGGCTTTGCTTAGCCGCAAATTATGATGAATACCAATTGCTATTTATGATATGCCGCAAAATACTTATGCATCATAGTGTCATATTCAAATTGGTGCCCGTAACCTTGCGATCCCTAAAAAGTCATATGTTATGAATTTGGGTTGGTGGCATTGTTTACGCTGCATTAATCATGCAAACATGCATTTGGAAAACAAATGGCTTGTGTGTTTTTTGGAAATGATTCAAAAAGGTCTGGCGCTGATATTGCTTGCTCAATACACGGCGAGGATAAAGAAGACGCGGCCGTGGAATGTCTCATATGCTGTGTAGACACTACATTTTTTGATTTGATTTCATTTTACATATTTTATTTAGCTAGAAACTGCTTCATGCTTTGCTGACACAAACATGTGTAAGACGAGCTTTGTGAAAGACCCATCAGCCAGCTATAAGTAAAAAATAGTGCAAAGTGCGTTGAAAATTTGTCTCTTTAATCTTCCCATAAGGCTTTTTTTTTGTTTGTCTGCATTCATGGTGGCTGCCTGTAAATATTAAACAAAAATCCGTCATAACAGTCTAATTCATAGTAGGGCTCTAAAAGTGCAGAGAAAACGTCTCCGATAAGGCTTTTTTTTTTTTAAGAGAGAAAACAAGTATTTTTTTTCGTGATCTGTTCTCGATGTGCTTTTTTTAAATGAACATTATTATTGCTGACATTATGCATGCTGTCGATTATGAGATGGCTTGACCTTAGTTACCTAGTTCCCCATATTGGATGCAGGTCAGTAATTGAATACCCACAGCAGACGTGCTGCTATTTCTTAGCGAGCTCAGCTGCTGAATGAGCTGTACTGTCATTGCCGTCCAATGAATAGGTTAAAGCACGTCTGAATGAAGGTTATTCTTGGCTGGGACAAATAAAAGGATGTTGGTGATTTCATGAATCATAATGAACATGTGATGTGCACATTTTTGAGAGCTTAACCAAGCACAGCCTTGGGTTCCTTTCTCCCCGTCACTCTGAAAGGTGACATCCAATGTTCTGATAAGGCACTTAATGTACATGAAGAGCCCTTGCATAGCTCATTTATTCATTGGCTGTTTCAAAAGCATCCTTTGTCTACACACGGGGCTTATTGTCTCCATATTAAGTGGGGTTCTGTGAAGATTTGAACAGCATCTTGACTCCCCTAAGTTGAAGTGCGGCCGAGGTTAAGTGGTCTCCGTGCTCGCAGCACCCATCTCCACTCCTGCGTGACAGCTGGGGACTAGGCCGTTGCTATGGTTATCACTCCTTCTGTTGCATTGCTGTGCCCCAGACTGCTCATTTGAGACAGAACTAGTCCACCATTCAGACACGAAACAGCGATCTGCAGATCCGTAAACTTCCAGACAGGCGGATTTCTTGCCATTTCCCTCTCTCCCCCTCTTCTCTCTCTCTCTCTCTCTCTCTCTCTCTCTCTCTCTCTCTCTCTCTCTCTCTCTCTCTCTCTCTCTCTCTGCTTTGCTTATGGCATTTGGCTGTAACCGTACATGCTTTGTTTCACGCGTTTGCAACTTTTAATTGCACACAAATTAAAGCAATCGGCATAAAAATGGAAAGTCATTTTTGGAACACTAAAAGTAAATTCCATTCACTCGAGACATCCTTCCTCCAGTTTATATTGCTCTCTCTTACAGAGCACAGTATTGCAGATGGAAGCTTTCCAATTGATAGTGAGGCCACTGATCAGGAAAATTATTTCAAATAGTTTTCACCACTACCCTCCCCACAGCAATGGCGCAGGAATAGTGAGCATGTTTATGGATGTTTTGCAAAGGGAATTTATTGAGATAATTGTAGGCATATTTAGCCGCATAATAATAATATCCTAAATAATAATAGTAATGATAAAATGTGTAATATTAAACTTTGTTTTGTGTGCAATGTTTAAAATATAATATATAAAATACAATTTTGAATTTATAATATGAATAATACTGGTTTATAATAATATATTGGTTTGTTTTAAAAGAACAGTTGCACTTAATTTGGCTTAGCCTATCTATATTTCTGCCTCTTGTTACACATCATAACATTTATTTTTTATTTTAGTTTAATTACATTTTTAATTGTATTATTTATTTATTTTTATTTATCACATGCTCAATGCACTTTTGCTTAATGAAAATCCAGTCTGTGCAGAGCTCTCTACTGTGATCTATGAATAAATGTGTAGATATTAACTGGTTCTGGCAGTTTATTTCTAGCAACACAGTTTTTTTGCTAATAGGGGGACAGGCACATATGGATTAATTTTTGTCACCGCTGTCACTTTTAGCTCCAAATTAGTACATCCACCCTCCCTTTGTTAGAAACCCTGAGAGAGACGGCACTCCTTATCTCAGAATCTTCTCAAATCACAGAGCAACACAAGCAGACAAACAAAAACATTTCCTCCAGTGAGAGGCTCGTCTCTTGCAGGGCGAACATTAACAGCTCCGTATGCAGCTGTGCTTGTAATTGTGTTTTTTCTTCAGAGAGTCGTAAAGATGAACTTCAAAGACTTGGTTTAGTGCTTTAAACTAAAGGAGAACCATTCCGATCCCAAAGCGCTCCGCTTTCTCAATTACAGTCGCTTCTTGACTAGATATGTTTTAAATTGATGGGTTAGATGAGGGTTACTTTGATCTCAAGTCTCAAAAGTACATTCCAAACCTGTCCCGCTGCAGACGTAAATAGAGCAAGTGGACATCCTTCTGGCAATTTATATGTCTTCAGTTACCCCCGGTTGTCGTTGGCATGCCTAAACTCCGAGCCTGGCTCTTCCTATCAGCACCTGTTTGTTGCTGGGCCAAAGTGCCTGGGCCGTGGAGCATCTGGAAGTCCCCACAGCGTTAACCTGCCTTTAGCACCTCCTCCGTCATGCTGCCGGCCGGCCTGCGTGAAGGGTAAATTCAGGCCGTGCGGCGGCGGGCCCCACTGGAGCCTCAGACCAGCAGGCTCACATTAGAGGACATTTGTTCCACAATATTGCTGCCTCCTGCTTTCCCTAGGCTGGGCTCGGCGCAGAAGGTAGAGGCAGATATTTGGGTTGTGGCCAATGCATCTCCATAGCCACCTCGCTAGCACTGCAGGTGCTGAGCTGGGCTCCCCACTGCTAGCACTCAGGGTCCAGAGCCCACACCGCCTGACGGAACAAATGCCGGCCGCACGCCGAATAAACTTATCTTGCTTGCATGACAACACATACCCTCGGGTTAGAGCTCTGCGCTAGTTTTGCAAAGCAAGCGGGGTCAGGAGAACATCTTTGGTGCGAGGGGGAGGATGAGGAGGAGGGGTTCCTCCACAGACAGAAGAGAGGATGAAGGATGGCGTCCTTCTTGCATTTGTATTTGGCTCCAATATGCATTTTTGATAAATGAGCAGATACAAAGTGTCTTTTTAAAGGGATAGTCCACCCAAAAAAAGTCAGTGTTTATGTCATGTCATTCCAAATCTTAACTTTCATATGTGGAACAGAAAAGATGTCTCCGTGTTTTTTGTCTATACAATGAAAGTCAATTGTGCTCAGTGTTGTTTTGGACCCTGTTGACTTTCCCAGTGTTTTGCTTTGAGGGTACCTAACAAGCTGTTATACAGGTAATATTTTTGCATTTTTTTTCTGAGAGTATACAATGAAGTGTCTTTTTGTTGTTTGTTATCATCTGCAATGATTCGAATACACAATGGAGACTCCATCCTGGCAGATTGCAGTGATTTAAATAGGATTTAATGTGAGATCAATGACTTGAGTTGAAGTATAACGTTGTTGGCATGTGTTAAGTTGAATGGCTCACTTCTCCCCTGCTTTTAGAGCCCAATAAGATTTCATCAAGGTCCTGATGTAAGGGTGCCACAGGCATGATTGATCACCCCTGGCAGATTACCCCCCACCCCCCCATCCCCCCAATCCCAGCCGCGACCACCAGAGGCCAGCCGTGTCTGGGCGTAATGATTTGCAATGATCGGGGGTGAGAAGTTTGATGATGGATGAAGCTTTCTTAAGAGGTCAGGCGGTCAAAGGAAAAAGAGCATTGACCATACGGGGTATTGACACAGGCCGCAGAGACTGAATAGTACGGTGCCGTATGTCTTTATCATAATTAAGTGGGGATACTTAACCCTGGAATGATGTGGTTCCTCTTGTCCATTGGGAGGCACGAGCAGGCCTCCTCAGGGAAGCTGTCCCACAATAGCCGGCCATATTGTCAAATGATATGCTAATGGCGATGACCCCTGGTTCGGAGGGCCTATTCCCACATCTGAGAGGTTACTCTCATGAACTGAGCCCACATAATGAAGTTTAGGATATCTTTTCATTATTTTTGTGTTGAATTTTTTTTTAAAGCTATCAGTTGGATTTTATCACGGATACTATACTGTATACTGAAAGAAAGTTTCGGCCTACTTATTAACGTAGCTAACTTTGTGTAGTTCGGGATCTGTTTTTGTTGATTAAATCCTCCCAGATCCAAGTCCAAATCTAGAATGGCTCATAAATAATATATATATATATATATATATATATATATATATATATATATATATATAATATTTTTATTTGATGGTGAGCGGTGTATATAAAATATGCCAATATATGCTGTATATATAAATTATACCAAAATGAGCCTGCAATCTGAAACAAAGGCAGTCATTGAGAGGACCCTTGACTATGCTGTTCTAGATAGTACATTGATTTTCTCAATTCATACATCATTTATTTTAGTTTCACTTCTGGGTTTTGGTTTGAAAAATTGTGTGTATAGCAGCGGATATTGATACAGTCCAACTGTACGAGTTTTATGCAGGCGATGCCTAAGAAGAACCTTGGATTTGGAGGGGTCGTCGCTGGCACACATGAGTGCATGCATCAGAGAGCAGGAGTGCTCAGCCAACTCCCCCAAAAAGCCTGTCCCTCGGTACGGGGAATTACACGACCTCTCTCAGCTCACCGTAACCTCCTCATTATACACACACCAATGAACTCGGATCATATTTTCCTGGGCAGTGGGAAAAAATGGAAATGGGAGGGAGGGTGGTGCCATGCATTTGAACAATGCTTTGCTGTTTTTTAAAATGACTCCATGGAGAAGTTCAGATCCCATGTTACCGTATAGACATTTCCATTTGCATTTTTTGGTATTTTTGGATTGTTTTTATGCCCCCCATTCATAAAGCATAGAAAAAAAGTGCAAAACTGGCTCTGATTATGCAAAGTAAAATATAATATTGTGTCTTATGTTCGCAGACGTAATACTAAATACTTTCATATCAATTTTCTTTCTCTCAAAAGAATCAAATCAAATATTTTTTTATTTTCTTTCGTAATTGTATTCAAAATAGCATCAATCTAAAAAGAATTACTAAAATATGTTCTGAATTAATTTTCAATTTATAGTATTTGTCCATTTTAGAGCAAGAGGATGATTGTAGTGGACACTGTTTATGTGCCTCCTGTGCTGTCTCTGTCCGTGGTCTCTCTCTTTCGTTCCCCCCATTCATTTTCAAATTAACCTCCTAATAGACCTCATCTGTCCATGGAGAGCCTATTAACTAAAGATCTGTTTTCATCTGCTGGACAACTTAGGACAGGAGAGACCCCTGCCACACAGACCTCCGCTCCCATGCAGCAAGCGGCGTCAGAAACAAAAATCGAATCAAAAAAGAAGTAATAAAAGGATTTCATTACATATAGTTAATTACCTCCCAGGCCCGGGCCAACCCTTTCCTGGCAAAAGAATTAGAGAACCTTAATTGCTTTATCACCCGGCCTGTGAAATCCAGCAATCAGGCGGCTTTCATTTAATTCGGCTGCCAGGGGACAATGGGGTGCGCTCTGCTCTCTACCTGCCCTGGAGCACAGGTGCACGTGGGGTGGAGTAGGGTGAGTCCCAAACTGGCAAATTTAGTGTCTTTGAATTAATGAAAATCAACAGCGGAGTCTGACGACTGCCCCTGAGGTGCGTGTTAGTGGAGGACGCTGTGCTTGAGAAGGGGATGACTAGTGAAGACCTGTTTCGGTATAGCGGTGAGTAGGCAGGGAAAACCTCACACTGGTCGCCTGAGGATAAACGGAAGGAACCGGGGGGATTTGGACAGCTAACGACATCCGAGCAATTAACATAGACTGTATGAGAAGGAGGAAACCTGACAGTCTCTTGAATGCCAGTATGATTAAAAGCCATATATTAATTATAGAGACATGTTGCTTCTTTATAATAAAATGATTATCATATCATGTCTATAATTTATGTTTTACATTTAGGTCTACTGGGAAATAGGTTCCTACTAAAAAAAAAAAAAAAAAAAAAAATTATATATATATATATATATATATATATATATATATATATATATATATATATATATATATATATATATATATATATATATATATTAGGGCTGTCAAAAGATTAATCACAATTAATCACATCCAAAATAAAAGTTTGTGTTTACATAATATATTTGTGTGCACTCTGTATAATTATTATGTTTATATAAATATTCATGTATATATTTAAGAAATATTTGCATGTATATACTGTATACATTTATATAATTTATATTATATATAAATATAAATATTTTATATATAAATATAATAAATTTTTCTTAAATATATACATGCTTGTGTGTGTTTTTATATATAAATAATAATTATACACAGTTCACACACATATATTATGTAAACTTTTATTTTGGATGTGATTAATCGTGATTAATCTTTTGACAGCCCTAATATATATTTATATATTTCTGTTACTGCTGTAAAATTCAAAGATGGCTTGACAAGAGCAGTTTTTGTTTGTATTTTTTGTTGAAAACAGGCACAAGAAAGGTCTTGTCACTTTTTGAAATATATATCAGTATCAATATCAAATAATCACAGCTGTGAACATTGTTTGCTACACTCTTGGAAGAAAAGATTAGTATAGAACCTTTTAGTGGTTCCCATAATTGGGATTATTTTGTTTTAATTAATTAATTTGAATCACTAGAAAAAAATAACCTGTTAAACATAAACGTATTATGCAATCATTTAAGACATTTCTCCAAAGAGTTCTTTAAAATTGAGATGAACTCTAGGGTTCTATAGGGTTCACTGAGGTTCTATATAGACAGGATAAATTATGGACAAGATAAGTAAATATTGTTTTTTTCTCTCAACAAACACTATACGTTTTTATTTAATATGCTTGAAGTCAACTTATACACTGTAAACCTGAATAAGTTGGCAAAACTAAAAAAAATTGAGGCATTCGGTTACATAAAAATGTTTTAGTTAAGAAATTTTAAGTTTAAGTAAGCAGAACATTTGAATTGCTCTTAACATTAAATATTTGAGTAAGCTAATTCATACATTCAAATTAAAATGATCAACTTAAATATTTTTAGTAGTGGAAACTTGGCTAACTTTAACTAGCTAATTCAATAAATGCCACCTTGCTAAGTGGTAACAATGCTTTGATAGCATCAGCATAGCGTAGCACTTGCTGAATGAGAGCAGCAATATAGAACATTTATATTATCTGTTCTCAAACAAAGATCATGCTTTACTTTTCACCATGATGGTAACTAGGGATGCTCCGATCAGCATTTTTTGCCTCCGTTACGATTCTGATATCTGGGATTCAGTATCGGCCGATACCGATCCGATACTAAAAAGTGCTGAATTACCTAATAGTATGCCTCACTGTGTGGAAGAGGCTGGGATCACTCTTTTGTAAAAGGCATCATGCATGCTTGACTTAAACATTACTTTCTTAACTTTGTAAAATAAAATTACAAACAGACACAAATGTAGGGAATTATTTATTAAATAATTGTGCACCAGTGCATTAATATATTTACTAGTAGACATTCAAAGTCAGGCTAACGCCTTCTAGCCTGGCTCCGCCCTCCTACATACTTCCGCTCAATTTTCATTTTCCTTCAGTTCTCCGTTTGGGATTGCGGTATATTCTATGGTTTTCTCCGATCAAATTTTAACCGGTCCAATCAGCGGAGGGAGTGGCTGAGAACGATGACGTTGATGTCGTGCGCTAGTTTGAGTTGTAGTTCAGTAATGGCGGCGGAGAAAGATGCGAGCGAAGCCATTCATTCCATTGTGGCACCGCTGCCGAATATCTAGAAATTAAAGCCAGAGCAAGGACAATCTTTGCTGAGAATTGTTTGTGGCCATGATGTTTTGGCCCTCCTCCCCATGCGGTTCGGGAAAAGCTTTATATTCCAGCTCGCTATGTAAGTGGTGAAGGAGTTGGCTAATGCCCATTCGGACGGTAATTGTTTCTCTTGGGGTCGTAAGGTATTGTCATCATTTACAGGGGCTAGTCAGTGATTTTATTGCCATCTGTCTCCCACCACCCGTGTAAAAATCCCTGGCCGAATTACCTACTGTTTTAAGACAAACACCAAGGTCGTGTGGTCATTTAATTGCTGTCCGAATCCACATCTCTCAGTTTTCAAGAATATATCACTTCAAAATTCACTGTTTATATCCTTTTTGACCACTGCAGCGCACCGTGTGGTTGCGCCCTCACTGTAATTTGAATGCATTTTAACCTAGATCTGATCTAGACTTGTATTTCTTGAAATGCTGGCAAGTGTTTACAAGAGCAATACATTTCATCACCGCTCAAAAAATAAAAAGAAGAAAAGCACGTACACATTTGAAATGGGCCGTTATTTACATTTATTCTATATTCATATATACAGCATTTATTCTTATCATACCAAGCATGTGACCATTTTATTTACAGCATACAATCATGTTATTGACCACGTGAGCAGCACGTTCCCGATCACAAATCTCGCCCCTCACTGTGAATAAATCACCATCTGAATGCACAAGTTTTAGGTTTTATCACTGAGGTGGCGTGCACATTTATTTTTACGGACTTCCACGCGAGAAACAGAGGCCAACGGTGCATGACATACGTCATGACCAAACGTTAGAGATTGGTTATGGCAGATCCAGAGTGGCTCTGGGCAGATCCAATTGTTTTAAACTTCAACAGAGTACCCGCCTTCAAGGAAGTAAACGCTTGTCAATGGAGAGTGGCCAGACTCTCTGTACAAATGAAATGTACGCGAGTCTGGTTGGACCAGGCTAAACTCCATGACTTTGTCATGTATTCATTAAAAAAGCAAGTACATTTATTTATAGATAAATATATAAAATTAAAATACTTTTTTTTTTTTAAATGTATAGCACAGCTTTACATACAAGAGGCAGCAAACATATGATAGATAGGACAGAACAAGCAAGGCTAATAACAATCTTTCATTGCGCAAAAGTATTATAATAGGAAAGGCTCCAATACAGAGTGCATCCCGTGCGCAGGAAGATGCGCTTGAACCAACATGGAATCGCAGCGCAGCGCTCCATTGAAAAGTTCAGAGCACAAAGGGAGAGATATTGATCAACGTGTAATGTAACGCACTGTATCTATGCAATAGTTTTTTGAGCCTTTTCTTTTAACAGTTTTACATTTCAGTTACTGTGCACTTGAAGAACAATTATAGCGCTCTCTACTCCAGTGTTGTGTGTGTGATCTACCAGACACCCGGGAGAAAGTAACATGAATTAGAAACCGCAATAAACTTCAGCAAGATAAAATCCTTTTATGCAAAACCATATACCTTTTATCTACAGATCATGATAATAATGGGGACATTGAATCATCTTGGAGAGAGTTTCATCGTGTTGACTGTCGTAACCGAAGGCACAGTTTGAATGACAGTATCGAGGCAGGATCGTCGCATCACTAATGGTAACTTAATTTTAGCATTTACTCTTCCTTGATGGGAAAGCATGATGGGAAATAGAAATCCCAGCCCAGTTTCAGTTAAATTTAAGTTTTTATTAACAAGTTCATAAAACTCAAAACAACTAAACAATTCAGATTACTTTAAAATGTGTGAGTGAACTCAAAAGTAAAAGTTCATTTGATTAAACTAATTTGTTTAATTTGAGTTGGCTCTACTCAAACCAATTAATTATTTTGAGCATTAGGGTTTACAGTGGAAAACATGTCTTCATGTCTTTAGAGTAGTTGTTTAGTAGCGATAAGATGTCCGGTGGGTTTTATCGTGCAGTCCCTTACTACTTCATTTATCCCTGTGGTGCTAATAAGGTCAAATTTAAATACGAAATTCCTGACAGTACATTTTCTGACACTGCTACCTTTAGGTTCTGCATGGCTGTTTGAATCAAAGAGTGGTTATCTCTTATATTGAGCTGTTCTAACCTCTGTCCGGTCTGATTAAACAGACCTCTGTGGATTTTCTTGTTATTCAGGGCCAGGTTTCAGGGTCACTTACTGTTGAAAACAAAAATGCACAGGCCAGTAAAAGACAGTACGCATGTTAAAACAAATTTTAGTCCTTTCAAAGTTTTGATTCAAGTGTAAGGGTTGGCATTTCTATTAAAGTTGGACTTTTGGGGTTACTGTTTTGTTTTAATTAGAATGCTTTGCAATAACACTCTTGTGATGTTGTGAACTTTTGTTACACTTGCATGTACTGGATTTTCATTTATTTATTTATGGGAAGAGTTAGAGGGTTTTCAGGCAGTGATCTAGTTGTCTTTTTAAGCTCCAGTTGCACTTGGCTAACTTATAAAACTACAGCATTGCAAAAGCATTGACAAAAGATGCTGCACTTGCCACATTTTTTCATTCTTTATTTATCAGTTCAAATGTTTGGGGTTGGTAAGATTTTGTAATGTTTTTGAAAGTCCTTGCGCACCAACGCTGCATTTATTTGATCAAAAATAGTAAAAACTGTAATATGGTACAATATTATTAGAATTTAATAACTGTTTAAAATATATATATATAGTATATAGGCTATTTCAAAATGTAATGTATTCCTGTGATGCAAATCAGAATTTTCAGCATCTTTACTCCAGTCTTCAATGTCTCATGATCCTCAAATCATTCTAATATACTGATTTGCAGCTCAATAAATATTTGTATTATTTTCAATGTTGAAAACAGTTGTGCTGCTTCTTATTTTTGATACACAAGATACATTTACCATGATACTTTTTTTTTTCTTTGAATAGAAAGTTCAAAAGAACAGCATTTATTTGAATGTATTTATATGTCTTTTGTAAATATTTACGGTTACTATTGATCAATTTAGTGAGTGTTTGAGTGTGAGTGAGTGAGTGTTTGTGTTTGAGTGTTTGAGTGTGAGTGAGTGAGTGAGTGAGTGTTTGTGTTTGAGTGTGAGTGAGTGTTTGTGTTTGAGTGAGAGTGTTTGTGTTTGTGTTTGAGTGTGAGTGAGTGTTTGTGTTTGAGTGAGAGTGTTTGTGTTTGAGTGTGAGTGTTTGTGTTTGAGTGTTTGAGTGAGAGTGTTTGAGTGTGAGTGAGTGAGTGAGTGTTTGTGTTTGAGTGTGAGTGAGTGTGAGTGTTTGTGTTTGAGTGTTTGTGTTTGAGTGTTTGTGTTTGAGTGAGAGTGTTTGAGTGAGAGTGTTTGAGTGAGAGTGTTTGTGTTTGAGTGAGAGTGTTTGTGTTTGAGTGAGAGTGTTTGTGTTTGAGTGAGAGTGTTTGAGTGTGAGTGAGTGTTTGTGTTTGAGTGTGAGTGAGTGTTTGTGTTTGAGTGAGATCGAGTGAGTGTTTGTGTTTGAGTGTGTGAGTGAGTGTTTGTGTTTGAGTGTGAGTGAGAGTGAGTGTTTGTGTTTGAGTGTGAGTGAGTGTTTGTGTTTGAGTGTGAGTGAGTGTTTGTGTTTGAGTGAGTGTTTGTGTTTGAGTGAGAGTGAGTGAGTGTTTGTGTTTGAGTGAGAGTGAGTGAGTGTTTGTGTTTGAGTGTGAGTGAGTGCTTGTGTTTGAGTGTGTGTGAGTGAGTGTTTGTGTTTGAGTGTGAGTGTTTGTGTTTGAGTGTGAGTGTTTGTGTTTGAGTGAGAGTGTTTGTGTTTGAGTGTGAGTAAGTGAGTGAGTGAGAGTGAGAGCAGTGAGTGTTTGAGTGTGAGTGAGTGAGTGTTTGTGTTTGAGTGAGAGTGTTTGTGTTTGAGTGTGAGTAAGTGAGTGAGTGAGAGTGAGAGCAGTGAGTGTTTGAGTGTGAGTGAGTGAGTGTTTGTGTTTGAGTGTGAGTGAGTGTTTGTGTTTGAGTGTGAGTGAGTGTTTGTGTTTGAGTGTGAGTGAGTGTGTTTGAGTGAGAGTGAGTGTTTGTGTTTGAGTGAGTGTTTGAGTGTGAGTGTTTGAGTGAGAGTGAGTGTTTGTGTTTGAGTGAGAGTGAGCGTTTGAGTGAGAGTGAGTGTTTGAGTGTGAGTGAGTGTTTGTGTTTGAGTGTGAGTAAGTGTTTGTTTTTGAGTGAGAGTGAGTGTATGAGTGTGAGTGAGTGTTTGTGTTTGAGTGTGAGTGAGTGTTTGTGTTTGAGTGAGAGTGTGAGTGTGAGTGTGTGAGTGTTTGGGTTTGAGTGTGAGAGTGAGTGTTTGAGTGAGAGTGAGTGTTTGAGTGAGAGTGAGTGTTTGTGTTTGAGTGAGAGTGACTGTTTGAGTGTGAGTGAGTGTTTTTGAGTGTTTTTGTTTGAGTGTGAGTGAGTGTTTGTGTTTGAGTGAGAGGGAGAGCGAGAGTGTGAGAGAGTGTGAGTGAGCGAGAGCGAGTGTGAGAGAGTGTGAGAGAGTGTGAGAGAGTGTGAGAGAGTGTGAGAGAGTGAGAGAGAGTGTGAGAGAGAGTGTGAGAGAGTGTGAGAGAGAGTGTGAGAGCGAGTGTGAGAGCCGAGTGAGAGAGAGAGTGAGAGAGAGATAGTGAGAGAGAGAGCGTGAGTGTGAGAGAGATTGTGAGTGTGAGAGTGAGTGAGTGATTGAGTGTGAGAGAGTGTGAGAGCCGAGTGAGTGAGAGAGAGAGTGAGAGAGTGAGAGAGAGAGTGAGTGTGAGAGAGATTGTGAGTGTGAGAGAGAGTGAGTGATTGAGTGTGAGAGAGCGAGAGAGAGTGTGGGAGAGTGTGAGAGAGCGTGAGTGTGAGAGTGAGTGTGAGAGTGAGTGAGTGATTGAGTGTGAGAGAGTGTGAGAGAGAGTGTGAGAGCGAGTGTGAGTGTGAGTGCGAGTGCGAGTGTGAGAGCGTGTGAGAGTGAGAGCGAGTGAGAGCGAGTGTGAGAGAGTGTGAGAGAGTGTGAGAGAGTGTGAGAGAGTGTGAGAGCGAGTGTGAGTGTGAGAGTGAGTGTGAGAGTGAGTGTGAGAGTGAGTGTGAGAGTGAGTGTGAGAGCGAGTGTGAGAGCGAGTGTGAGAGTGAGTGTGAGAGTGAGTGTGAGAGTGAGTGTGAGTGTGAGAGTGAGTGTGAGAGTGAGAGCAAGTGTGAGAGTGAGAGCGAGTGTGAGAGCGAGTGTGAGAGCGAGTGTGAGAGCGAGTGTGAGAGCGAGTGTGAGAGCGAGTGTGAGAGCGAGTGTGAGAGCGAGTGTGAGAGCGAGTGTGAGAGCGAGTGTGAGAGCGAGTGTGAGTGAGTGTTTGTGTTTGAGTGAGAGTGTGAGAGAGTGTGAGAGAGTGTGAGAGAGTGTGAGAGAGTGTGAGAGAGTGTGAGAGAGTGTGAGAGAGAGTGTGAGAGCGAGTGTGAGTGTGAGTGCGAGTGTGAGAGCGTGTGAGAGTGAGAGAGTGTGAGAGAGTGTGAGAGCGAGTGTGAGAGCGAGTGTGAGTGTGAGTGTGAGAGTGAGTGTGAGAGTGAGTGTGAGAGTGAGTGTGAGAGTGAGTGTGAGAGTGAGTGTGAGAGTGAGTGTGAGAGTGAGTGTGAGAGTGAGTGTGAGAGTGAGTGTGAGAGTGAGTGTGAGAGTGAGAGTGAGTGTGAGAGTGAGAGTGAGTGTGAGAGTGAGTGTGAGAGTGAGTGTGAGAGCGAGTGTGAGAGCGAGTGTGAGAGCGAGTGTGAGAGCGAGTGTGAGAGCGAGTGTGAGAGCGAGTGTGAGAGCGAGAGTGAGTGTGAGAGCGAGTGTGAGAGCGAGTGTGAGAGCGAGTGTGAGAGCGAGTGTGAGAGCGAGTGTGAGAGCGAGAGCGAGTGTGAGAGCGAGTGTGAGAGCGAGTGTGAGAGCGAGTGTGAGAGCGAGTGTGAGAGCGAGTGTGAGAGCGAGTGTGAGAGCGAGTGCGAGAGCGAGTGTGAGAGCGAGTGTGAGAGCGAGTGTGAGAGCGAGTGTGAGAGCGAGTGTGAGAGCGAGTGTGAGAGCGAGTGTGAGAGCGAGTGAGAGAGCGAGTGAGAGAGCGAGTGAGAGAGTGAGTGTGAGTGAGTGTTTGTGTTTGAGTGAGAGTGTGAGAGAGTGTGAGAGAGTGTGAGAGAGTGTGAGAGAGTGTGAGAGAGTGTGAGAGAGTGTGAGTGCGAGTGTGAGAGCGAGTGTGAGAGCGAGAGCGAGTGTGAGAGCGAGTGTGAGAGCGAGTGTGAGAGCGAGTGTGAGTGAGTGTTTGTGTTTGAGTGAGAGTGTGAGAGAGTGTGAGAGAGAGTGAGTGTGAGAGTGAGTGTGAGAGTGAGTGTGAGAGCGAGAGCGAGTGTGAGAGCGAGTGTGAGTGAGTGTGACAGTGAGTGATTGTGTTTGAGTGTTTGTGTTTGAGCGTGAGTGAGTGTTTTTGTTTGAGTGTGAGTGAGTGTTTGTGTTTGAGTGAGAGTGTGAGAGAGTGTGAGAGAGTGTGAGAGAGTGTGAGAGAGTGTGAGAGAGTGTGAGAGAGAGAGAGTGAGTGTGAGAGAGAGAGAGTGAGAGTGAGTGTGAGAGAGATTGTGAGTGTGAGAGTGAGTGATTGTGTTTGAGTGTTTGTGTTTGAGTGTGAGTGAGTGTTTTTGTTTGAGTGTGAGTGAGTGTTTGTGAGAGAGTGTGAGAGTGAGTGTGTGAGTGAGTGTGAGTGTGTGAGAGCGAGTGAGTGAGTGTGAGAGAGCGAGTGAGTGTGAGAGAGAGAGAGAGAGTGAGTGTGAGAGAGAGAGAGTGAGTGTGAGAGAGAGAGAGTGAGTGTGAGAGAGAGTGAGAGTGATTGTGAGAGAGATTGTGAGTGTGAGAGTGAGTGATTGTGTTTGAGTGTTTGTGTTTGAGTGTGAGTGAGTGTTTGTGTTTGAGTGTGAGTGAGTGTTTTTGTTTGAGTGTGAGTGAGTGTTTGTGTTTGTGAGAGAGTGTGAGAGTGAGTGAGTGTGAGAGTGAGAGTGAGAGTGAGTGTGAGAGTGAGTGTGTGTGTGAGAGTGAGAGAGTGTGAGTGAGTGAGTGTTTGTTTGAGTGTGAGAGTGTTTTTGTGTTTATGTTTGTGTTTGAGTGTGAGAGAGTGTGAGCGAGAGTGTGAGCGAGAGTGAGAGAGTGAGTGTGAGCGAGAGTGTGAGAGTGAGTGTGAGAGTGAGTGAGAGTGAGTGTGAGAGTGAGTGTGTGTGTGTGTGTGTGTGTGTGTGAGAGTGAGAGTGTGAGTGAGTGAGTGTTTGTTTGAGTGTGAGAGTGTTTTGTGTTTATGTTTGTGTTTGAGTGTGAGAGAGTGTGAGTGTGAGCGAGAGTGTGAGCGAGAGTGAGAGAGTGGGTGTGAGTGAGAGTGTGAGCGAGAGTGTGAGCGAGAGTGTGAGCGAGAGTGTGAGAGTGAGTGTGAGTGAGTGTGAGCGAGAGTGTGAGAGTGAGTGTGAGCGTGAGTGTGAGAGTGAGTGTGAGGGTGAGAGAGTGTGAGAGAGTGGGTGTGAGCGTGAGTGAGTGTGAGTGTGAGAGAGAGTGTGAGCGAGAGTGAGAGAGTGGGTGTGAGCGAGAGTGTGAGCGAGAGTGTGAGAGTGAGTGTGAGTGAGTGTGAGCGAGAGAGAGTGTGAGAGTGAGTGTGAGTGTGAGCGTGAGTGTGAGCGTGAGTGTGAGCGTGAGTGTGAGAGTGAGTGTGAGAGCGAGTGTGAGAGTGAGTGTGAGAGAGTGTGAGAGAGTGAGTGTGAGCGTGAGTGAGTGTGAGTGTGAGAGAGAGTGTGAGCGAGAGTGTGAGAGCGAGTGTGAGAGCGAGTGCATGAGCGAGTGCGAGAGCGAGTGCGAGACTGAGTGTGAGAGTGAGTGTGAGTGCGAGAGCGAGTGCGAGAGAGTTTGAGTGTGAGTGAGTGTTTTTGTTTGAGTGAGAGTGAGTGTGAGAGCGAGAGTGTGAGTGAGTGAGGGTGAGTGTGAGAGCGAGAGTGTGAGTGAGTGTGAGTGAGTGTGAGTGAGTGTGAGTGAGTGAGTGTGAGTGAGTGTGAGTGAGTGTGAGAGAGTGTGAGAGAGTGTGAGAGAGTGTGAGAGAGTGTGAGAGAGTGTGAAAGAAAGTGTGAGTGAGAGTGAGTGTGAGAGTGAGTGTGAGAGTGAGTGAGAGTGAGTGTGACAGTGTTAATTTCGTTGACAAATAATTTTGTCATAATTTTTGTCGATGACCTTTTTCACTGACGAAAACGCTTTTTTTCTGTCAAAATTAACACTGGAGTGAGTGAGTGAGTGAGTGAGTGAGTGAGTGAGTGAGAGCGCGAGCGAGTGCGAGAGCGAGTGCGAGAGTGAGTGAGTTTGAGAGTGAGTGAGTGATTGTGTTTGAGTGTTTGTGTTTGAGTGTGAGTGAGTGTTTTTGTTTGAGTGAGAGTGAGAGTGAGAGTGAGAGTGAGAGTGAGAGTGAGAGTGAGAGTGAGTGTGAGAGCGAGAGTGTGAGTGAGTGAGTGAGTGAGTGAGTGTGAGTGAGTGTGAGTGTGAGTGAGTGTGAGTGAGTGAGTGTGAGTGAGTGTGAGAGAGTGTGAGAGAGTGTGAGAGAGTGTGAGAGAGTGTGAGAGTGTGAAAGAAAGTGTGAGCGAGAGTGTGAGCGAGAGTGTGAGCGAGAGTGTGAGCGAGAGTGTGAGCGAGAGTGTGAGAGTGAGTGTGAGAGTGAGTGTGACAGTGTTAATTTCGTTGACAAATAATTTCGTCATCATTTTTGTCGATGACCTTTTTCACTGACGAAAACGAGACGAAAACTAAATAAAAACTAGTGCTAGTTTGCTGTCAAAATTAACACTGGAGTGTGTGAGTGTGTGAGTGAGTGAGTGAGTGAGTGAGTGAGTGAGTGAGTGAGTGAGTGAGTGAGTGAGTGAGTGAGTGAGTGAGTGAGTGAGTGAGTGAGTGAGTGAGTGAGTGAGTGAGTGAGTGAGTGAGTGAGTGAGTGAGTGAGTATTTTGTTCTATAATCAACTCTCGGATTTCATCTTTCTTAAAGCAGCACAATGTCATCAGCAAATCTCAAATTGGCTTTCTCCCCAAACATCGAACCACTGATCATATTCACACACTACACACATTAATAAACCAACATGTACACCAAAAGAAAGACTTGCTTCGTCGATTTCAGGAAGGCTTTTGATTCCATTTGGCATAAAGGATTGTTTTATAAAATCATTCAAAGTGGTATTGGGGGTAAAACATAAGACTTAATTAAAAACATGTATAACAAAAATAAATGTGCAGTAAAAATTGGTCAACGAAGAACAGAATATTTTTCCCAACAGCGAGGGGTCAGACAGGGCTGCTGCCTCAGTCCGACTCTATTTAATATTTACATTAATGAACTGGCAAATCGACTGGACCAATCAGAGAGTCCAGGACTGCAACTGTTCGACACAGAAGTCAAATATTTACTGTATGCAGACGACTTACTAATTCTGTCTAAAACACCAGAAGGTCTCCAGAACAACCTAGACATCTTAACTAAATACTGTCAGGACTGGTCCTTAGAAGTCAACTTCCAAAAATCCAAGATCATGATATTCCAGAAGAAACCCAGAAATCTGGAACATAAACATATATTTACAGTAAACAACACCACAATTCAACACACTTTACATTATAATTATCTTGGTCTGGTTTTAACACCCACTGGAAACTTTAAATTAGCAATTAAAACATTACTTGCAAAAGCCCGCAGAGCCCTGCACGCCATACTATGAAATTATTTAAAATAAACATCCCCATTAGAATCTGGACAAAGATCTTTGATAGCATCATTCTGCCCATTGCACTGTATGGAAGTGAGGTCTGGGGTCCAGCGACTAACTACAGCCATAAGGTCTGGGACAAACACCCTGTAGAAGGTCTCCATGTGGAGTTCTGTAGGAACATCCTCCACGTCCACAGAAACACACCAAACAATGCATGTAGGGCGGAGCTAGGCCGACTTCCCCTTAATCTAACAATTAAAAAAAGAGCCTTGAAGTTCTGGATCCACCTACACTCTAGTTCTGAAGATGATCTTCATTTTAAAGCCCTACAAACACAGAAAAGTAATCTTTGTGTACTGGTGTCAGAACTGATGAACAAAGTTTATCCCACTGCTCCTGTAAAACATGCAAAAATCAAAGAAATTATGAAAAATGAGAAAGAGACATATATGCAGCATTGGAAACATCAAACCAAAGAGCAAAGCCGTCTCCAGTGTTATCTGGGTCTAAACAAAGAGTACAGTCTGGCTAACTATCTGGTCTCAGTCAGGAACACAACACACAGAGCATTATTAACAAAGTACAGACTGAGTGACCACACACTGGCCATAGAGAGAGGGCGTCATAAGAAGACGTGGCTGCCTACAGAAGAGCGGATCTGTAGTGAGTGTAGATCAGGAGCAGTGGAGACGGAGGCACACTTCCTCCTCCACTGTGATAAATACACACCCCTACGAGACTCACTGTATAGCCATATCCAACACATAATCCCTGACTTCCAGTCACTCCATGATCCTGAAAAACTGAAGATCTTACTCGGTGAAGGACCTGCTTCCCCTTACATAGCACAGCATATCTATAAATGCCACAAATTAACCCTCAGAGACCTAAGGGTATTTTTACAATAAATTTTCCGCCTGGTGTTATTTACTAAAAAAGCTTGTAAAACATCAACCCTGTTGTGCACAGACAACTGACACACCTCTTTTTTTTCAAGACAAGTTGCACTGTCAGTATATTTGTGTTGCATTGATGTCACCTGAATGTAAAATAAGTTATGGGACCATAAAGACAAATGAAAACATAAAACGGAAATTGAATCCCTCAAATATTTATTGAAAACACACACAAATAAATAAAAGCTAAGCATATTTCCTCTGGAAAACTGTTTGTTCAAGTCTTTGGAGTCCTGGAACTCAGGAATAAACATGATAACTTATACAGAACCAAAACTATTTACATTTTTCCAAAAAAAGTCCAGGCGCTTTTGGCCTCTTTGGATTTTGGATATTTACTGGTGCCAAGCCTCAAAACAGTTCCTATCAGGAACTTCTCCTCAAACTTTCTCCTCAAACTTTTTGCTCAAACTTTGTCCACAAAACTACTCAAAACTGCAGCACGTCTCTCTCTCTATCTCCTCAATACTAGCCGTGCGTCTGTATCTCTCCACAATAACAGAGCTGTGGTTCATGCGTAATGACGCACACCAACGTGGATGACGGATCAGCCTGTCATTGGTCAAACCCTCATCCAAAATGGCAGCTAGCATCGCGCTAGCGGCAAAAATGACGGAAAATGTATAAATTATGGACATCAAGTGGATATATCTTGGATGTAAGCGTTTTGATTCATTGTTGAACAACTCCAAAAAGATGCACATGTTCCAGGCTGGATAGAAAACCTTCTGTAAAGGCTACAAAGACACCAAAGACACCCCCGTGATGGCTAGCTCGTTAGCTTTCTGCTGGAAAAAAACGGTAAGAAAATCGATAAAAGTTTCATGAAATAATATAGATTTTTATCGGAGGTGCCGTGTGACGTCGTGGGCGATGCCGTCGGGCTCTGAGGGTTAAGATGTACTGAGTGAACACGTCCAGATTAATAATATTATTAATATATGTATATATAAATGTGAATATGTTTTATGTATGTATTTGTTTTGCTTTGTGAAATGCTTTGGCAGTATGTCATGCCAATAAAGCACAATTGAATTGAATTGAATTGAGTGTGAGAGAGTGAGTGTGAGAGAGCGAGAGTGAGAGTGTGAGAGTGAGTGTGAGAGTGAGTGTGAGAGTGAGTGTGAGAGTGAGTGTGAGAGTGAGTGTGAGAGTGAGTGTGAGTGTGAGTGTG